>PVKB01000137.1:735245-1064659 GCA_004027205.1 Ctenodactylus gundi
ATAACAATTTTATTGATGAATATTTTAGTACATCAAATAAAAAATAGGAAGCATAAGTGAACAAAAAATACCCAAGGTCCTTAAATTTCTAAAAAAAAGATTAAAATTGTTTTATCAATGAATCATATGAATAATTTAATTCAGATAACAAATATTAGCTTTGGTTACTAAACATGAATACTTAATTGCAAAATTAGGTACTAATTAAAGTCTTAGGCACTTAACTGTTATGTACCATTTTAATTAGAATTGAAGTTGTACAAATCTTTCAACTATATAAGATTAATTAATTGTTTGAGGGAAAGTAGATAACATAGTTGTGTTATTTTGAGTTATATATTTGTTCATTGGCATTATCCATCCTAATATACAGGTCAGTGTCCAAAATTCTTGGAATCGCAAAATTGATTAGTATCACTCGTGGCTTCATAAGATAACTGGCGGCTTTCAGTCTCTAATGGGGTTTCAAAAAAAATCCTGATCTCAGATGAGCCATTTTATGATTAGGAACTTGAGACACTCAGTCTTAATCTCCAGCCACCTGAGAAGAGAGGAGAGGTGGAAGGTTGGATCAGTGACCAGTGGACAAACATTTAATCATATTTGTTTAATAATGCTTCCATATGAAAAAATGACTTAGTTCTAGTAGCTTCTGGATAATTGAACAATGAATGTTCCTACAAGGGGTTTTGATGAGAAAGTACAAAAGATGCCATCACTAGGCTGCATATTTCAATCTACACATTTGTCCCACATTTGTTGTCATTTCGCATATGGATGACATGTAAATGTTAAGTCAAATGTGTCCCTGCATTGTTTGTGTATAAAGCACTAGAAATTTCACTGAGGCCAGGAATGGATTTTCTCTTCCTTCCTAGAGAAGCCACAATTTGAAAAGTTCAGACACCTTATGAATTCAGAAAATGGCTTCACTGTAAACCTGGAAGAACAGCAAAGTGGACAAATATGCAATTAGATGTTCTGTATCATGTGAAAATACATACTACCGTCACCACCGTCATTGCCACCACTTGTATTTCAAGAAAAAGAAGTTGCCAAACAGAATAGTTGGATGAAACGGAAGTCATGGGTGTGAAAATCAGCGCGGTTAAATAATATGGTTTTGTTTTAACATATCACAAAAATGCTCAACTGTACAAACCTGCTTATATCAAGTTTTAAAAAATTGACTACAGAATAAAATGCTTTGAATGATAGTGTCTTACGAACACTCGTTTATTGTTGGTGAAAGTACACTTAACAGAATCATTATTTTAATAATGCTATAGCTGGCATTGTGGGCCTATAGAATACATGAGAAGAAAAATGAACTAAAGGGGATTAGCATAGAGATACCCTTGCACCATCTACATTTTTAAAAATGTGTTTTTAACATGAACCCCGATTTGTTGCCAGTGGGTCAGAGGCATAGGTTACAATCTGTACTTGGGTTTGACATCCAAGTGGGAAGCCATCTTCTTGAACGGGCTCTCCAACATGTAAGATACGATGTTGTTTCCAGAATCTCATTGAACTAGCGAACCCCAAGCTGGTGTCCACTGGTGGTTAGGCCCAGTCAAGGCAACTATCATGTAAACTAGCAGTGAGTAAATTATAAAATAATTAAATGTTTTGCAAAGTATAGCAGGTTAATATTAAGTTGGTATTTTTTATGGCCTGTGAATGAGGTACTAATGAACTTTGGGTGGGAATAAAAAAAAAGATTTTCCTATCTCTGGAGGTGACACCGTGATGCGTACCCAGGTGAGGCACTGAGCGAACAAGTACTGTACCTGTGACAGCATTGCCAATCCTTCCATCTGTCTTCTCTTTTGCATCAACATTTTATCCCATATCTTGTGACATCAGAGACATCTGACTTTTAAGTTACAAAAATTATAATTAGCTATTTTCATTAAATAACTAGTATTTTAGCAGACTTTTATAAAGTTCTCTTTTTCTGCATAGGTAATAGGTGCCTCTTGGAGTTCTTTTAAAATAAATTTGAGCCAATTTTTTTTCAGGAAAAGGATTAATGGGCTGCTCTAATATAACTATGCTTAGATTATCCAATTCATCTACTCAATTAAAGGATATTTTAATTAGCAACGTAATATATGTATAAGAATTTAAAATGCTACTTTTTCATTAAATTAGTGTATAGATATTGACCTTCAGTTTCAAGAATCAAAATCTTTAAGAACTGAACCAATGTACAGACTTTTTTTGTATCTTTCTAATCTTCCTTTGGAGTCTCTGTTATTTTGCTTTGCTTTAGTTATGTTAACGGTTGATATTAATACCTTAAGTTTTATTTTTAGTATCATACAACATTAACATGGGCACCTAATATTTGTTGTGCATTTTGGAATCCTGGCATAAATATTTATCTTTTTATGATACTAAAAAGAAAAACTTGAATTCAGTTATTTTCAGCATAAGTGCATGGGTTAAAAATGGTCAGAGAAACAAGCATGGAATTTATTGATTTGAAAATATTTTGTTTTTTCTTTCTTTTATACTGGTACTATTAATGCAATAACAAACTGCAAATAACACATCAAGATGAATTTTAAAATTTATAAAGCAAAAATGAAAAATGGAATCAGTTAATGTAAATAAAACAATATTAAAAATACTCTTTCATTTTAAAAGAAGCCAAAAAGTTCACAATTGCAAAGTTTATCACTGCATTTTTTACTATAAATAGTTCTTGACATTTAATTCTTTGGTAAATTTCATTTATAGATCCCCGTTTCATCTCAGCTTTTTACTCGCCAATGAGCACCGTGGAAAGTCTCCTTTCCATGTCCCTACCGTATTTCTGCCCCTTTTTCTTATCTGCCCAATTAGCTTTATATGCCTTAGCTGTCACGAGCCTAACTACCTTGGAGCCCCTAGATGAAAGTTCCTTACCCTAGGCTGTTTCTATTCATCAGGAATCCAGCAAAACTTAGGTTTGAATAGTTTCCTATAGAATACCTCCCACTCAGCTGATTTGTGGTTCCTAATGAACCACAAGCTGTTGGACAATTATTCATTTGGTTGAGTCCCGTGGAACATTTAAAAGACACTTGGAAACTCAGATGGCAACATGTGTGACTTCCATTGAAGTTTTTGACAGGAGCAAGAAATATAATGAGACTTCAATGGAATCTCCGTCAACAAGCAACTTGGACTAGAAATCTGAAGTCTCTGTGAGTGGTGTGCAGAGAAACCAAAAAATAATAAAAGCAGCAAGTTCTGCATCTACAAAAACAATGCCGGGTTACATTAAACAAAAGCTTTCCAGTTTAAACATATATCACGGTGCATTACATCTTAGAATAGATAGCATTTTTAAAAGAACTTAGCCATTATATATTTTTTAAAGTTTACAAGCATGTGGACTCATACTTTTCTTAAAACTTTAAACATCTAAAATAAAAGACAGCAGGAGACATGTTATTTTTTTTCCTGAAAATAGAATATGTATATAGCTAGGCAAATTACTGTTTTAAAAAATTACCATTTAGTCATAACAGTTATATTTTGGCATACTTCCTGGTACAAAACCACTTAAATGCTTTTCAGGTAAGTAGATGTTCAAAATTTTTTTCTGACACAGGAGGATGTATGGTGAGTAATTAAAGATATGAATAGAGAAATGTACTGTCTTGTGTCGCACTTAGTCTAATATCATTTATCATTTTTATCAAAGTGTGAATCACAGAGATGACCACAGAACGAACCCAGGGGCAGCATCTCTTAGACATATAGCAATATCCCCCAGTACCCTTTACATCCTAGAAGGACCATGGTATCATAAATTTCCTGAGCCTGCCCACACTAACCTCTGCAAACTCATGCTTGCCTTATCAGTTCATGATAAGGATAATTTTGCTGTAATTGTTGGGATTTTTGTTCAGTTTTGGAAATGAAGGCTTTATTATTTTGGCCTCACTGTTATTTCAAATTTAGGATAACTACTAATGCAATATGCTTAGTGAAATAATATGTATTAACAGATAATGTGAGGACAAAAATAACTTCACTAAGATCTCTTTGCCCTCTTACTCTTCACCACAAAAACATGTCAAGAGGAAGAAAATGTGCACATCCCACAGTACCAAGGTCATTTGCTCTAAAAGTTTGGAGGAATCAGGTGTTCTGGTGCAAGTCTGTAATCCCAACTTTTTGAGTATCTGAGGCAGGAGGACCACAATGGAAATTCAGGAAACCAAGAAGTATGGGACACAATGAAAGCAGTACTTAGAGGAAAATTTATAACTATGAATCCACACATTAAAAAAGAGCGTGTTTTCTTGAATCTATAGTTCATGCACACTAAACAAAAAGGAGCAATCCTTATCCAAAAATAACCAAATGATTTAATGATTCAATACATGTTCCTAAATAGATAAAAAAAACCAAATTGAAAAGTAGTAAAAGAAAATATACGTAAGGATCAGAGAAGAAATTAATGAAATTGAAACTAAAAAAATAAAAAATCAATGAATCAATGATTTAGTTGTTTGGAAGAGTAAATAAAATTGAGAAATCTTTAGCAAGCTAACCAAAAGAAGGATATGAAAAATAGTAAGTCACCTAGTAACAAAAAGGGTGAAACCACATTAGACTCTACTAAAATTCAGAAGAATGTAAGGATTTAGTTTGAAAGGTTTTACTACTCTGGACAGGAAAACTGGAAACAAATAAATGATAAAAATTAAAATAGAAAGATTACAAAAATTTGAAACAGAATATGAAGTATTGAATAGAAGGCAATAATATGACCTTTACCTACAAAGGAAAGTGCAGATACATATGGATTCTCTATAGAATTTTATCAGTACCTCAGAAAAGTTAACATTAAACTTTCTCAAACTTTTTCTTGAAATTGAAAGAGAAGGAAGATTGCAAAATTTTTCTTGATACCACAGTTTACAAAACATAGCAATGAAAAAAACCTCCAAGCAAATTTCTTCAACAAACATAGATGCAAACATGCTCTCATTATGATTTGTACAAACATAGTTCAATAAATCATTAAGTGATCATACACAATGATCAAATTTGCATAATCGCAGAAATACAAGGATGGTTCAACATATGTAAATAATTATTTGTAATACAGTACGCAGGCCAAATCAAGAACAAAAATCGCATGATCATAGCAGAAAACTTTTGACCAAATTCGACTAACGATATCTTAAATATGGAAGTCACCAAAATACCCATCAACAGACCAATGGATACACAAACTGTGGTATTTATACACAGTGGAATACTATGCATCTATAAAGTCCAACAGCGTGGGTGGAGGCTTTTGAAAGTAAATGGAAGAAACTTGAGAACATCATACTTAGTGAAGTGAGTCAGAAGCAGACAGTGAAACACCGGATGGTCTCTCTGATATGAGAGACCCAGATCACAACTATCTCATGGAACTTAAAACGAAAAAACAAAGTGAACCAGGGGAGTAGGGTGGGGAGTGAAGGAGGGGTGGGTAGGGGGAGGGACAGAAGGAGAGTGGGAAAGTCCTTGTCACCTTGACAAGATACGAATGTGCACAAAATGCTCAACTTCATTGCAAACCTTAAATTTTGTGGTTATATATATATATATATATATATATATATATATATATATATATGGGGAAAATGACAGTAAGCTTACCTACAGGTGCTCGAACCCATTTACACCGAGCCTAATGCCAACATTGTACTAGAGAAAGATTGAAGCATTCCCTGTATGTCAGAAAAAAGACAAAGCTGTCCACTGCCGTTCAGTATAGTTTTCAGAACTCTAGACCCAGCACCGAGGCAAGAGAATGGAGTAGAGGATATAAGTATTAGAAAAAAAGAATAAGTTACATTATTTTCATTTGCAGATAGCATAATTCTCTTTTAGGAGAAAAATTCTACCTAAAGACTCTTAAAACCAATTAACAAATTTAGTCGATTTTAGGAATATAAAATTAATACAAAAAATCAAAGACATCTCTATAGTAAAGACGAAATCACTATAAAAGAAAAGAGAAGAAAAATATGTCTTCAAGAACCATCCAAAAATCTAAATATGTGGGAATAAACCTAGCCAAGGAGGGTTAAGATAAGCACAATAAAAGCTACATTATGCCAAAAATAAAGATTAAAGAGGACATTAGAAACTGAAAAAAACACCCACTGTTCTTTGGTAGGCAGAGCTAACATCATTAAACTGGTGATGCTGATGTTACTGGTAGATTTTGTGGAATCTTACTCAAAACGACAACTTAAAAAAAAAAAACAGAAAAAAAAATTTAAAATACGTATGGAACCAAAAGAGTTCCAGGATATCCAAAGACATTTTGAGCAATAAGACAAAAGCAAGTGACATCACAATTCCTACACAACTTATATCACAAAGCAAGAGTGACGAAAATCATGTGAAATTGGCACAAAAACAGATCAGTGGTACAGAACAAAGAATGTAGAAACAACCTTACGGACTGTCAGTTATTTGATCTCCACAAAAGGACCAAAAACATGCACTGGAGAAATGACAGTGTTTTCAATGCATGTTGCCGGGAGACCTGGTTATCCACACGCAGAAGAAAGAATGGAAACCCATGCTACCACCATATACTAAAATTAAAGGCTTACATATTCAAATGGAACTGCGGAATCTCTTGGATGACAAACTATGGAAAACTCTTGAAGATACTAGCATGGGAAAAGACTTTCTCAATACAACACCTGATGCAAAAATAGTAACCCAAAAATTATCAACTGGGATTATATCAAATTAAAATCATCTGCACAGAAAGGAAATAATTTACAAAGTGAAGAGAGAACTGATGGACCGGGAAAAATTATCACTTTTTTTTGGACTGGAGGCTCATAACTTTAATATAGAAAGAATTGAAGAAAAGTGAACCACTCAAAATCAAATTAAAAATGAACAATTGGAATGAATAGACAGTTCTCAGAAGAAGTTCAAATGGGTGACAAAAATGAAAATGCTTTTGATATTTCTAACCATTAGAGAAATGCAAAAAAAAAAAAAAAATACCACTGGGAAGCCATCTCACCATGGTGAGAATGGCTTCTGTCAATAACTCAAAAACCAGTAGACATTGGCAAGAATGAGGAGAAGCCCCACTACTGGTGGGGCTGTAAACTGATATGACAATTATGGAGATCATTGTGAAGATTTTTCAAAACAATTGAAAATAGATATTTCATTTGGCCTTGAGATACTCTTCTGGATACCATTTCCAAAGAGTGAAAAACACCGTTTACCAGAAATTATGCATACTCATGTTTATAGAAGCACAATTAAAGATTACTAAATCAAAGAAGATGTTGAAATATCCATCAATAAACCAACAGGTAAGGAAAATAAGGTGTATATACACAATGGGGTGCCACAACACCATGAGACAGACAGATTTGAGCATTTTGGAAGAAAATGGTTGCAACTTGAGACAATTATGTATAGAAAAATTGAATCGAACTTAAAGGATTAAATATCGCATAGTCTCTGTAACATGAGAAACTTACAGTACGAGTAAGTACAGAATCAAACGAGTGAGTTGTTGAGAGGTCAGAGGGTGTGAGAGATTGTAGGAAAGGGAAAGGGGTTGAGAAGTGACTATGAAGTTGGTGGACAGGTGCGCACACAAAATTCTCACGTTTATGTAACCATTGTGTATCACAGATGCATGCTAATAAAATCATGGGATGAAAGAATCCAGGAGAATTCAAAGCTTAATATTTAAAATAATGAACAATTGAATAGGGGACTTTAGGATGGCCTTAAAATGGGTCGGGATTAAGTTGAAGTATCTCATGGTGTCTCTAATATGAAAGTATAAATAAAAGTCAAATGGGTGAGTTGTTGGGAGTCAGGGGGGATGAGGGAGGACCTGCAAGCATGGGAAATGGGGCAGAGGAGGAAAACCGAAATGTTATAAGATGTATGTGGACAAAATTTTCCAGCTTAAAGTAAACATTGTGTAGCACATACACATACTAATAAAAAAAGTGGGGCAAAAGGAATGTAAAAAAATAAGGCAAGACTAAGTGCTTCTTCTGGATAACATGAATTTACTCTGTGTGGAAGAAAATAAAAATATGCTGAAAAAGGGAAAGGTAGTGATAAATAAGTAAAAACTGAGAATATTTATTTATTTATTTACTCCTATTCAGGTATATATTTTGAAATGGAACAAAACATAATCTATGAGGTAAGAATAAACTCTAACTTTGAACAGCAGGAAATATCTTGAGAAAGATACAGATTTTATGTTTTAGGAAGATTCACACAATGAAATAGTTTGACTTGTTAGCTAGGAAAAATGTTATGGGAAGAATAAGGAGATTTGGACTAAACCAAAATATATTATACACTCTTACTTTCCTCCACCTTCTTTAAAATCATTAAAAGAGAACTTAGGGTATCTCAATAAAAATAAATATGTAATTGTTTTAAAATATAATACATTTTATGTACTTTTGGACCCATGTCTGAAACTTTGATAAAAATGATACAGTGAAAGGAACAAGCTAATATTACCAACTGTTACAACATGGCCACTTTTGTAGCAACAGAAATGAGATTGATTCAAGTCAACTATTTTCTATATGTTTCTTAGTGAAAGGATTCCATTACGTGGTCTAAAATAAACATTAACACAGTGCTGTATAATCACTGTTCACAAGACTCCTCACAGCATCAAAAACTCTGCTTATAAAATTTTAATGTAATGACTGGAGAGATTTACTGCAATAATTCACAAAATTATAAAAATGCTTCATTAAGTGATAGTTATTATCCTATACTACAAAAGATAGTATATACTTTGCTGAATTGAAAATTTTTTTGAATTATAAAGAGATTGTTTTCTTAACCATTCGAATTCATGCCTTGAGAATGTTTTCTTAAATTCTGTTTAGACAAAATGTGTTTTTGAAAAACAAAGTAATATTAAGTTAATTTTCTTCTGCCATGTTAATGACTTTATTGTTAACGTAATCATAAGATCAACATTTTTTGTAAAAAAGTGATAAATATTGATAATCTGGTGTAAATCATCATACCTCATGTGCTTTCTAACAAGACAAATGTTGAGTTAATACAAAGGTTTTTGTCATCATTATTCAGTTGATTAAATTCTTCTATATTCCTTTCATACATAAAACACACACATACTCAGAAACACACACACACGCATGCACCCCACATACATAACTTCTAGCTGGCAACTTCTCCCCAAAATAAAAATAACCCAAATATTATTCCATTTTCCTATTCTTATATTTCCCAAGCTGTGGTATCAGTAAGTATGTCCAGGAAGAATTTTCAATTATTTCTTGGCTTAGAATATGAAAATAATGTTCATTTTTGTATAGTTGGTTGTGGTGGTGAACAACTTGCCTTAACCCAGCAGTCTGTCAGACTGAGACGGAAGGATCATGAAATTAAACCCATCCTTTGTAATCTCACAAATTTGTGAGACCTGCTTTAAAATTAAAAATAAATAAAAATAAATAAGAGTTAAAGTTGTATCATACTATGAAGTCTTGTGTTCATTCTCCATTACCTCAAAAGAAAAAGAACCATTATTTTCAGTTTAAATTATTACAATAATCCTAACATTTCCATCTTACATATAAACACAGTGTTTAGTAGAAATCTCATGATATCTTTCACTATTAGTATAGACACTGAGGTGTTGTCCTTGGAAATTGTGATTTGGCCAATATGAAAGAAGAAAATTATTTTGAAAATTAATTTTGAATGTGCATTTCCATAAACTAACTTATTTATACTGCAGAAATATCCTGGGATTTTAGGGGAAGCCAAGTCAAAGAGCCCAGATAACCAGTGAAAGAAAACATGAACATAAATTGGAACTGTTTCCCACTCAATTAAAAATAGAAAACGTCTATCTCTAAATATAAAATTTTTACTATTCATCCTTTAGATTGTTTTGG
Organism: Ctenodactylus gundi; assembly: GCA_004027205.1. Classification (NCBI taxonomy): domain Eukaryota; kingdom Metazoa; phylum Chordata; class Mammalia; order Rodentia; family Ctenodactylidae; genus Ctenodactylus; species Ctenodactylus gundi. The sequence goes on from PVKB01000137.1 coordinate 745,208, forward strand.
TGTTTGAAAAATACATTACTTCAAATTATTTCTTGAGATAGTCCTTAATTATCGAAATAATACCCAAAGTAGCTATGAATCCTTCTTTATTCAAATTTAAGTTCTAGAAGTAGTGTGGTCAGTTAGCAGGTATGAACAAGAACAATCGGATTTGCCTTTCTGAATCAACCTCATACAGGTGGAAGAATCTGCCAAATAAATAAATAAATAAATAAATAAATAAATAAAGTAAATCAAAGGCTATTAAAAATCAGTAACAATGAGTCAGGAAACACCTCTGGGACTAAAGAATGTTTTTGTTCTTGTTCTGATGAAAAGGAAGAGAAAGGAAAAAAGAAGGAGGGAAGGAAATAAAGCGAGAGAAAGGACGGAAGATGGGCTCTGGGTATAGGTCAGCGGTTAGAATGCTCACCTAGTGTGGCAATACCTTGTCTTCCATTATCTCAAGCACGACAAAATAATCAGTGGGGAATATTCGTTCATGCCTATAATCCCAGCGCTGGAGAGGCTGAGGTGGGGGAATCGTCATGAGTTGAAGACCACAGTACGCATAGGGAATTCAGGGACACTCAGGATCACAGTATGTGAACCTATCATAAACGAAAGACCGGGAAGACTTACGATGGTGACAAGCCCCAGGAGATGACTAGGAAACTTCTATTGCTGGCTTTCCCTCTGTCCTCTTTGCATCAGCCTGGCTTCTTCAAGGTGGAAACAATTGCGTCACTGTGGATGCAGCTGTGCTCAAGAAAGATTAATCTTGTATATAGTACGCAAGTAGCTTTCCATCTATTATAGCCCTTAGTAATAATAATATTGTGAGGAATGTTCATATTCCCATTACAAAATGAGGACATTGAAGTCAGGGGTGATAATTTCCTTTATCCAAGTTCTTAGCAGAGATTAAATGGTGAAACTGAGATTTCTACTCAAATTCTGAGGTTCTAAATTTATAGTACTGGGTTGTCATAATGACTATCTAATTGATGCATTTATACTGAGAAGGAAAAAAGATTGATAAAGATTTAACTAGCAATTACTTAAATTACTTAGAGAAGTTCAAAATATTAATAAAGATTCCTAAACTTGAGCTTTACATGCTATATTTAAAAGATCTAGGGTTTTATAAGGTGTCTGTATTTTTTAAGGTTTTCTCTAAATAATACTGCTGCTCATCCAGATTTAGGAAATCATTTAAAGTACTGAGACAGGTTTAAAGAATTTAAAGAATTTGCAAGTATATTTGCATTTTCTAAAGGAGAAAATAAATGTTCAAAACGAAGTATTTTTATTTAGAATTTTTGCATTATGTAGCTGATGCGAGAAGGTAATTAGAAGAAGTGCCTCTTCCTGGCACTCAGAGAATATGATAGAAGGGATCTACCTATCCTCCTATCTCCTACTCTCAAAAACTGTATTTGAAGATAGTACTTGGTACATGGGCCTACATTATGTCTTGGATCTAAAAGTCAGAAAGAATGCGTATGATCCCTGAGACAGCACAGCTTAAGAGAAAATAAAGCTGTATTAAGTTTTAGCTTCATGTTCTCTGACAACACTGTTGCCTTACCGAAACATTTAGCCTGTCTTGGTCTTAGTTTGTCCACTCAATACAATATCTTATATATTTTATGGAGTTGTTCAAAAGATAAAACAAGCTGTTCTATGCTGTGTGGCCTAGGATGTGTGCAGCAAATGAGCTTTGATTTTAAGTCTAAAATGACCCCGAAAGTCTCAAAGAAAATGATTGGTTTTCTGGGCATTATACTGTTTAGTGGATTAAACCATTGACGATAGTGCAAACTGTCAGGAAGCTGGGCCTGCCTGGAAAGATGGATCTCTGGAGGCTTACTACAGAGAAGGGTGGCTCTTTTCCCAGGCCCGCCATTCCCACTTTGCTCCCTGGTTGCTGTGGCATAAGCAGCTTTTCTCTGTGAGACTGTTGGGACAAATCCTTTCCTTTCCTTTTATTTTTTTCCTTTTATATTTTTTCTGCCCTGGATTGGGCTGACCATACATATAGTGAGAACCTCTGAAAGTGTGAGCTAAAATAGTGTTCTTCTGCAGGTTGTGAGTGTCAGGTACTGTGCTCCAGCAACGAGAAAGTGACAGTGGCAAAAATGCACACAGCACTCCTTTAAAGTGGACGTGATCTCTGATTTGCGACCTTCTGGGCCAGAATAACTTCCTCTTCGATGGTGTGCCACAACTTGTATTTTCTTATTTTTAAACAATACTATGAAAAATATCATTCTAGAGACAAATTCATTTGGACATGCTGAAGAAGTCTATGTCACTGAGAGATTTATAATGAACATGGCAAAAATCTTCAAGAAATTTCCATGAACGGGGCCGGAGAGATGGCACAGAGGTTAAAGTGCTTGTCTTGCAAGCACACTGCCCTGAATTCAATTCCCCAGCACCAAGTAAGCCAGGCATGGTACACACGCCTATAATTCCAGATATCATAAGGCAGCCAGATCGCCATAAGTCCAAGGCTAGCCTGGGCTACATAGTGAATTCAAGAGCAGCCTTGACTACAGAGTGAGACCCTGTCTCAAGATTTTTTTTCCACAAAAAAGTCTTTAATTCATCATTTCTGCAACCACATGTAACTGTAGACTTCTCCCTCGTGCGACATCAGCTAACATTTTGAAAATTACACCTAATAAAACCCCAGAATTTGGTAGAAAGTTCCAAAGATTCCCCTATTATCATCAATGTCTTAAAATCACACATGACGTTTATTCTAAGCCATTGGAGGTAATACCAAATGAAATATCAGGCTGTGCATTTTAATTGGAAGTAGTTATTGTACTTCTGCTGCAATAATTTAGCAGAAATAAAAACCATCTATAATGCAAGATCCCACCAATTCCCCAAGATGAATGCAATAGTTATGAATCACAAACATATACTCATAAAAATATTAATTATAAAGGAAAAATCATATGTATGGTTACTTTTTATCCATGTCTTTTCCTCATTACATGTACTCATATCTACAAGTGTACACATTTATAAGAATTTGTCTTCATATATAAGTCCAAGTTTAATATATATATATATATATATTTGTGTGCAGAATTAGAAATGTTTTTACATAATTGTATCAATTTGTGAATGATGCATGAAATGCAATTCCCTGTTCAAAGGAAAGGATTTATAATCACTTCTGCTTGAATCTGGTTCATTCTTCATCCTATGCAATAATGTGGAGGACTTAGTAGGCTTAGAAACCCTATTAATTTAAATATCAGATCTGTGCACAAATTTAAAAGAATTTTTGAAACTACTTCATTTTTTAAAATTATCTCCTACTAATCAGACAGAATTCACCTACCCACGCTGGCATATTCTCAGATAACTGATTTTATTTGCAAAAAAAACAAAAAGAAAGCTAAAAAATGTGAAAATGTGTTGCACACAAAGCAAAATGTAGATTCTTTCAACCTTTGAGGCAAAGCAACAAGAGATTTGACTTCCTTCAAGTCCAACACAGGGTCACGCGTGTTTGTTTTCTTTATATGGGCACTCCAGTCTTCCTTAACGTCCAATTTGCTCTCAGTCAGTAGGTATTTAAATTTCTGGGGGAATACAGCCAAAATAAACTGTCATTCTGCCAGACCTAAAGTCTTCTTTCCACCCTACTCATGCTGGAGTTTCTCTTTTAACTTTACCCTTCATTTAGTTCCACGATGTTGTCTGAGCCCTCTGAGGGACAGCTAGCATCACGAAGCTATGACCCATTTTAAACTAACTGCCAGAGTTACTATTCCAAAAGAAATTAATTATTGGCAAACAAGCAAACAAAATGAACATAAGAAAGACAAGCATTCTTCTTATATTGTACATTTGTCTTGTTTATGATGGTCTACTAACTCTGAAAATCTGGATTTCTAAGAAAGAAACAAGGCCTTGTCTTCTCTTTCATTTCTCTGTCTCTCTGATTCTCTTTCATTATCTTTCTCCTATTATAGGAAAACATCGTTATGCATGCAATTATGAAATAGTATTAAAGATACTTGAAATGCTTTCATTTAGACATCTACCTGCAGATTGAATTTACTTTCTTTCTTAGTTACCTTCCCATTGCTGGGACAAAATACTTGACCTCCACAACTTTAAAGATAAAGGGTTTTTTTTTAAGCTTAGAGTTGATTTATGGGTGGCTGGAGATGTTATAAGCACATGAAAGATTTGGAGCCAAAGAAAGCTCTTACAGCATGGCAAAGCAGAGGCAAGACGCCCACGGAGGTCAAGCCCCAAGCATCTGCCCCTTCCAGCCAGGCCCCACTTTGCAGCAGCACGCAATGCCCATTGGTACATAAGTCTTTTCGGGGACATTCCAGATCCAAATCACAACATTCCGTCCCTAGTCCCAAAAGACTCATGTCAACATTCTTATGCAAAATGCATTTAGGCCTTCTCAAAAAGTTGTCAAAGTCATAGCAGTACCAGAACTGAATAATACAAAAAAAAAAAAAAAAAAAAAAAAAAAAAAAAAAAAAAAAAAAAAAAAAAAAAAAAAAAAAAAAATCCAAAGTCTCCTCTGAGAGACAAGGCAAACTCTCAGCTGTGAGCTCCTGTGAAAACCAGAGTTAAGCACTTCCCACATAAAATGGGTACAAAGTAAATATTCCCTTCCCAACAATAAATAATAGAAGGATTTAAGCAATTGAGCCAAAACAAGTTCTAAACCCAGTAGGGCAGGGGTTACAGATTGTGGTTCCATGTCCACCAACTCTACAAGGTTTGGGTGAACCCAGTCCTACAGCATCGCCAAAGGCTGCAACTCCATTTTCTTTCATTGGGCTGACCCTGCAGGCTTCCTCAGGAACCAGATCACGTTCCTGGCTTCTCCAAATTTTGGGGATCTCCACTGCACCTGAGGCTTCTCTTTTAAAATTGCACACACTCCCCTCATAGAGGCATGCTGCCTGTCCTCCTGGTCCTTCCTCTGAAATCTGGGTATAGGCCTCTGTGAACCCAACAATTCTTGCACTCTGTAAGCTTGTAAATTCAGTACCATGCGGTCACCAAGTTCTTCCTCTGGCTTGAACAGCATTCTACCTTTGTGTTTGTTGATGGTTGAAATTAAGGTTGCTGGACTCTTGAAGACATTTCCCCCCTTTGGCCTTGTTATACATTTTATGGAGCAAAGTCTTTTGTCTTTCCTTCATTGAGTTGATAAAGAAGAGGGTCTTGCTCACGTTGGAGCTGCCCTCAAGCCAACTTTTTAGTCCAGATTGCAAGTACTTGGCTTCTTTTTAATACTAAACTCTTTAATTTCCCCATTCACATATGCTCATCTCTCTTGGCCCTTTTAGTCTGGTGAAACTGAAAAATGTTATGTCATTTTTCTCTGCCATTTTTTCTGCATTTTATCATACAGTTGGGGCAGAACCCCTCAGCACTACTCAAGTGATAGCTTGTATATCAGGCTGCCTTGAGATTTCCTCCACCTAATTAAATATCTACAGCTTGTAATCTCAGTTTCAGGCAATCTCTGGACAAGGATTAAATTCTGACAAGCTTTCTGCAAGAGCGTAACACGCATGATTTTTAGATCACTTGCCAAAACAGTTCTTCTTTCCATCTGAGACTCTTGAGCCTGGCCTTTCCAATCCATACTTCTATCATCTTTCTGATATTCTGAGATCCACCCAGAATCTTCCATCAAACTTGAGTCAGAGCACTCCAAAGCTTCTCTAGCTAGCGTCCTCAAGCCTTTTCAAACACCTTCCAAACATCAGTTCCAAAGGCTTACCAACTAACTACACAGTCAGGTAAAGTCACAGCACCAACCCCACTTCTCTGGTACCAAGTTTTGTCTTAGTTACTTTTCGTTACTGTACTCAACATCCAGCATGCACAAAATAAGGGCAAAAAGAAGTTTATTTTAGGTTATAGCTTCAAAAAGTTACAGTCCATTCTTGGAAAGCTGGCAAGGATTGAAGCACATGGAAGGGGTGGAGGTGGAGGCAGCTCCTCATGGCATGGAAGAATAGAGCCAAGTCAGGGAAGACAAGTGAAACCAGTTCATTTCTCTTCAAATCAGGCCCAAATCCTCTGCCTCTTTTAGCCAGGCCCCACATCTGAAAGGTGCACAGTACCAATAGGTACATGAGGCTCTTGGGGGCCCTTGAGGTTCTAAACCACAGCACTCTCTATTTTCTGATGTTTGTAGCCACTTTAAACAAAAAGGCACCGAATTCATCCATGGCAATCATGAAGTACAGATTTTAGGAGTGAGAAACCTTTCCCTAAAGACACATCCAAAAATGATTTTTTCTCATATCAAGAGCCCTTTAAAATTCTTTTTTAAAATAACACTTTGAAAAAATAACATCTGTTTAAATCCTTTTATCATGATTTAAACACATTTTCAGTTATCACATTTTTTCTTCCTTTTTTCTCTTTTTTTTAGTTCTTTTTATACCTGTTACCATGGACACAATGTTGCTTGCCTCAGAGTCTAATTAAAATGGTGACTTACTCAGCCAGAGAATTAAAGAATAATCACGTGTTGGGGGCGTGGCTACAAAATCTGAAGAAATTTTTATCTAGGCTCTTTTGCTAAAAATATGTCTCTCCTCTCAAAAGCCTCTTTCTATTTTATAAGAACTTTTGACCAATAAATTCCTGGAAAGACACAACACGTATTGTTTACAAGCTAAGCATAAGGTTTTAATATCTTATCTCAGGTCTTTGGGTAGACCTCTGTAAGATTATACTTAGAACAGAACTGGTGCCTGTATAGATAGGAAGAAAAGTGAGGAATATTGCTTCCTGATAGTTTAAGGAGCATATAATATTGAGTCCATACTAAAATTTAAAGAAAATTACATACAAAATTTTTCTAGATTTCCATTTGTCTTTCAAAACGATCACAGGTCATTTATTTTTATGCAGTTGATTCTCCTATTTCAGACTACATGTCTTTGTTCTTTTATTTTTTAAAAATATATGATCATAATCTTTACTTAAATTTAGTTGCAATAATAATGAGTTTACTTAATACATCCTCAAGCTAGTATGATTTGAGAACTGAATTAATCTGAGGTTTTTTTTTCTTCAGTTGCAGTTCTAAGAGCAAAACATTGACAATTTTGATCATCACAATGTTGCAATTCACAACAAGACAAATCTTTTCTATGTTTTTTTTCTAACAAGAGTATGTGTTCAGCATTTCAAATCAAGTGGAAAGATTTTGCTACTTTGTTTAATTTCTGTGACACAGTGATTTGCAATATTTTTATAATATGCCTTCTGAGTGCATTCCTTCTCTAGTCCTGCATCTTACTAACGTGAGAGAAATAGTTCCCATTTCTTAAAAATCCATCATGAGTCTACCATGAACTTTATCTGGTAGAAAATATTGTTTATTTTGTGTTGTTTATTTATCACACAGACTACACAAAAACATGACATTCTATTGAGCAACAGTGCAACAAGTAGAGGTAAGGCTGCATAAGGTTAGCAGGAAATTGGCCAGATGGTATTCAGAAAATTGGAATACAAAGATAATTTCAGGTGCTAATAAAATACAAGGCACTTTGTTGACCACTAAAAATCCTTTTTAGGACAAAAGAAATAAATCCACAATCTCTAATTTACCTGTAACCATCTGTAAGTGTCTGTGATGGTTTAATTGTCTAGCAATATCTAAATCAGTACTTCTCAAACTGCCTGTGATTTTAGACTGGCAAATAAGCATTGCATTTCCCTGAAGCATAAAGTACTCCAAGAACGGGAGAATTAGTTCTGTGAGAATATTAAAGGGAACTTTCTGTTAGAGAAAGCAGAATCTCAGTGAATTATGTGATGAACTTTGGGATTGCACAAAACTTTGATTATGGTGGGAGGTTTTGAATTCTAGCCCAAGTGCCTGCATGTCCGATCCCTTTGTTGTTAAGATAACTTGAACCGAAAATGTTCAGGCTCCTTGGAGCTAAGACTTTGCCTTAAGAAAAAGCATTTTGATGTTGCCAAATGTATTCTATAACCCTTTAGTAGATAAATATTGTTTGGTTAACTTTCAGTTCTTTGACTCACTTGTATTTCTCATCAAACCAGGTAGTTTTCCATTAAATTTTAGTGCTTGTATTTTTACTCAAATATTCAATTTTGTACAGAAAAAGAACCATGGATTTATTGTTTTTCTCGAGGAGTCAAATACACAGATTTTTGTATTGAGCCTATACAAAGTTTTTGTTTTTTTGAGGAAAAATATTTCTCATAAAACCTCTAAATTCTTTCTCTTTCAGCCTTTCTGTTGTTTCATCAAACAATATACCAGTGCCTGGATGAATAATTGCTGGTCTCTCCCACAGCATAGTTTAGAACCCACAGAGGCAAGAATGGTCTTTGTAAGGATGCCAAGTCTCTCTGGCTTGACTAAGGGACAAAAAGGCAAATGTTTCCGGAAAACCAAGTTTGACCTTAAGTCTGTTTTATTGAATGTCAGTTTTAAATATGAACAGAATTCAATTCACTTATATTCAAATCAATTTACATATCACTAGAAAGAATAGTGAAATAAGAAAAAGTAACATCATTTGTGATGCCTTATTAATTACATTAAATGTATGCTACCTTTTTATTAAATTAATCACTTTGATGTGCTCAAGTTTCATGGTGAAATTATGATTAATTTAAATTTTTAGAATTCAAATTTAATTAGTCCAGAGCAAAAGGACACACCAAATCTAAAATTTGTGTGATAAGTTACATAATATTCTCAATCCAAAAAGTTTTCATTCATTGTAGGATTATTTAGAAAGTTCTTCCTAGGTGCCAAGCACTATTGCACATGACGTAGAGATAATAAGAAGAAAATATAAAATAACATTCAGTCATGCAAGTTGTATTCTTCTACAGAGGCAACTCACTAGTGGTAGAATAAACACTTTTCATATTACAATGGTATTTGTTAGAAAAAAAACTAAAAGGGAAATGGTCAAATCTTTGTCTTCTTTGTAAATTGATAACCATGATATTTAAGCTGATAGTATAATGAGAAATGAAGAAAAGAAAATGAAAATGTGCCAGGTAAAATTCTCTACAAAAGACTTGAAGTCCATAGTCAAAGATTTGAGTTTCTCTGCATGATGTGGTAAACATTTCAGGCAGAGAAATAACAAACACAATTAGATATGCTTTGCTAACCTATCAGTCAGACCTTTATCTTAAATATTACATACTCCAAAAAAGCTTTCTTCGTTCAACTAAAATGTTCTATTAGATTTCTTCACAGCACTTTGGTACTATAGGTCCTTCCTTGCTTCTGACACAGTATAACTTTCTTTTTTTCCATGTTTTGTGTTAGTATATATATGTGACACACAACCGTTACAAGAGTTGTGTGCACCTGTATATCTCAACAGCGTCACATTCCTTCCCTGCCTCATTTCTCAACTTCCCAATCTTTCCCTCAACTACTTTGTCTCCTAATATCTCACTTATTTGATTCGATTATTTATTTAACTTTGAGTTTCTCATATTAGAGAAACCATGCAATAATTAATCTTCTGAGGCTGATTCACTTCAATAAGCATAATGGTATCCAGTTTTTTCATACACATACAAATGATACATATCCACCTGTCTTTATTGCAGTATTGCAGTATAATACCCTTGTGTGTGTGTGTGTGTGTGTGTGTGTGTTTGTGCGCGCGCACGCACGCGCGCGAGTGTGTGTGTCCCAAATATTTGCATCCATTGGTCTATTGATGGATATTTTGGCATATTCCATCATTTCCCTATTATTAGTTGTGCTGTATAAATATGGTTATACAAGAGTTATGAGTAACATATAATAGAGTCAAATAATAATATTTATTTCTCTGCTTATTTGATTAATTCCTTCTTTTGGACTGACATTGCTCTTCATAAATTCAGAAATTTTTCTTTTCTTGTTGGGTTTATAAATTCCTCCTTCTTGTGCAATATTTCAATAAAGATTTATAGTGTATAAGCAGAAATGATTGCGAGCTAATAAATAATTGAAAGAGTAAATGAAGTGGTTGTAGGAATTTTGAGTTCTAGAAAGGATAACTGTTCAATATTTCACAGTCATTAAAGAAGAAAAATTCTAAGTAATCTCGTTTCTTTTTCTCCAATTCACCTGTACTATGAGTAAAAATAGTCAAGAAGCATCATAGCTTTTATTTCTATTTTTTGTTTGTTTGTCTGTGTTTGCCATAAAGAAATGGAGTTTCTTCTAAAGCACAATGGGAAAATTTAAATAGGCTATTACACGAAAAGATCTAAAATTCACAAGAGACTACTAGGAATACATATTTGAAAAGGCAGCAGCTTGTAGGCAATTACTAGAATATGTTGTCCTCAGAAATAGCCAGCTAAGCTGGCCAAGGAGAACAAAAAGAAGGTAAATCAGGAGAGTTTGGTGTCATTATGACAAGGGAAAGAGATTGAATCATTTTCAATATAATTTATAAATATTGTTCATATATTCAATTAAGCACCAAGCTAATTCCATTGAGCACTATACCAAACATGATTATTGGACTGGAAATTTAAATAAAATAAAAGACAGTTTGTGATGACTGAGGTTTAACAAACAATTCCTCTGGAACCACTTTGAAGAAAGAAAAGCTAACATGAACCAAATCAAATAAAAAAAATATCCTGTATATGAATAGTAGCAGTCTCATATCCTTTTTTATTTCACTTGACTTCTCTATTTTTATGATAATTCATTATTTGTCAAACAAAAAGAAGACTGTAGTTTAAGAAAATATTATACTACTTTGACCTTTTTGATATTCTGTTCTTTGATTGGCTGAGTTGGAATATCTTATCATGTCCATCCATGTAAGGGCAGACAGTAAACACCATGAAGTTGGCTAGTCAGCCAATCAAATTATAGAGTGTTGTAAAGGTCAAAGCCATACAAGATGCTACTATAATTTACATAACATATGTGCAGTATTGCAAGTCAAATATTTCATCCTTCAGACAAGAATGAAATAAGATAAAACCGTATAACATTGTGTGCATTCTCCTGACAACAGTAGCAGAAGTGGAAAATAATTCCTTGCACAAATTGTTGCTGAAATTTCTAAAATTGCTAATGAAAATTTAAAAACCTTTAGGTGTTATTAGGTATTAGTGGAGCAGATTCAAAGCAAGAGAAGGAGTGTGAAACATTGATTTAAAACTTTCAAGATGTGGCAGAAGGACACGCACACACGGGTCGGCAAATCATGGCAGCATGATAGTATGGTAGGTACTTTCTACCATGCTTTATTTGTTGACCTTTACTGTTTTATCCTCTGAAGAAAGAGCTGTATTTGTCATTGTGTATTTAATAAACTCAGTTGTTAAAATTTTGGCAAGTATGCAGCCATAAACATGCCACTGCCCCTACCTTCCGAGTACATTATAGGATGGTTGGATATACCCAGGTAAACAAACAAACAAAAAAACTGCAAAGTTTAACTCATGCAGTGATCTAAGGAATAATTCAACATATATCCAGGCCATAGTCTGTCTTTGTTTTTCTTTTTTTTCATATTCATAGAAAGGTGAATATTTATATGGAAAACATAGGGGATGGTACAAATCCCATAATTTCAATGATTACTGACCCTTGATTCTAGATTAGAGATCTACTTCAAGATTCAATGTTCATACAATAGCTGTCTCTGATGTTTTGATACTAACATTTCTAGGATCTCTATTAATACTTAATGAGCACTTAGTACCTACCTGACATTAGAAGAGAAATATAGCTAATATTATTCCATTCCTCATCAACAAATTTCAAACAGAGTATGATCTATTGTGATTTCCTTCGTCATGATTTCCTGCATGTGGCAATAAGCACTCTTTAAAGTAATGGTTGAGAAAACAAACCATATTTAAGGAAGGCTTGGTAGCTGGTATCACTCTATTAATGATTTCCTGAACTCCTAAACTCCTATCACCAGCCCAAAGCATAAATGCTGAGTCTAATATTTATTGAGCCCTTATGTGGTATAAAATTTTATGTAAATATTCTCCGTTAATAAACCTATGATGCAGACGCTCTTGTTTTCCTCATTTCACAGTTGCAGAATTTGAGATTCAGAAGGGTTACGTAATTTTCTCATCCTCAGATCTTCAAAACTATAGCATTCTAAATAGCCTGGTCCTGGAAGCACACTTTGTAAGAAAATGTCAGTTACCAAAGGAATGGTTTTGTGATAATAAATAAACAATTTTAACAAAAATAAGGAGGATATTTTGATATTTTCAAAAACACTATGAAGTATTTGGGTTTTTTTTTAATCTTTCTTTTTTTTCACTCTTGGTAGGAGGAACTAGGAATCAAAATGTTTTTAGGTGCAATCTTAACCACTCCAATTTTCATCCTTCGATTGATTTGTGTATGTCAAAGGATGAAATACATGTGGAAGTGAATGTGTTTTTAGTTATGGGCCCTATCTTTAGTCAATCACTCAAAATTTCAGATTGAAAATACATTGCATAGAAAATCCGTTTATTTAGAGCCAAGGTCTCACACTGTAAACCAGTCTGGACTTGAACTCACTGGTGTAGCCCAGGCTGGCCTTGGACTCATGACAATCCACCTACCTCAGCCTCCTGAGTGCTGGGATTACAGGCATGCACCACCACACCCAAATTTATGCAGTGTTGGGGAATCGAACTCAAGGTCTTGAGCTTGCAAGGTAAGTGCTTTAATCGCTGAGCCATTCCTCCAGCCTACAGGAATATTGTGAATTAACTTTCCCTTTAAGTAGACTTGCATAGTAAATGTCTTTAACACAAGCACTAAAAGAATTTTCCTCCTTCGTGCATGGGACATGACGCTAGAAATACAGAGTAAGATTCTGAAAACGCTGGGCAGCCATGCGACGAGGAAGCACCTGCTGGTGGAGAGGAGTCAAGCGCGTCCGCGCGTCTGTGTCTACGCTCCTGCAAACTTGCTCTTTCTGCTGTGCAGGCTTTATGGCCTCCTATTTTTTTTTTTCTCAGTTCTCTCTTCCTCTTCCACTTGGTCTTTATCTCCTTGCGACTTTCACTGCTCTGTCCTTTCCCCCACCCCTTCCTGCAGAAAGCTTTGTTTTCAGTGAGCATCTCGAATTAACCTGCCTAGCTAGGATCTGGTTAATTCTTCCTCACTGTGAAGTTCACCCAGCACTCCTGTGACTCTTCTCAAAAACGGCAGGATAATGAGAGGAACAACTGACCCCGAAAGCCACACTGTCAGGGACTGACGAGCCAGCTGGATGACCCGGCTTAAACTTAGCATTTTAAAAATATGTGCTCCTCATCTGAAAAAAGTATCAAATTTCTAGCAGGAAGTTTTAACATTATTTGGTCATGTATTAGAGGACTTAATGCTTTTTTACATATCTTGTATGGTACTATGAAAACCAAATCAAATAAAAAGGAATTTAAAACCCATACTGAACTCTTCCAGTGGAGGCTTGTTGTTAGGCTCTACCACAGAGGCATTTGAAGAGGCACCTGCCTTTTGACCCTGACCGTTATAATGAAGAAAGGTCATCCTTTAAAGAAAGAATCTCTATCATTATTACACTTTTCTTTCTACTTATCACTTCTCACACTAAGAAAGCATAGTTGTCATTAGGTTTATTAAGTTGGTGTCCTTCCATAATTAAAGGAAGCTTTCTGAAAGCAAAGAAGTTGTCACAATTCCTGTTATTTCCCTGGCACCTAGTAGTATCACAAGACTGGTCTACAATAGAGATATTCAAGTGAATGTCACCCTCCAGTATTTATTTATTTGGAAACTTCTGGTAGAAAATTAAGTAGGATGGATGTTTGATATCACCCAACTGAGGTCTCTGTGAATGAATAAATTCAGTGACAGTGAGTCAGTGGAAAAAATTTACTAACTGGCTCATCATGAAAACATCATTTCTGCTGCAAAAGTCAAGCCAAAAATGTCAGCTACATATTTTCTAATGTATAATAATTCAGGATTTTAGAAACTTTCAAAGGTCAAAGATTTTTTTTTTCTTATTCTTGAAAGCCACTTGATTTGCAATAGTGAGAACAGACAGAAATTTTTTTCATTTGTTCATTTTCTACAGTAAAGTCTTTTCCTTTATTTTTAATATGAAACTATAGTTTTTATGAACAAAGTAGCATATGAAAACTAGTTGGGGGAGGTGACACCTGACTTTACTTTTTAGAAGGGTATAGTATTTTGGATGTAAAACCCTAATCCAGACCTTTTTATATAGAGTTGTGCACTATATAGTGCTATTGTGTTGATAATGGAGCGCATATATGATGATTGGCCCTTTGGATTCTAGTGGAACTGAGAAATTTCTATCCCTTAGTGACAGGGTAGCTAGGTTAACCACATTTCACTTTCTATTTGTTTGTTTTGTTTTTGTTTTTTTTTGAGACAAGGTCTCACTCTGGCTGGTCCTGAACTCACTATGTAGCTCAAGCTGAGGCCAAAGTCACAGCAATCCTTCTGTTTCTGCCTCACAAGGGCTGGGATTATAGGCATGCACCGCCACACCCAGTTTATATGGTGCTGGGGAATCAAACCCAGGGCCTTGAGCTTCAGAGCAAGCGCTTTATCCACTGAGCTATTTCTCCAACCCTAGTTATGTTTCAATACACGAGAACAATGTGTTACTATGTGCCCATGGTGACATTGGTATAAACCAGCCTATCGCACTGTCAGTCATACAAAAGTACAGCATACATATTTATGCCCCGTGTGTTATATTTGATGATAGGAATAAACAACTATAACATATGTATTATTAATACTGTACTATATTTTCATCATAAATTTAGAGTGTACTCTTTCTATTTACAAAAACATTAGCATAAATGAACATTCTTGTTATGCAGACAGCAACCTTATGTTTCTCATGTCTCTTGACTACCTGCTTTTCTCCTTGGTCTTGATTTGAACTGAGCATATTTCATTAATCACGGGTCATGGATATATATACACACCACACACATCTATACACATATAGATGTGTGTGTATATGCACATATATATACACACATTTATGTATATACATGTTTATTGATGTATATATTCATTTATGCATATATATATATATTTCTCCTATTGACTCACTTTGATTTCATCATTCATGGAGACTTCAGTGGAGTGATATTGAGAGTCATACATACATGCATACATGAACACACATACACACACAATATGGCATAGATACACTGTAAGCTATAAATTTGATGTTTGTGTAAGCATACACCATAATGTTTATATTAGCATGAATGTTTAATATGTTTCTCAGAAAAGATCACAATAATATTATTTGGTAGTTATAAATAGCACCCTCATAAGTTTACAAAATATGAAACCCAATTTTTTAAGTTAATATTTACAATCTGTAAAATTTAATAAATTTGACATCTTTTTCTTATCAATAGATCTTAGCTTGAAGATAAATTATATAATATCCTCACCCAAAGTCTAGAGTTTATTAGAAGTTAGACAATGTGACCATGATATTTCTTATTTTTCTACTGATCTGACAAACTACAATGTATCATGGAACTAAGTAGAACATATGGAGAACATTACTATATCCAACATACATTCTTTTTCTGTTTTTTTCATAATAAATAAATCTGACTTTCTATTATGGTTTTTTTTTTTTTTTTTTTGAAACAGGGACTGGCTGTGGAGCACAGGCTCATCCTGAACTCACTGTGGAGCCCAGGTTGGCCTTGAACTCATGGCAATCCTCCTGCTTCAGCCTCCCATGTACTGGGATCACAGATGCACAGCGGCTCCCAGCTTGTTTGGTACCGGGAAATGGAACTCGGGTGTTTAACCCTGGATACAGCACTTGCTAGACAGGTGCTTTAACCTCAGAGCCATTCCTCCAGCCCCTCCATTATGACATATTTTTTAAAAAATTCATAGTTATAATCGTTTTTATAATGGATATTCATAAATATCTGGACATATTTTAAAGATTGAGTTTTAAATTGGACTCAAGGGCAAAAGCCTGTAGTCTTTGATACATAGGAACTTGTGACTGAAGGACTGCTTGAACTCAAAAATTTTAGTTCCAACCGGGAGAAAAGAGCAAGCTCCAATTTCTCATGCAAATAGAATTTTATGGCCAAATAAATCTGGGTGAAGTTATACTTTATCATTTTTAAATAAAATCTTGAATAAACATCTTAATTTTCACTATGCCTATTGAAGATTTTAAGGTATTTTACATAAGCAAATTTGTTTAATTTATTGTAACCTAATTTATCAAATGTCTAGAACTCTTTACTAAATAAGATAGAAAGACAGTTGGGAAAAAATAGTAAAACCAAATCATAGTCCTACTATGGTAAAAGTGAACATTTAACTGGAGATTCTATTTAAGCAGGATTGAATGGAATGGATCGGTATCTTGTTCGTCTATATTTTAGATAGTCGAGCGTATCTGCCGGGGGGTGATGTCCGTTAGACAAATTCACTGCTAATCTTTACGGATCATAATACAATGAAGCTGAAGTGTACTCACACAATAGTTTATCATGCTTCCTGTCTTAGGGAAGTGAATATTTTAAAAATCCTCCAGAACTGACAGCGCTTTTTATTTCACTCAGCTATTTAAGGAGCAAAATTTTCCAATTGCCCATCTCAGCCCATTCTGCTGCTATCTCTTTCCAGGGCAGCCCTCAATTGAAATGATTTTGCCAGAAGTCCAACACAGCACTCCTGCTTTTATTCGACTATATTCCTTTGTGTTTGGTCTGTCACAGACACTCAGAACAACTGCTGAGCATCCTTCTCATAAATGTTTCATATACTTGATGACAGTATTTATCCCTTAGTTTCCGCATATTTGGATGTTATTCAATATATTTTTGGTTGATGTGGAGGGAAGGGAGATGGTGCCTATGCTTCATACTCCACGTTGCTGCCAGTTCCATCTAAAACACAAATTGATAATGTCAGTCTCTGCTTACAGTTTTCTAGTGATTTCTCACTGCCTCCCAACTATGGCCTAACCACCATACCACAGGCCAAAAGATCTCTCATCTTGTTACCCTGACTCAATTTCTACCTAAATTCTTAATATTAATCTTCCAGTACCATTCCAAACCAGGAGAATAATTTTTTCCAATATGTTGTGCTCTTTTAAAAATCAATCTTTGAGTGTTACCCTGTCATTTCCTGTGTCTGTGTTCTTGAGGTTAGTGACTATTCATGGTGAGCTCAGTTCAAAGAATAGTTAAATTTAAAAATTTCTTATGCTCATCAAGAAGATTTATTCACTCCTTTTATATTACTTCATGCCTATGTTGATTTCTTTTTAACCTTGAAATTCAATTATGCAATTGTATTCCTGCATTTGGGCTTGAATCACTTGTATGCCTGCATTTCTCCCATATTGCTATCATAACTTTAAGTACTTCATGTTTTTAACCTAATATCTAATAATGATAGTTGATATAATAAAATATATTTCTTATTAACAATTTCTTGATCAGATCATGATGAGTGATGAAAAATGGATTTTATATTACAATAAGGCATCACCAGTGGTAGGACTGCAAAGGAACTCCATAGCACTTCCCAAACCCAAAGTTGCACCACAAAGCAATTATGGTAGCTATTGGGCTTCTACTGGTTATTACAGCTTTCAGAAACCCTTACATTTGAGAAGGACCCTGAGCAAATTGATGAGATATGCCAAAACCAAAAAGTTTAAGGCTGTCCTTGGTCAACAGAAAGGTCCCAATTCTCCATGAAAACACTTGACTGTACATCACAAAACCACGCTTTAAGAGTTGGGCTATAATATTTCCCCTTATTGGACATATTGATCTGTCCTCTTATTAACTGACTTCCCTTTCTGAAGCATGTGAAACACTTTTTACAGGGAAAAGATTTCCATTAACAGCAAGATGTAAAAAAGAAAAGAAAAGAAAAGAAAAGAAAAGAAGAGAAGAGAAAAGAAAAGTTTGCCAAAAGCTCATCAAATCCCAAAGCTTGGAAGCTTGCACTAAAAAATAAATAAATCTATGCCTTATGAGCAAAATGCAATGGTTCCTATTTTGATAAGTAAAGATGAGTCTGAGCCTAGTTATAATGATTTAAATTTTATGGTCTGAAACCACAATTATTTTTGCACCAACCTAATAAGTTTTGTGATGGAAGAAATCTTATCTATTGGTCACTGCTAGTAGATAGCTGTTAGAATAGGGCTTAGCATGTGGCAAAACAATTTACAAATGTGTTTGATAAGAACAAAGGAATAAACTGTAGATAACATTATACTTTCTTAACAAAAAACAGAAAAGATATACTTTTAAGTTATGAGTAAACATTTGATTCGTACACTAAGTGATTCAGGTCCAAATATATCAAGAAATCATGAAATTCAAATGTTTCCTACAGCTTATAGTGTACCTTTTTCTTTCATCAGTTGACGAGTACTCAGGTTTAGAGCAACATAATGAAATGGTATCTGTATCTATTAATAATTTTTAAAAAGATACCAAAGAAACACATGCTAAGCAAATGTGTCATTTTGTCTTCTATGTGTGTATTCTATGTGTCTATCATAGACCCAACTTCAATTTCCACAGTTTCTTGGATTTTAATTTTCTTCAATATATAAATCATATTTATTTAAATAACTGCTTATATGTGGTAAGAAAGTACTTGCTGATCATTGAATAGCTTGAAAACACATCAAATGTTTGTCTAGTTATATTTACACAAAGTAACTCTCAACGATTAGACAGTAACTACTCCCAGTAATAAACAAAACTTCCTGCTTCAATTCCTATTTCAGTTCACTGATGATCAAGTGAAAAAAGTAAGGAAAAAGGCAAAAAATAAGGAGTAGAGAAAGAAAGAAGAGAAAGGGAAAGAGGAGTAGAAGAGGAAGATGAGGAGGTGAAAAGGGATCATCTACATAAATAATTTCAAAATGGCCAGTTCAGATACTTTCATAAATAAATTTGTCTTTCAAAATTTAGACAACAAAATTACATTAAGTAACATGACACAGAAGTCATGGTTTTTGTTGTCATTTATTGTTCTTAACGTGTGTTAGACTTGTTTGTCTCCATCTTCTAGCACATATCTTTTAAAAAAGAGATTTTTAGCAGGAGTTTCCTGAGGACCTCCTGTTTCTCTTGTCAAATGTTCATCTCATACAACCTACACAGTGTCATTAACATATGATACTGACCTTTTCACTTTGGTCATTTTGGAAATGTGTGTGCATTTTTGTAATTGCTTTGCTTTTATATAACATTTTAGATCACTTGAAATTTTCCTCATTTCATTTTGAGTCACCTTTGTAACCCCTATAGCTACTCGAACAAATGTGGAAGCAAATAATAATTATTCAGGGCAACACAACAAATTTTGTTTATGAATGAGACCTCCTACGGTAGGACATGGAGTTAAAAATATTCTTCAAGATTTCATAAATTGTACACATTCCAGTGCAACTGCCACTTAGACATATGGATTACTTTAACTGTTAATTTACTCTGGATGAAGAGTTGTACTATTTTAAATAGTGCTTTGCTTCAACTATTTTAGTTAGTTCTGAAATGTCATCTTGTGTTTAGGCATCTATCTAGCTATTGATTTATTTACCTTACTACACTTGAAAAAAGTATGATCATGTCCAATGCAATATAAAATAAAAGTGATTGAAAAGACTATTATCCACCAAAAAAAGGCCAACTTCTTTATGATCCTTTTGCCTAGACCAAATGTCTAAGTTCTGTAGGTAGAGAAAGTTGAAAGGAATGGAAGTGAGAAAATTTACTGATATGTGAGTAATAAGTGGATGTAGGCTTATTTTTTCAAAAAAGGCATAGGTCGTGGAAAATCTAAAAAAAGTAATCGATTTGCCTCTATGACATTTTTTGACTAGAAATATCTACACACACACACACACACACACACACACACACACACACACACAGTCCTGTAGAAATGGCCACTTATAGTCCTATAGTTAGAAATAAAATAACTCTGCCTTTGAGATTTGGGCAGAAAAAAAAAAGAAAGAAAAAGAAAGTTCAAACTATTTTTCCTAGGAATGTGGGCAACATGGCATTTTCCTAATCATTGGCACATTTCTGAAGTGGGTATCTTTGTGGCATAAGCACAATAAGGAGATATGGGCCTCAATGTCAAGACGCTTTGTGGTTCTTACAGCTCTGATTGAAGAAACGAAAGGCAGCCATTCTCGGTGCACTTTAAGACATTTGCTTCTGTAAGGAGATGTTTTGGTTACTTGGAGCACACATTTGTCTCCTTCACGGACAATAGGTCCTTGTGTCAACATTGAAAGGTATTAGTTGAATAAAATATATTGTCTCCCTTTGTGATAGGTTATTTAAATCGTGAGTGTAGTTATGAAAGAATGTCATTAAGGCACCGGAAGTCCTAGAATCCTGACCTTTCTTGGGTCATAATTAGATCAGAAAAAAGTTAAGAATATCGTTAAATGAAACAGGAAAAGTATAAGTTTTCAGATTTCTAAAACTCTGAGTAAAGACTGTATTTTCTAGTTTATAATCTACTGACAACCTGTACAGTATGCTACATGTTTTTGAGAAAATGTGGTTGAAAGCTAATTGTTTTCGACTTGGCTACCCAATATGTATTTCTCTTGGAACATGAAATATTCCTGGGATCTAATTACAAACACACTTAAAGGTGGGACACACGGCACAAATGGATTAGGTTAAAATGACAGAATACAAAATCTTTTATTTATCCAGTGAGATCTGCACAGACAAGATAGAATCAAAGTCTGCAAATGTTTGCAGTAGATTCAAGGAAATCTTATATTTTGTCACATCATTTGAGTTTAAAGTCAACATCACAGACCTGACGTTGAATTTGATATGACTTGAGTGGGTCACAAAAACCGTCTGCCTTTGCACATAGCCTCTCCCCCACGCTTTCCTTTGACCACTTTCTCACACCTAAATCTAAAATACTGTCAACGGGTAGAGGAGAGGCTTAAAACACAAACACAAATTGGAGAATGCATTGGCCTGCAATTATTCTGCTTCACAAGACACACTTTCATTTCCTAGGAAAACATCCTAATTGTAGGAATAAGAGGCATTACAGCTATGGATTCCCCAAGATGGAAAGAGTATGCTTGCTTTACCTGAATGAAGTATTCTTGTTTCCTTGAACTCTCCATGTGTCTTGGAACTTTAATTCAAACCAGTTTAAATAACCTATCACAAAGGGAGAGAATGTATTTTATTCTACTAATGCCTTTCAATGTCGATTTCCTTTTCGGGATTGTGAATGACTTAATTTAATTGATTTCAACTCACTTCAGCAAGTGTTTATTAAGCATTATTTGCTCTGATCACTTCAAAGATACAGTACAACCAAAAGCAGTCTCTGTTTTCAAAGGATACAGTTTTTTGAAAAGGACTTAAATTTCAAAAGATAAATAATTTCATATTTAATTTAGTATCAATATTTAATTATTAAATTACTTTGTGAGCTTACCTTCACATTAATTGCATTTATTTATTTATTTATTTATTTATTTACTTATTGAGACAGAGTTTAGTTCTGTAGCCCAAGCTGGTCCTGAACTCACCATAGAGCTCAGGGGGGCCTTGGACTCACCCCAATCCTCCTGCCTCGGACTCCTGAGTCCTGGAATTACAGGGGTGCACCACCACACCAGGCTTACTTTAATTGCATTTTAATTCAGTTTCATCTTTTCCAAATGTGAAGACTGAGGTTTAGAATGTGAAGTGACTTTCCGAAAGTACTAAATAAATTAAAACATGCTTAGGTCTGACAGAGGAAAAGACGTGAAGATAAACTAAGAATTATTTTATTTAGTTGGATTTCAAATTTTATTTATATAAATAGCATATGTTGATAATTCTTCTACAACAATGTTTTAGTAATATAGTTTTTTTGGCAAATGAAAAACAGTGAAGACTTTACAAAGTATTTACCATATTCCTGTGTTTTAGACATACATGTGCTTTAAAAATTAATGAATTTCTAACATTAATGAATTTGCTGGAGAAAAGCTTATTTTTCCAATGACAAAGCAAGCAATGTCTGTCTGATATATTTAACTAAATAAAAAGAATTCAATCGCTGACAAAATTGAGCAGTAGATTATTTTCTTGGCATCGTATATAAATTTTTGTACATGTAAAAACTTCTGGCAAAATGATAAAGTGAATATGAACCCCACCTATGTGTGTCTTCCCTGAGTAAGTGTGTTTAAATTACAAGTAGAGAAAGTAAAATGAAACATAAGATTTATGGGAAAAGTAACAAATACTATAAAATGTAACAGGGAAATTGTAAGTTTTCAGATTTCTAAAACTCTGAATGTCATCCTCAAACTTTTGCCAGGCTGAGTCATATTGTTTTATATTTGTTTTCTTTATCTTTGAAAGTGTACCTTGTTGTTCATAAGTTTGACTAGGAGCAAAAAAAAAAAAAAAAAAAAGAAGCTCTATTCCTAATTTTGAGAGGAAAAATAGAAAATAACAGAAGGACATTTTTCTTGGGTGACTAGACATTTTGGGAACAAACAGGTTGTTTTGACAGACGAGCTAGAGGTCTGTCAACCACACGAGTGGGAGGCCCTCACTCCTGTGAGTATTGCAGAGAGAATGTTGGGAAAAAAAAAAACAGCTTTAAAATTGATCAGGAGAAAGTGTAGGAAATCCACTTAAGCAAGCAAGATCTAGGTTAGAGACGGCTGTTTGAGGAATAAATGAAATTATGTATGAATAAATGAATTCTTACATAATTCCATTATCATGATCCTTCATTGGATAATACTTACAAAATTTCAATCTGTTTGTTCTCACTTAAGTACCTAGTCATAAACTTGGCCTAAAGGTCATGACGACATTCCAAGCTCTGACGGTTACGGCCGTCGGTCCTCCCACTGTTTCTTTGACTAAACTCATATTCTGCTCATTTCTCCAAGTTCCCGCTTGCTACTAACTTTGTCCTTCATGTGACTACCTCAGTGGAATTGAACTCTTCAGATATTTGATTTTGGACAAAAAGTTGCAATTTGTCACTCAGTTTCCTCCTGTGTACGATGCATCTCATAAAAGTATTCCCTTTTGTGAGAGGCTTATTTTTACTCCAGAAAGTAAGATCTTTTACAATAAATAAATTGTTCTATGAAATCAAATGTGAGCTACCATGAGGGACTAGAGGTCCGTAAAGAAAAGCAAAATGCTGGCGCTATAAGAAGTACTTGATCATGTAGCTGCTTCTTTACTAATATTATATTAGATGTGACAATAAAATAAAAATACATTAAACATTTTTATTTTATCTATAAAATATACCAACAGCAGAGGGGTGTGGTGAGACTTAGTCAGAGTTACACAACCATTTATGAAAGAGTATTCTTGCTAAGGAATCCTCAAGGGGGGAAAGTGACTAAATTCTTAAAAAATGTTTGAACGCTAGTGTTGGTCAGAACTTGTTCTTTTCTTTTACTACAAGTTTAATTAAAATTGGCTTTCTTAAAAAATGAGTTAGCTACTAAATGAGTGGTTCAGAAGGTGATTTCTGTGTCATATGTAAATAGTATGAGAGCTCAAACTAATATTTTAGAAATATTTGTTTTGTGGCTTTATTCGTTGTTTTTCTTCTGTAGGTTTTTACCTGGGTCACATTTTATTTAAGCTTTATGTTGTAGTACAGGTAACAAAGTAATTAAAAAGGTTTAAAAATATATATCTTATTTCCAGATAAATTAGCTAAATTAGCCCTTACTCTCAGGAATGGCGTTCACAGACTATTGTGGCCATATACTCAGTATTGAGCTAGTTATTACAGTGGGTGGTCCTGTCAGAGGCCCATCCCGGTTACTTGATCTACATTGAAATGCTTAATTCTGTTCCAGGCAGTGAGATTTTTCTACAGTAAATATGTAAAACAACAGCGAGAGAGAGACCAGTTCCAAATCTTTTGTCTCCTTAGCATTAAGAAACTGGTGGTTTTTGGGCCTATCCTTTGCTTCGTATCTAAATTCCAAAAACACTTAAGTGAAATTTTAATACTAAGGAGAAGAAAAAAAATTGTTGACCTGGACTTGTTCAGTTATTACTTTGCTTATCAATATCTTTGCTCAATTCTTTTCATAAGTTAAATAGATGTTGAATAATTATACCTAAGCCATTTTCATAATAGATTTCAATTCTTTAAATATCAGCTTAAATAATTCGTTTACAATAGAAATATGTTAGCTATAAGTTTAAATTGTTCTTTAAAACAAGTTTTAAAACAATCCTAGAGTCAGACACTAGAGTTACACAGAAAGTATGTGTTAAATTGGATGGAGTTAGTTTCAATGAGCAACAAACTTTGTGGAAAATGACAAGAGAAAAAGCGTCTTCCCACTGAAACTCTTCAAAAATCAGTAATAAATTCAAGGAAATTCTGAAGGAAAAGAACATTTATATCATTCTACATCATATATTTGAGCTCATAACTATGAACTATTAATGGATTGTAGTTAATCTATGGTCATACCAATAGCTACAAATAATAAAATTAAAATGTGTGTCAATAAATAAAGAATAAAATTTAACATATAGTATGTAGTGAAGACAAGTATTATTTCATGAAACTATTACATTTGTTGTTTGAATACCTGTGTTTTCATGACACTACATGTAAAGTTATATTTTTTTCATTGTATTATATATAAAAACGGTGAAAATGCCACCCACAGTGATGGTATGTGCTTGTTTATAAGTGTCCATGGTTTATGTTGTCAACTGTTTGCAGAATCAGAGTGGAACTTTGACATCTACCATATAACCATATTTGGCAGATGAGGACCTTTGAGAGCCGGTGCCATGTATGAATCCAGCTTAGGCAGATTTTCAATTTAGCCATGATGCACTCATTGGTTTGGAACTCTGTGTATGTAAGTGTCACTTGGTATGGATGGATTTGTCTGACTTCTTGTCTAATCAATGTTTATTGACAAAAATCTATTTTGTTGTTTTGTCCCAGAAATCTATATTGGCACCATTCCCTGTGGATATTTGGCTAGTCAGTGGCAACCAGAGATGCCAGCTAGAGTTTTTACTGTTTTTATGGTGCCAGCTGCTTTCTTGGCTTGAGTTTCTTTTGTTCAGATTGTAAATGAGGGCAAGTCACCCAAGCCCACTGTGGTGTGTTCAGTGCGTGCGGAATGAGAGAAGCCCAATAGCTCAGGGCTAAGCAGCAGGAGCTTTCGTGAATGAGGGGTCAGATATAGTGATGGTTGTAATTGTGGAACTGTTCTAATGAATGTTCTGTGTCAGATTACCAGAAAGAGTATGTCAGAGAGAGAGAGAGAGAGAGAGAGAGAGAGAGAGAGAGAGAGAGAGAGAGAGAGAGAGAGAGAGAGAGAGAGAGAGAGAGAGAGAGAGAGAGACAGAGAGAGAGAATGCAAAAGGTGCAAAAGGGAGTTTGTATGAGTATGCGATAGATTTATTTCTTAATTAGACTTTCACTATTTAACCAAATAATATGATCAATCTTGATTAAATGCATAAGAAACACACGAAGTACAGGAGAAAGGTTCTTCTCACAAAGTTACAGGTACATAATCTATGTCTTTAAAGAGAAATAAAGAAATCCACTGGTGGATTATTCAAAATTCTGCTCCTTTTTGTTTATTGTAGCTTTTGTATTTGACTATTTTAAGATTATTCAGGACCTTATCAGAGGCTCAATGAAGGAAACACAAAATAAAAATAAATAAAATAAAGTCCAAATCCCTCCAGTAATACCATGTGTTTGCCTCATAAATTGTTGGATGTAGTAGACTAGAGGTTTATTTATAATAAAGTTCACATTATCTGTAGACTCTATGATCTGAGTTTTTAATTACTGTTTTTCATTGGTAATTGTGTAGTAGATGAACCTCCCAGAATTCCCCTTAGATTTTTGTTTTCCAGCCAGGGATAAGGGATGTGGCCAGGGAAATGAAGGGGCTATACTATGCTTGGTAGGAGACCAAGGGAAGCTTGCTTCCTCTGAAATGATGAATTTTCATTGGATCCATGTTTTCATATTGGAATATACTGGAAAAAATGGTTGAAAGGCCTTTACACGAGGCTCTTCAAGGTTGGGCTGGGTAACAGAATAGGTCACTATTGTGCTATCTTTTAGGTAGAGAGTAAAACAAACAAAAAATTCAAACAAAAAAGAGAGACCATAATAGTTGTAAATAAATAAAGCTAATATCTCCTTTAGGATTTAAAAAGTTGTGATTTCTAAATGAAATTGTGATCCTTATCATAGCTAGTTTATAATTTCACTTTTTAATTTTTGAGACTGGTTTTCACTAGGTCACTAATTTGCCCAAGGTGGGCTTGAACTTGCAATCTTTCTGATTCAGCATACCAAGTGCTGGGATCATCTGTGCCTTTGGGCCCAGCTCAAGTACACAGTTTTCAAGTGGTACAACTTTGCTTCATACATTTGTGGATAGAGCTAAACTTTGGCTGTATTCTTCTGCAAAAACAAATCCTAGAAATCTGAGGGTGATGCTTCAAGTCTGTAAGACATGTTGCCATGTGATTACAAGGAATAAACAGAGAAAGTCATTGGTGTGCTTTCTAACTTACAAGCCTCTCTTCCTTCATCAATGGCTGAACAAAATCTGGACCCCAACACTAGCACTTTCACATCAATGTGTCATCCAAACTCCATTTAGTTTGGTTGTTGCTTATTCTGCCCACCCAAGTAGTACCAGCAAAAAAAGTCATAAAGGTTAACGGGCTACAGTTGGTGTCGCTTGAAACCACAGGTGCAATTTGTGTTCAGGTGCACAGTATCCATGTACGAGCAGTCTTATTTCTTCCTTCTCATCAAGACCTCTGTCTAAAACCCTATAACTTAACATCTTCATGTCAATTTTGTAAAAACACAAACAAACAAACAAACAAACAAAAAATGAACAAACAAACAAAAAAACAATCTTCAAATGTAATTTTTAATCTGATTCTAACTTGGAACAGATTAAAATGAATTTATGATGGCCCAGAGAAAAACTTCATCTACTAATAATCTCAGCATTTTTATGTGCCTATGTCTAGTAAAAAGACTTCTGAGGAAAAAAAAAAAAAGTTCTCTTCACCAGAAACCAGAAGAAACAGAAAAGACACACCCTGAGCTCCACCCAACCCTGAAATCAAATGAGAACTTTCTATTTTTTAAAAGAAATACCACAATAATTGGTTTTCTGCTGTCTTGCATGAAATCATGAGACATAGAAGGTTTGCCAAATAGTTCTAAGCCTCTTAACATGATCGACTATGTGTGAGTAATGAAAAGGGATTCTGAAAGATTCTTTCAATATTGAGATGACAAATTTACAGAAAAACTAGGAAATCAGCTCAATAACACTATGTCTAAGAAAACTGATGAAGAGTAAAAACATGAGCAATTCTCACTTAAATACTGAACAAACTCTTAAACTTGTATGCCTATATAAAATCATGTAAAAAATAAAATTGATACTAGTTAATAATTAGTAATGTCCTCCTGGAATGTCTTATATAAATTAAGTGAGCCATTTAGAAACATCTTGAATTGTGCGACAGGGCATGTGTCTATGTACAAAATTGCACCAAAGACTATGAATTCAGATTTTTTTAAAGACCAGAGCAATGTTTGGAAATATATAAATGTGTGTTCACTTTCGGTCTTAGAAATTCATACATATACAGAAAAGGAACCTAACCACTAGCTCACTATCAACACTTCACCCCTCTCTCTGCATCCTTGCACGCAGCAAGAAACAGAGACAAGGCTATGTCACCACACACAGGAGCCACCTATTGCAATCCATGGCCCTGGGGCTACTGGTGTTACACCATAAGACATGCCTATCCCAGCCTATTATCACCTGGAGGGCACCCCCCTGAGCTGTTCTGCTGCCTGAGGCAAACTTGTCTGGACTGCCAATCCTGTAGCTACTCCCAGGGGTGGCTCCTGGACTTATGTAAGACAAGCAGTCTGCATAACCTTTCTGGGTCATTCAAATGAGCCAGACAATTGTGGGGGTCTACGCCCTCTGGAGCACTCAACTTCCCTGCTTGTTTAGATGAAGAATATGCCTCTTCAGCTAGAGCTAAGGATCTCTGATTTATCCTTGTTCTGGATCACTAATAGAGAGAAAATGCATGGCAATATGGAAGGGAACAGTTGTCCTGCAAGCATTCAACCAGTGCATTGCAATGTTAATTTTTTTAGGAAATTTGGAGACTTTGGAAAACCCTGAAATCAGAGCACAGCTTGTTAGCTATAAAGATTCTGAAGAAAAGACCTAGGAGATTTGAATACATTTTGCTTTTGTGAGTGCAGAATTAATATTAATGGAGGCAATGGAATTCAGTTCAGGAAAGAGTGCCATTGAGTTTGCCTAAGAAGAAACAGCACCACCAGGGTTATATAAATACACACAAATCCTAGTGACATGGCATTTATAAGAGGGAATTTCCTCTAGCAAAGGGATGTGAGTAATGTGATATAAGAAAATGGCTGGACAAACAATTTAGAATGTGCAAAATAAAATACTTCCCTGGAAAATGCATTTAAGCAACCATGGTTTTCTGAAAGGAGAAAGAAAAAAGATTGAATTCAGTGAGTATCATTAATTTTCCTTCTTTTTTAATAATAGAAATTCAGGTCACATGTGTGATTTCCTTTTTCTTCCTGATTAAAAAAAAATTGAGATTTTTGAATGTACATATTTTCTCTCAGAATATTGGCAGACACACATAAGAGAGGCTGCCTGGATTGTAGGTCAGATGATATCTAATTAAGAAACTGGAATTGTTGTCTTCTAGATTTGCATTTATTCCTTCACTGTAAATATTACCATTTTCACAGTTTTTTTTTTCTTCTTTCAAACACCTAACATTCCATTAAATGCTGACATTGGAAAGTGCTCTGTATTCTACTGTCCTTTTCAAGTTGAGGGTTATTGCATAATTAAACCTGGTTTGAAATCAACTATATAGGAGTTCAATGAATACCAAGGCCAACTAGGGAGGATTTGCCATATGAATGCTTCCTTCCTGAGACCAAAACACATGTTAGATTTTTCAGTGTGGCTCAATGAAAGAAATATGTTGCTCATGAAAAAATAAATAAGTAGTGGTATAATCTATAATCAAAGGTGCTAACGTCCACAGAGCATTCAGAACAAGGTTTTCTGAGTTAGCAAAGACAGGAGAAAAAGTCAGGTACATAATCCATTGTAAGAAAGAAGTCTTCATTATTGAAAAACTAAGGAAGCTCGTTTGTGGTTCAGTGTATTTTCTTCAAGTTGTTACATTTATTGTTTTTTAAAATATCCCTAGCTCTAGCATGAATAAGTTAACTTTTTCTAGAATGGGAAAGACATAAATATACGAAATCTCTTTTGAAATACAATAATGTCCAATGTACTAAATTTCCATCAAATTTTATAATCTAAATCTCATTTGAGAAAGACTTCTAATTTTCTGAATTTCTATTTACTTAGGGCTTGTGAACTTAGTTCCCATAAGAATCATCTTTGCACTGTTGGTACTTGGATTTGTTTGTGAGAAAATATTTGGTAAACTGCACCAGTGCTGGGGTGGAGGTCAGGAGAATATCTTCTTGTCCTGGACATTTTACAGTTAGAAACAACAGTATGTATGCGGGGGACACAGAAGGCATGCCTCATTTATTTTGTTATTCACAGGTAGATGGAAATAAATTACACTAACTCAAAAGTAGATACTCTTGTTTTCTTACATGGCAAAATTCTTACTTGCTATTCAGTGCTAAAAAAGAACACGAGATATGAGTGCACATGTGGCCTGCATACCAGCACTTGAGTGGGTGGTAAACAGCAAACCTGCAGTATTAGCAGATAGCAGAAAATATCCAGAGTGGAGATTGAAGGAGGATGTAAGAAAAAGAGCGCTAGATTTCCGTTGTTTTAGGACCATGAGAACAAAATGCATGTCATCCACAACAATTTCATTCTTTAAACAACAGAAGTAATTAAATTCTCCCAGAATGAAGATGACAATATTTTATGTTTTAATATCACAACTACAGTGACACATAACCTTTTACAGAGGATATTGTGTGACAATGTATTTATTTGTTTTGTTTGCAAATTTTGTTCCTGTTCACAAGTTCTACCCTACAAATTAAGCTTAATATTTTTAAGAGGTCGAGATAACTTGCTATTTTTGTTTCGAATCTACATTATTGGATGTTAAGTATTAACCCTGTATTCAATGCTTCCTTATAATTCCTCCATCTATCTCTTTCACTGATGAGTTGAGCAAGGGTCTGTATTCTGGTCGATTCCTGTGTCTAACCAACAATTATGTCAACTGACTACTGATCAGCGAAAGACAGAAGCTAATTGTTTGCAGACCAAAATAAAATAAAATAATAAAATAAAACTAAGAAACATGTGATGTGTCCCATCTTGCTTGGCTAGATATTGAGTTGAAGTTGATTGAAATCCTATATTTTTACATATTTCATATTAAGACTTAAGATTTTTTTTAAAAAAATTGTCCTGTCATATATGCTAGTGATCTAAAGCAAAATGGTGGTCTTGAAAGCCAAGTATTACTACACACTCTCAGCCTCATTTTGAGCCAAGAAAGCCCTAACGGAGCAGCAACACCATGGTTAAATACAAATGGGTTGTTCAAAAGATACATGTACGCAGAAATGTTATCCTAAAGATACCTCATCTAACATAGATTACACTGATTTCTTCCTTCTTTAAGATATGTCCTCTTTGTAAAAGTTTTACATACATGGAATGAGAAGTCACATCATGCCCTTAGGCTATGAGCCATGTGATCTGATCGCTTTCTTGGGACAGGAAAAGGATGAGGGCACTTGATATTTGGGGAAGGTACGTGCTCAACAGGAAGAAACAGATGGAAACGGGGTTCATGAATGTCACTTCCAAAAGCAAAACTTTGCCATTTTGTATTTCTGCTCTTTAGCATAAATATAATACAAAGGATTTGGATTTTATAAAATGAAAAAAGCACTTATCAACATTAAATGTCGTCCATTTTCTTGCTACATGTACCCATCCTGCCTAATTTTAAACTATGTAATTTAGAACTCTAGAGGGCCCAGGAGTTCCATCTACTAGTTAAGAAGAAAACCAGAGCATAGTCTTCCCTTGACTTCTTTCCTTTGGCCCGGAGCAGATTTCTGGGATCCCCAGAAGAAAGGTACTGTGTAAACCATGAGGGTGTAGACTTGAATCCCCAGGATAGGGAGCCTGTGCGGTCTTGGATGGAGACTAGGTTTCTTCATGTGCATTCAATTTGTGATTTTTTGTTGTTATTGTTGTTTTAATTTCTGGAAACTACTCAGAAGGCTGGTGGCGTATGTTATAAATCTAGAAAAGCACACACACGGAACAAATCATAAATAAATAGCTACCCTCTGCCATAAAAGTATGGGGTTTCCTCAGAAATGACTCAGGACAAACTGGCCTCACTGAAGTAGCTAATGGGCCCTATCTGTTTTGTCTGATTCACCATTGTCCCTGGGCATTCTGGAAATGGGATGAACAGGAGAGTGTGAGGGAAGAAAGCCAAAGAATATTTTAATGTCCTGGGTAGACACACCTTGTGAGATGCTGAAATTGTTCCTTGTTGAAGAGGGGCAAGAAAATTCATCTTCATGTTACAACGTCAGGTCCGTTGGCTCTGGTATTGAGTTGTGGGTCATCCTTTTATCTACTACTATGAAGTCCTTGACAAAGTAATTCTAAACATGCCTGGCTAGAGATCTTTATCTAGAAGTGAAAATATTTGTTCAATTGTCCTGTACAATTTCCTCGTGATTTGGACAAAAAGGACTTGGATTAGTATGCTTTCATGATTGGGTTGTTAAAGAGTCCACTCAGTAATGTAAATACCAAAAAGCAGAGTGTCACCAGAAATAATGAAACATTCATCATTTGGGGACAAAGTTTTACAAGTATTTTTTCCTCAGCTAAAGAGTGTGCAATCAAATGTATCAAGTTACATACACAGGGTTTCCACTAGAAGATATCTTAAAAAGTTTGTCATTTTACTAATATTTGTAGAAAGGTAAAAAGGTAAATACGATTAGGAACTTGGAGAAGTGAAAATAAGGTGAGTAATCTGAGGCCTATATTTCTATTTTTAGGTTCATATTTCTTTAATTTGCAATTTTCACTCTTCATATGAAAGGCTTCAGGCAGAAAGTACACAAAAAGTCCCTAGTCTATCAATTTTACATAAATAAGACATAAAATACATAAAAAGAAGGAAGTCAGTAGTATTCACTGGGCGGAGAGCAATAATGTATGGTTCGCTGAATAGACTGGTCGAATCGTAGGCAATACCACAAATGATGTTTATTTTTGTAGACAAAAATCAAATGTGTTAAAAATGAGTTGTTCGAAATAGCTAAGTTGCCAAGAAATCTTAGATAATTAAACAAAATAAAAATATTAAATGTTCTCTAGCTTGAGGAAGACACCTCTCACTAGAGTGATTGCAGACTGTTGAAAGCTTTGTCTGTTTTCGGTCACTTACTAGCTCAACCAAGTTTTTCTATTTTCATACTTTTAAAAAATTTCTTCCTTTGCTTTCCAACCCCCAATCACCTGCTGCTGCCGAAAGCCACATTATTCCTAATCAGTGACAAAGGAGAGAATTCTTAAATAATCCAGTTATTTTCAGTAGAGAGTACCATCAGTGTCTTCCATAACACGAAGAATGTTTTTCTTATAACATTTCTGCACAGTAGTGTTTCTCCAAAGCGTGTCTTTCAGATCGCCAGAACAGGAACCATGCCAAGTTTGAGTGGAGGTAAATGCATATTCCCAGGGCACAATCCACAGGTCTTGCTTTAGGAAACCTGGAATGTGTCTTGATAATCTTCAGCTTCATCAAAATTAGTTGACAATGTTATGCTGAACAAAGTTTGAGAACCACAGCAAAGCCATGAATGTATCATTACAAGAGGTTGCCTCTAAGTGTGTGTTTCTTCTTCGAAACACAAGTAACTATAATGAATTCATCTGAGAAATCTCTTTGTTACTTTCTCCTCACTTCGAAACAATCCAGATGAGGCTGCTTTTGGAGTGTGAGGAGCGTCTTGCTCATAGGAAGTGTCCTGGGAATACCGGAACTCTGAAACAATCTATCTCAATTAAAGAACACCAACAGCAAATGGAACATTTTACTTCTTTCACCAACATGCAGAGTTGACCTTAGAGAGCTCACACCTCATTAGTGGGAGATAAGTTTGCTTTTCCTTAAGGGTTTACTTACTAAAAATTTTTAGGCTTTATGTGCCATTCTATTGTGATCTCAGTTGCTCAGTTTTGTAAAAATGGCCATATACAATACTTAAGACAACGCTGTAAGGTATGTTCTAATAAAACTTTATTTGATGGCACCAGGATATGATTTTTATATTTTTGTACATGTAACAAATTCTTCCAGTGTTTTTTAAAATCCTTTTTAAATATAAAAGTCATTTTTAGCTGTAGCACAGTAACAAAGTAAACAGTGGATGGAATTTTGTCCCCACTTGTAATTTCCTAATCTCTGCCCTAGACTAGTTGATTTCTGAATTTAAAAATGTGGACAGCACATTGGAACAGGAATTGCTGGGCCTCTCTGGCAGAGCTTCTAGTACTGAAGATCTGGGGTAGGCCCTGGTGATTTGCATTTCTGAGAAACTCCTAAACTGATACAGTAAATGCTAAGTGCCAGTCAAATTAAGATGATTCATATCTAACATTCACCTTTTTTTAATTAGTGGGGAGCGTTTCATTTTTTATGTTAAGTCCTGTGTTGGGGATGACAAAACTATTCCCAAATCCCAGAAAGCTGTAAAACAATACCTTTGCTCAGAGATTGCTGAAAGCCTGGCTTAGGCATGCTTATCAGCAGTAGAGGTGGAGATGTAGAAGATTTCTTGGCAAAGCAGATCTGGGAGGAGAAGAAAATTACAGAGAAACAGGGTGGAGAGTCCTTGTTACCATTACATTAAGAACAGGTTTGTCTGATTCATGCTGACCTTAAAGTAATCTAATAGAGAATCTGAAACTGTTCCATGTGAATCATGGTTTCTGAATCCCAAGCCATTATTGTTATTTTTATTATTGAGGATACAAAAATTATTGTGTGGTCAAGTAATGGTTGACCATTAAAAGCAACTACAAAACAAAAAGAGCAAAGCCATTTTGTAGTTTTAAATTTTAACCTAGTTGCTGCTCTGTGCTGGATAGAATGAAAAGAACTCTTCTGCAGGGGGCTTCAGCCTGCTCCTGGCGATGGAGTGTTGGGGCATGGAAACAATAAATAAATAAAATAGAGTTTTGTCCTCTCTGTGTCTCAATTCTTCTTTCACATCTCACTTCTACTTTCCTTAATATTTATATTTGTCAAGAATTCTTTCTCCTCTCTTCTCTCTCTCACTCTTTCCTTCCTAGTGATTCCTGCATGTTTATTTCAAACATAGTAAAAATTAACCTTTTAACTATAGCTGTCCCCTTCTTGAGCTTAAATCCTAATTAGTTTAGTTCAGTAAAAGCCAGATGTAGAAATAAATGAAGACTCACCCAATGAGAAAAGTAACAGCTGCTTACTCAGAAACTGCTTCTGGAGTTTGGACATGGAATGTCTCCCAAAGGTCTACATGGAGTTTGGACACGGAATGTCTCCCAAAGGTCTACAAAGACCTTTGCATGGCCGGCAGCTTTGTGCAATTGGGAGGTGGTGAAAACTTTTAAGAGGTTCAACCTAGTGAGAGGTCTTCAGGTCACTGTGGGGGTGTGCCCTCAAAGAACAGTGGGGACTGCGGACTCTTTCTCTTCTTGACTTCCCAGCCATGACGTGAGTAGCATCACTTTGCCTTATGATCCTGTCCTGATGTGCCTCTATGAGCTCAAGCAAGAAGGCCAAGCAATCATGAACTGAAATCTCTAACACAATCCAAAATAAACCTTTTCTTTTTAAAGATTGTATATCTCAGGAATTTGTAATAGCAGTAGAAAGCTGACCAGCACAATTGTTGTATGCCAAAGGAGTTAGCAGCACTATTTGCTTTTAGGCAGAGAATTACAGGCAGAGAGAGAATGGGAAGATTGTAGTGAAGAAAAGGGGGGCGGGGGTGGGGGCGGGGACGGTTCGTGTATGCCTTGATTGGATACCTGGCTTGATTGTTACAGAGGTTGTTACTAGGCCTGCTATGCTATCCCTGGAATAGCTAGAGGTGGCTTACTGCATTTTTGATTCATAGCCCACTGGCTCCCTGAGATCACTGTGGTAGGTTAAGGTGCTATTTCCTTGGCTGGTTGCTCTGAGAGGTGAGTTAAAGTCCTGTTTTTATGCATGATCTGACCATTGTCTGCCTGAATATTCAGTTTCTCACATAGAAGTAGTTCACACAAGCTTACATTTTCTCTTCTGCTGGTCAACTTTCAGCTTTCCATGATCCAATTTCTCTATTAAGTATGATAAATCCATATTTCCCAGTATTTCCCCATATTTCTGCAGTATTCTAGACACCCATAGAACTCGAAACAAAGTGTTAATTGACAAATAATTTGGGGAAGGATAGATTCTTTATTCACAATATTTTCTATTCAGGACTGAGAACCCCTGAATCTTCATTGGCTTAGAGAAAGCTAACCAGGGAATTTTATTCAGTTTTTCAAAATATTTAATAAGAAATCCTCCTATTTTATATATTCAAAGTAACATCAGTTAAATAGATGGACCTAGTGTACATTGAGTAATTTCATTTTACAATGATTATTAATCTGAATTAGTAGTTAATACTTTTAAAAGAAGTCCTATATTAGAAGAATGGCCAGTCAAGGAGCTGGAGGAATGATGATGCTATCACTATTGAACCTTGGATTGCAAATGGACAGAGATGGGTTGTTTCTTTGGCCCTTTTCCATTTCTGCCTCCTGGTAACAATGCTATGACTTTGCTCTATCGTTGGCTTTCTTATTGACTTATCTTTTGTTCACATTTGAAGAATGAAATTAAATTAATCTTTCAGACCATAACTTATTTCCTGCTAAATGATTTTCTTCAAATGCTTGAGATACTCTCAAATTTCCATGGTTTCCTGTGGTTGTTTTATTTTAGCATTGTCTATAGCTGACTTAGTGCTTCCGCTCCCCTCTTCTATTCGTCAATAAATAGGACTGAAGTGAGGACTCCAGCACAAGGATTTGTCTCTCATTCTAGTGGCAGAATTTTCCAAAGATCAGAACTGTAAGATTATGCAATCACTTTTTTTTTCTTCAATACTTTTGAAATATAAGGATCTTAGGAGTGCCCTTGAGAGTTTCATCTGTCCCAGTCCTGTCACGTACACTCAAACAAGCTCTGCCTTCACATTGAGACTCAATTCTCTTCCATATATATTTAGCAAAATGCTAGAGAGACATTGTTTATTTGACAGTAAAATACAACATAACTACCAAAGCATTGAAGCAGGAAATTAGTAGCTCTACCAATTTATCTTTACGTAACTAATTTAAATATTATATATGTACAAAAGTTTCTGCCCTCTTCTCATTAATTATATTTTATGCTAATTATGTATACAAATCTGTGAAATGATTATATACCAAAACATGATTTAACAAGGTATTTCAAGCATTTTTTCCTGCTTCCTTTTCTTGTAGGACTGGGATAAGTTTTCCTGTTATTTAAGTGAGATTAGGCGTGTCTATGTTGAAGTCTAAGGAATGGATTAATTGGATTTTCTGCATCTATTTAGCTGGGTTATCTAATAAATGTACTTATTTCCTAAGTATAGAAAATTTAAAAAGAAAAAGAAAATGATTACGAAAAGGGTTAGCTCAGGTAAAGTGATGTGTAGTGAAAGATTAACTTAAGCAAAACTGTTTATTATGCTTTTCCAAATTAGTTTCTGCATTAACATTTGCATCTTCCTGTTACCAAGAGAATTTACATGTTACCTTCCTCATTACTAGTAATCCTCATATGGTCCTTGGAAATCTCACAGAAACGAGCAGTGATTCAAGCTAAGGTGTGCATATTATTGAATACCTAACTTAATATATTAGTGTTATTTTCACTAACATGTGCAGCCTTTTTCTTATGTTAGCTTCCATGCTTGGCATATTAACCTTCATATGTCTGTCAATAGTGATATTTTTCTCAGAGTTCCACAAAGTCTATTTCTATTTCTTTATATTTCCATTTAATCAAAATATTTTTAATTAAGAGATAATTGATGGTTGTGAGATAACTAAAGAAAAAAGCATCTGAAGAATTCCAGAGATCTGCATGAGACAGAATAAAGATCGTCAAAAAGGCGTAGATCTACCATCACAAAGTTTCATTCTCTGTTCTTACTACATATTTTGTCTTCAATATTTTCATTGCTTATACTTTCAGTTCACTATCAAAGCATGCTAATTCTTCTTTAAAATATGATTAATATATTCTCATAGCATGTGGAAACTGTCTTCAGTCTAGTCCAGACCTCATATGGGAATTTGCATTATAATGAAAAAGTCAAAGCAGACTTCCCACCTCTAGTTAAGGTACATAGACACGAAATTTATAGCTTTTAAGTTATTTTTTTCCTCCAATACCCAAGTAAAAATCTCACAAATTAGTCATAATATTCTTTGCTGTGTAGCTGGAAGGCATCTATGAAGTAAAAACATTTCAATTCCAGGTACAAGTCAAACAGGGCCAATGGCTTGGTCTATGAAACTTGAAAAAATCAGGAGCCCTTAGCAACAGATATGTAAATGCTACAAGAAAGATTGTAACGAGTTGGGAAAAGAAAACCAAAGAGAACTGGGTAAGATACCCATAATTCTCAATAGAAATGACTATATTTCTTCAAATGTTATAAATGAACATGCTTAATCCTAGAAAGATTAATTCTTTATAAATTAGTTTATAAGTTAACCTTCTCATTGAAGATAAGAGTGTCTGTTCTTGCTGAGGTATTAATAGCACCAGGTTCAAAAAATACAATAAGCAAACAAAAGTATTTGTGTCATAAGTAAATGATTAATTCTGTTTTCCCAATCAGAAGATTGACATAGCCAGTACTGGCCTGATTCCATGTAAACTTTGATATAAGTCTTATGAGTTCAGGATGAAGCCTTAACTCAATGATTAGAGTGCATGCCTTGGAAGTGTGAAGACCAGGGTTCGATTCCCCTGTGTCACATAGTAGCTGGGAATGATGGCACATACCTGTATTCCCAAAACTCAAGAGTTTGAGGCAGAAGGATTGTGTGAGATCTAAGCCAGACTATGCAACATAATGAGTTCAAGATCAGACTGAACTACAAAGTGAAACTGTCAAAAGTCTTGTCAACTCTATTAAGACTTTTTTTATGGTTCCAGATGTCTATAACTTACCATTCTCTCATATATTTTTTGTAGTAGTCAGTGCTATGCTGCCATGTAATGTTTTCAATTTCACACGTCTATATTTTGTTTCACTCAGATCTAAAATTCTTCAGACTTTTCTTCTTTGGTTATGCCTCAGTCCTCAGTGGAGAAGAAATCTATTAGGTCATTCAGCCAACTCTCACAGGGACGTAACTGGAAGCTGTTTTGAGAGGGTACGATTATAGGCACTAAATTCTTATAGAAATTATAGATCTCAGAGCATTTACACTTACAGTTTCCTGTGGGTTCCCTGTTGTGTTGACTAAGTGGGAAAAATCTACAGGGGCATTGGCTGAGAGGAGCGTGGGACTGGAGCCCCACTAAGTGTTTTAAGCAGCACAGGTGTGGGCTATGACGCAGAGGAGAGTGGAGAATGCAGAGCTGGTTGCCCTCCGCGGCAGGAGCAAGAGCAGATTGTTTGAGAAGCGTTTTGTAATTGAGAGGGATGCTCACAGAGCTTAGTCCCTATGGCAACTCATTCAATTTGGAGCTGAGTAGTTTAATAGCACCCCAAACCTTCTGAGACTTCCTAGGGACATACTGCTATGCCACAACTTCCACTAGTGATAGACTCATCCAGGCAGAGAATGTGTCTAATGCTGCGGCCCATAAGTTGCAAAGAGCAGTTTATGAAAATAGAATACTGTGGGTTCAACACAAGCTAGATTGCTCTGCACGCAGACCAATGCTGTGGGAAGAGTCCGGGCATCCACCTGTGCATTGCAGAAACCTGCAAAGTCTTGAAGAGCTCCTGCAAGGTATTCAGTCACTTTCCACATTGCCAGGCACCCGGAAACACGTGTGGAATGAATGTGCACGTGCCCCGCACATTCCCTCTGGCGCAGTGGAAGTTAGGGTGGCAAGAAGGGTTTCCGTAGCCACTCAGACAATTGTCATGGGCTTCCAGGCACCTGAACCCTTCCTTGGTGTGTTTGCTGCAGATTGAAAGAAACAAAGAGCTTGCAAAGATGTCTGATTGTTTCCCTGTACCTGCTGAGCTCTGCTGTTCAAACCAAGTTCCTCAGCTGAGAGAAATGTTAAAATGTTAAAATTTTGGGTTTTTTTTTTGTTTTTTATTATTTTTGAATTTTTCTTCTGTCCATTTTGCATCATGTTCATTTTTTTCATTTTATTACCCTCTAATTTTAGCTTACTTTATTATGATATTTTTCTCTTCTTTAAATTTTATCTTCCATTGTCTTTTCTGTTCTCTTATCTACTTCTATAACATCTTTTTTCTTTTTTCCTTTTTTAAACTTTATTGTATTGATTCTTTGTTTTTTGTTATGTATTCTTTTATTATTACTGCTACTTTTTAGCATATTATATACATATATATTTTCCTATTTCTGTTTTATTGCCATCTATGATATGGTTATAGATTTTTCATTTAGTTACTGATGTACAGCTGGATCTGGTTTATGCAGGGGAGATATATCGTTACCGGTGTCTACTGTTTTCTTTTAATCCTCAATATCACTGCAAATAAATAAAAATAAATAAAATTCAACATATAGAAAAAGACAAGCCCCATTTGTTAGCTGCTGCGGTGTCGGGTCCTGATTCCAACAGGCCTCTGCCCCGAGTTCGCGTCTGTTGAAGAATAAGGCGCGAGGTCCGGAGGCACATTATGAAGAAAAGGCTTTGTTGGGAAACTTACAAAAGGGAAGAGAAACATGGGTAAAGCTTTCCGCTAGCCAGAAGGGGGACCTGGAAATGTGGGTTTCTGTCTGGCTCCTTGGCTAGGGGCTTTTATTATGTAGATAGGTAAGGGGCTGTCCTATGCTAAGCAATCAGTTGCTAGGGCTGGTTGCTAGGTTCTCTACCCTTAAACCACTGCTGCAGCCCCTGTTTAGCTACTTATCCCTTAAAGATTCTTAACCCCTTGAAGATCTTTCTCTCCATCATCTTTAACTAAGTTCTAGGGAGGGAGCAGCTACAGGCTGTCAAGAGTTATAGCCAGCTACCTCCCAGTAAGTTCTCCATTTCTGGGGACCCTGTATACCTGACTGATGATAACCCCACTGCCTCTTCTCACACATTGTAATATAGAGGATGACTTAATACCAACTCTCACAAGTAGATAAGCCACAGAGATATAAAAAAAGACCATAAAACATCAGAGTAAAGTACAAAATTGATCAGATTGTCTTAACAGACATCTTTAGAATATTCTACTGCACAGTAACAAAATACACACACACTCCAGAAGTTTGTGGAGCTTTCTATGAAATAAATCAAGTTTAAAGCAATAAACTTAGAAATTGTAAAAATAATGAAAAAATGTTTCATTAATTGCAAAAATAATAAAAATAATTTATTTCATCTTAATAGATTATTATGGAGTTAACAGCAAGAGAAAATTGAGAAACTAAATAATTTAAGTTGAATAATATACTTCAAAATTATAAGTAGGGTATTACAGAAATCAGGAAAACATATTAAAAAGGTCTAGAATGAAGTCAAAATTTAAATACAACATATTTAAATGTGTGGAATACAGAGAAGGCAATTTTTATAGGGACATTTTCAGCTTTGAGTAATCACATATACAAGTCCAGGAATCCTCAAATATATAGGAAAATGATACCTTTGCAGATGATGCAAATGTAAGAGAAAACAAAACATAAAACTAGTAGAAGAAAAAATATTTCCTGAGATAAAATTAACAACATAGAGATAAGAGGACACACAGAATCAAAGAAGCAGTGGTAGTATGTTGAAAGGGTAAATGAGTTTTAGCACTAAGATCCAACCTTACCTACAAATGACTTAAACTTGTCTGTCTTTATGGTAGGGGAGTACACCATCCTGTTACATACACCACATTTTTCAGGCATTTACAGATAGATGCAACTTTAGACCCTTGTGCTTAGTGAAGTGAGTCAGACTTAGAATGCTAAGATTGTATTATTTTTCTAATACAAGAAACCCAGAATGTAAATAAATAAGAATGTCAGGGAATGAGATATTGGCAGTTGGCGGGTGGGGGTTAGGGAGATGAGAGAGTGGTAGGGAGGGAAATGGAAGTGGGCACTGTGCATATGTGTGTGTGTGTGCAGAAAGTTGTCAAGATAAATGTAACCATTTTGCATTACATATCTACACTAATATAAAAAGGAGTGAATAAAAAAGAAAAAGAATCAACCAGTATAGTCTTCTAGATCTGAGAAAAATTTCACAAAGCATCAAGATACAGATTTAATATGAGAAAATCAACAGTTTTTCCCTACTTCAATAATAAATGTTCTGAGAAAGAAATTAAAAAAAAAACATTCAATTCACAATTTGTTAAACAACAAGAGCAAACACCTAAAAATAACCTAATCAAGGAACCAAGGACGTGAAAGACTTTTAAAGTGCAGAGAATAAAAGAGTACAGAAATCCAAGAAGACATTTAAACAGGAAAAGCACACCTATGTTCATACATCAGTAGAATTATTGACGAATCAAAACATAACTGAAAGCAATCTACAGATTCAATAAAATCTAAAATTTAGTGACATGCAGTCTTCTTCAAAAACTAGAAAAATGCATTTCTAACATTCATATGGAAGCACACAAGACTTGGAATAGCAAAAGCAATGAAAGAAGAAGAAGATGAAGAAAAAGAGAAAGAAAAAGAAGAGGAAAATGAAAGAGAAAAGGAGAAAGAGGAGGAGAAAGGGAGAAGGAGAAGAAGAAGGAGGAGGAGGAGGAGCAGGAGGAGGAGGAGGAGGAGAAAAAAAGAGAAACTTCAGGATTGTGAGAAATCAGAGCACCTGCTTTTAAAATATACTGTGGAGGCCACAACAACCAGAATAGTATGGTGATGGCATAAAAACAGACATGTAGACTGATATATTAGAACAAAGTATACAGAAATACATCTACAGGTTTCAGGCTCCTGACAAAATGCCAAAAGCGAATATTGGAAATATTACTAGGAAATAGTACTTTGTACTTAGTACTAGGAAAACTAGATATACATATGTAGGAGATTCAAACTAAATGTTTATCTCTAATATTGTACAAAAAATCACTAAAAATGGATCAATGACCTATATGTAATATCTGAAACTTTGAAAGTTCTAGAACAAAACATGCATATTTTGTGATTGAAGCAACTTTCTGACTGGATTCCAATAGCTCAGGGAATAATATGAAAAAGATAAACAGTTTGGCATCAAACTTACAAACTTGCTTGCAGAAAAGGAAATACCAGAGAAAAGACAAATTAGAGAATGAGATGAAATGGAGAAACTCAAAAATTTTAACACTAAATATCCTAGTCAATGCATGGGCAAATGCACTAATAGATACTTTTCAAACGAGAATGATAAATGGCCAGTTTTGACATAAAAGAAACACAAATGGCCAAAATCAACGAAAAATCATTCGACATGTGTAGCTCTCAGGGAAATGCAACTCAAAACTACAATTGGGATATCATCTCACCCCAGCCAGGGTGTCTATCATCAAGAATACAAAATGTATCTGTGTCCACCCATTTTACAGAAGTTCACTCCTTTTTTAGTTGAAAATCATCTCTCTTTCTACCCTGTAATTTATATTGGGGCCTTTTAATGTTATTATTATTATTATTATTATTATTATTATTATTGTAATTATTGTGGATTTCATAACGTGAGGACCCATATATAGTCAGTCTTTTGTGCTTGGTCCATTTCACTGAGCATTATTGACTCTAGGTGGCCCCATTTTTGTTCAAATGCTTCATATATTTCTTATGGCTGCATAGTATTCAGTTGTGTGTAGGTACCACATCTCCTTTAATCATTTCTCTATGGATGGGCAGGTATCACTAATTCCCAAAACCCCATGGTGCCAATGTGGTACAGAGTTTGAAATTCATGCAC
The DNA here is from genome assembly GCA_004027205.1 of Ctenodactylus gundi. Taxonomy (NCBI): domain Eukaryota; kingdom Metazoa; phylum Chordata; class Mammalia; order Rodentia; family Ctenodactylidae; genus Ctenodactylus; species Ctenodactylus gundi. Next base: position 788,558 of record PVKB01000137.1, read on the forward strand.
TTACAAAAAAAAAGTTTAATTTTATGTCATGTGAATTTTTTTACTACAATAAAATTTTCAATAGGAACAAATTTAACAAAAAGCAGTAAGTGCTAGAGAAGATGTGGAGGAAAAAAGACCACTTCTACACTACCATAAAACTTGGCACGGTCACTATGGTGATCAGTATGGCAGATCCTCTAAAGCTACCATTCGGTCCAGCTATGTCACTCCTCAGTATACATCCGAAGAAATTAGAATGAGTGAGTTGTGCCCGCATACTTATGTTTATGATGCTACAGCTCTCAATAATTAAGTTATAGAATCAGCCTAGGTGCCCATCAATGAATGAATGAATTTTTAAAAAAAGTTAGTGCTTGCAACATTGAGTATTAGTCAACCATAAAGAAGAACAAAGTCATGTCATTGTGGAAAAATGGATGAAACTGAATATCACCACGTTAACTGAAATAAACCAGATTCAGAGATATAACTATTATATGTTCTTTTCTCATGTATGGAATTTAAGGGAAAGAAAAAAAAAAACAAGAACGACAAGTGGAGGGAGATCTTAGGTTGGAGTGTCAAATTGACTGGCTGCAAGGGGCTTGGTGGAGAACGATTTTTGGTGTGTGTTAGTGTGCCATGGAGTACAACATATGGTCACAGGCTCGTATCCTAGTTGCCATGATCCCCCTGTCCTGCAACCTTGAATTAAATCATTCCATCATGATGTTTCTGCTTTGTAGCAATCCAGCCAGGTCTCAATCTCGTTAAAATGTAAGCCAGATTAGACCTCTTTCATCAAAAGTTGTGGATTCTGGGTATTGTGTATAGCACCAGGAAAACTGCCTAAAAATTTGTTAAGAGAAAAGGAAGGGGCCTAGTGAAGTTGCAGGGGTAGGGGATAATGGAGGACATAGGGATGGTGCAACATCAAAGTATGATGCGTGCATACATGAAAAAGACATGACGAATCTTCATTGTTCTGTTAACTAATATGCACTATATAAGCATACTTAATAGCATCATGCAGTATCCAAGACTCTAGATTTAGAATGTGCAATACAGGAGATAGAATCCTCAGGAAACAAGCATGTCAAACCTATGGCCAGTGTTTTAATTTTCTCCTCTTTTTGTCTTGGAATACATATAAAAATTATAGGGTAGTTAATGTATGTAAGTGACTAAAATTCATTTTATATTGTCTTATATTTTTATTACAACAGTAAGAACAAGATGACCAAATAGGCTAAATTACAGGTTGGACATGCCTTTAGAACTTACAACCCAGTGACAGAAAAAGGATGACAGAAAAACAGTGACAGGAAATTAAGATTAATTATAAGCTGTGATCAGTTAATTGAAAGAAGACAGAATAGGGTGATGTAAGAGATAGTAATATGTAGACTGGAATATCAGAATAAGAACTCAAATAACATTTCTATTGTCTTCAATAAAGATGAAAAAAAAAAAACCCCACGTCAGAGGAAAAGTTTTCCAAAGAGAAGAAATTGCTAAAGCAAAGGTTCTGAAGCCAAAAAATTTCACATATTTGAAGAAACAAGACACCGAGTGTCCCTGTGTAGCACAATGTTTTTAATTGTCTTCATGATTAAGATCTTGGCCTTTGACCTACACATTCATATAGTTTTTTGTACGTATGTCTCAATATTTGGGACAAAATTAATGAATTAGAAATCCAATAGCAACATAAAGTATTAAATAATGCCAATATATCCCTGATTCAAAGCAGAACATTTCAAAAAATAAAGGAAAATTATCAAAAATGAAGAGTTAGAAAAGAAAATGTGTTATCTCTGTGCAATGAGTCAAATTCCGTTTGAAAGAACTTAAAAATAATTTTAAGATCAAGTTTTGTGGATTACAGTTGCAAGTTAGGTTAGGGTTTGTTATATCATTCAAAGAAGAAAGTCGAATAGCATTTCTCTGCTGATTGAGATTAAAATTGACTTAGCTTAGTTATTTCATTTAAACTGTGATGTGTATTCTGTGACTTGTATTTACAATTAATACTACAATTATGTTCTACTTAGGGTCAAAACAACTGCAACTTTTAATTAAACCAATTTTTAGCTCAGGATAGAAAACAGAAACACAATATTTCCATGTCTATTGTTTCTACAATACAATATAATACATATACTTTATAATTATGGGTATAAATTTAAACCCTGTTTTGAAATATTCTCATTAAAACAGAACATTCAGATTTTTGCTGCTACTCTTTAAAGTTATAATGTATAAATACTAAATTGCATAAAAGGGAAATTAAGCCATAGAAATTACTAAAACCTTTGGAATAAAAATACTTATTGACAACCGAGATCTGTATTCCTTGGGAAAGAAAATATAACAGGGTGGCACATGTCTGTGATCCCAGCACTCTGAGAGGCTGAAAGAAGGATGAAAGTGTGAGTCTAGCCTGAAACAAGTTAATAACTTAGTGAGATTCTAACCCAAAATGAAAAAAAGAGAGAGAAAATTATCTGAAATGATTCCTACAAAGAGTAAAATCAATAAATACAGAAAATTTTTTGTCTTCTCTCTGACATAAGACAGGTTTAAACTTCATTTTAAAAATTCTTTACATTAAAAATCCAAAATTTTAAATTTTACATTAAAATTTTTTCTTTGAATACATACATGAATGAGCTAGGAAAAGAGATAGACCTCAGAAAGATTTGCTTTCAATAGTTAAATATATAGACAGTCATGATTTCCTAAGTAGAAAGTTGAATATGAATAAAAGATAATACTTTCATTTGAATAGAGTCACTGAATTTGGATTAGCTAATTGCACTATAAAATTATTATGATCTACAGGATAAGAGATGTGTTACACATTGTAATTTCTAAGCCAACATATCTGTTCCACAGGGAATTTTCCCAACTTTATGAACTGTAATTTACACACATAGTCCCATTAGTGCAAGTGGGATTTAGGTACCAACTCCCCCACTGAAGGAGAACCTTAACTTACAGACTATTTCAAGCTTTTAGACAAAAATCAAGGATCAGAACACTCTGGGCTAGAAAATGTCAATATTCTACAAATCAAGAAACACCACATAGACAATCTGTTTGTACCCTTATTTCTTACATTCAGAGCTTAGAAAAAAATAAATGAAATGGTTTGACTGAAAAAATGTTTTGACAAGGCTCTGGAGAACTTCAGCTTACCTTAGGTAGAATTTAGAATTGTCTTCTTGGTTCATGGGGAATAACCCTGAGCTAAAACTTCAGCCAGGGTCATTTTTGCTACAGTTTCTATTCAAACACATGTTTAATCTGCTTTTTTTTTTTTCTGTAGGAAAAAGACAGAAGGGATTTGTTAGAGGGAACCAAATAGGAAAATGAAGAGAAATCTATACTTCTAGTTTACCCGCTTGGAGTGACGCTTAAGGCTAAAGCAAGAAAACATAGCAAAACCCAACTTGCATCAACAGAGGCAATTGCTTATGTTTAAAAAATAAATAAATAAATAAATGGAGAGGGAGAAGAAACAAAAGAGGTAGAGGATTTAAAATGACTCCAGGACATGCTTGAATTTACTTGTTGTTAGACTATGGAAAAGAAGTTTTTAAAGTAAGGATCAATTGAAATGATTTATTTTCACTGAAGTCCTCTCTGGGCACTACGAACATCCCATTTTACTCTGTGCGTGGCACTCGTGTAAATTCCTAAGTGGGGTCCAGTAGGACAGACATACTCATTCATTTTCTCTTTATCAAAACCCCAAAACATCTGGATATTGCCCTTTAAAACAACATCAGGTTAAGAAAACAAATCAGTTCTCAGACCTGAGGAAGGTTTTGGGTTGCAAAATGACTGATCTTAGAGTGGACAAGCTAGCACGCTTCAGTATCGTGTACATTTTGTTTGGCAATTGGCTCACAACTTTATAAAATTCTTCATCCCATGTCCTGTACTTTGTCCTGAATTTTTTGATGAAGTTGAAATGAGTTATTGTGTCTTAGGAAACAAATATATCTGAATAAAATAATCGTATTCTGAAAATATTTGGGATAAATTTAAGGCCTCAAATCCTTCGTACCATTTCATTGCTGAGAAAATATTAATCCAATCTTTTAGAAAAAAAGATAGAAGGTTGGGTTTGTTTTTACTGACCAGGGGCAGCCTATGGAATTCTGAAATTGTAAACTACTACATCTCCAAAGATTCACCCACAAGGCTTTGCTGCTGTTGTTCCTACCCTTCTTAAAATTGTGTTTTTTCTTGAAACATTGTAATGGTTCGGAGTCAACAAGATGACTTAACTGTTCTATATGTGGGAAAACTGACTTGAAACAGTGTCTTTAGGAAGTAATATATGACTGGAAATGAGCCTCAGAGCCATTTAGATATACAAGTGCACAGGAGATTCCAGGCTCCTTTTGTTTTAAACATACAGGTAATATTTGTCCCCATAAGAGGAAAAAAAAAAAGATGTAACCAGATTTGAACTGACTAGATTCTGAGTGTGTGTATATAACTGTGTCTATGAGCAGATTGTACATACCATGAATATAAATTTGAATCATTCCTTCAAAAGACTATCACATTTAAAGTGAGAGTGGTGGGATACACCTGGAATCACAGGACTTTGGAAGCCTGAGGCAGCAATATAACAAGATTAAACTGAACATGAGCACTATAGGAATCTAACAAAACTTTGTCTCAAAATAAGTTTAAAAATATCTAAAAAGACTGGACATATAGCTCAGCATAAAGGCACTGGTTTCCACTAGTACCATACAAAAGATGCATAATCCATTTTAAAAACTAAAACACAAACAGACTTTCCTGTCTAAACACTCTTAGGATAAAATTAACGATTAAAATTTTTTAGATTGGTAATTTCAACCCAAAATAATTTTCTTTGGTATTTTTACATTAGATTGATGCATGAAATCGATGTAAATTCAAGGCTTCTTCATTTTTCAAATATAAGTGATATGTGCAGGGCTTTCTTAAATCATTTATTATCTAAAGCTTTATTTTATAAGAATAATATTCAAAAGATATATATATATATATATATATATATATATATATATATATATATATCATTACATTCTAAAGTGTCTAAAATATGCTCTTATCAGCTTATGTAAAGGAGATATTAAAATACACACATATACCCACAAGCTTAATGTTTTTGTTTCACCTCTTTTCTTTTTATTTTTTAATAGCAGTGTTACCAAGAGGAACTTCAGATAACTCTTCCCACAAAGCCCAATATTACAACACAGTTAGTTACCCTCCAGCTGCTATTAAAGTTACCTGGCATAGTTAGCTCTGCCAGATGCAGTTTTGCTATTGGATAATTTGATTTGCTGACAACGTGCGTAGCCTTAAAATAGGAAGTGCCTAGGTGACTGCTATCCCAGGCCCACTCATTCTTTTGGTTAAAATGAAATGTGAGTCTGAAGTTAGCCTTTAATTACATTTCCTTTTCTACCTTCAACAAACAAATTTTTATAACCTCTTCAATGAAAAAAAATGCCATATTTTAGGAATTACTGTGTTGGAAGCAGCCAAGAACCAAACATTACTTAGGAAATGTTCTATTAGTTGTGTTAATCGAAGATGTACAGTCTGTGGGTTCAGTGGCTTTATCAAGTGGCTAATGCCTGCCTTGGAGGCCTGGTTGGCCATGGGATTTCAGACCTTTACCTAAACTATTAACTGGCAAATTGAAATTACTCCTGTAAGGCCGTAATGCAGAATAAAACAAGGTATTGTAGACTTGAAGCACTAGAAGACGGTTTCTGCAATATGTCAGGCACTTGGACTGACTCAAAAGCATTTTAATTTTAGGGATAAAAATATGTCCAGATCACATAAAAATTAAACTCACAATGAATAAGGAAGAAGGCTTCCTGCCAAGTAAGAAATAAAGTAGGATTTAAAAAAAAAAAATCAAAGTAAGCATTCTTTAAAGTGTCTTCTTGAATAATATGTGTCTTTTTTTTTTTTCCTTTTTGCCGCTGTAGGCCTATGGAGATTGAATTGTCTCATCACAATTGTTCTGTCAGAAGGAAAACACGTCCACATTTTGCCACGTGCTTAAACAAGCAAAATTAAGTATTAAATCTGAAAGCTGTGTACTTTAAGAAACATTTTTACAAGTGGAAAGTTATTCAGCTTAAATAGTTCATTCATTTTCCAGAGCCTTTTAAACCTGCATAATATATTGAATGTCAAAAAGCTATAAAATCTCTTTTACTATTGATATCTACTTGTAGATGAAAATATAAATCCTGCCATAAATTGGAATAAGCAAATTACCTTATCTACACCGATATCGGGAGCATTGTTCTACCATCGCAGAGGAGTAACACTCTGGTTATGTTGTACACCAGGAAGCTTAACTCATTACTATCCTTAGGTCACATTTCCTTGATGATTGACATAAGAAATTTATTACTGAATTTCTTAGAAATTTATAATAACTACAATGCAAAGGTATGTATCTTCCCATATACATACAAGTCTAAAACATTATATTTTACTAGTGCACAAATTTCCTATAGGGACAATCCTTTCCACACATCACTTTAGGGACTTAATCTGTCTGTCTTGTGGTCTTACTCGTGACCATTAGATGTCTCCCAATGTCATCGCGACAGTCTTTTCTCTGTAGATGAAAAAGTAATATGAGTGACATGAGTGTCTTGTGGAAGTGACCCACATTGCTCTTACCGCATCTCACTGGCTAAAATCCGGTCATACGATTACCACAAATTTGAAGAAAAGCTATCAGATTTAGTCTAGTTTTTTTTTTTTTGTTTGTTTGTTTGTTTTGTTTTGTTTTTCCCTGAAAGAGAAGAAGTGAGTTGGGCACCCAGATGAGAAACTTTTGCTAAGTTGTATTTTACACTCCTCCATGGTTAGGTAGCCTGTTTGTATTCTTCAGAGATTTCTCCAGGTAACGACTGCTTAATTCATCAGACTCACTCGTGTCCCTCTCTCCATCCTGACTGTTGCTACCTTTGTGCCTGCCCATTCCCTATGATTTCTGAGCTTTTACAACAAACTCTAAGTTGATCAACATACATCTTAGTTTCATCTTTTTTAATCCCTGCTCCAAGTAAAGGCTTATATCTAAAACCACAACACACTATGTATAATTTAGTTTTATATTCAATTCCATGCAAGGTAAATCCCTGAATTCTGGCCCTGGCATTGGCTGCTCATCATAATCTGGCTCTTCTTATCCACATTTATTCTTCTCCAACCCCAGATCTTCACTTCACTATCACCAAACTATTTTAACTCCTTTTAACAGGCAGCCCATTCGCCTACTCTGATGTGTGTGTGTGTGTGTGTGTGTGTGTGTGTGTGTGTGTGTGTGTGTGTATGTGTGTGTGCGTGTGTATGTGTGTGTGTGTGCGTGTGTGTGTGCTTACTCCAGTGATGATTTTTCCTTTCTGTTCTAAAAAGACTCTTCTCTCATTTTGAGACTTACCTAAAACTCTTACATTTTTTTTCAAAACTCATTTGATTTTTGTGAAGACTTAGTATGTTTCTGCTTGAACATCACTGAAATATGGCTCTATCTCTAGCACTATTCATAACTACAAAACATTGGTTTATTCTTCATAATTTTGGAAAATCCTAACTCTCGCTCATTTTGTGATATACTGCTTAATCCACAGTATCTAGCATAGAATCTGGCACATATACAACTAAGAAATGAGTAGCATCCAATCTTCACTTTGAGTGAGCTAAACTATTTTGAATAAGTGAACGACAGTAAAAAGCACAAAAACATGATTTTGTGCAAAAGGAAAATGTATTGCTTCAGTTAAATAGTTTGGTCATATGGAGTTATGTCAAAGAAAGTCTCGTAGCCAGCTCAATCTATTCATCTTAAGCTGTGTTACAAAGAACACATAACATTTTCAGTCATATTAGTCTCTTATCAAGATGTTCTGTCATACTTTCCCTCATCAGTATTTGTAATCTCAAGACCCATCAATTTCAAAAAATATTCTCCAGTCAAACACACCCTGGATATTCATTCCGTTTTATTCTCATTGAAACTATGCTTTATATTCAATCTACATTGTACCCAGGTAGAGCAGAGTCACATCATAATAGTCATAAATGGGGGAGAACTTGAGCCCTCTCTGCCCTCATATACAACACCAAACTGTGATGAGCCTTTCCTCCAGTCTTCTATAAACAAATATCCAGTCTAATTTAATAAAGACAAAAATTTGTTTGCTACCTCAGTAACTTTATAGTAAGTCCTTTATTACCAACAAATTCACCATCCAAATCAATTCCTACATAGAAATTTGACGACAATTATTGCCTAATTTGAAGCCGTTATGTAATTGGAATGCTGGAACTTATTTTGTATGCTCCAAAAATCTTAGCACATTGTAATGTAAGCAGTGCACAATCAATAATAACTTGTTGATGATTATATTATGTATTAGAATACTAGACTTCTCTTCAAAACTATCTCTAGTAATGGGACATACTAGATAATTTGAAGCAATCAGTCAGAGAAAAGTAGCAAAGCAAATCCTGCAAATCAACTTATTGGAATTGTATACCAAAAGAAGAATCTTTTACTGAAATGAACACCTCACATTTTAATCACGTCTGCTTGATTAAATTTCCCAGCCCAGGATGAGATACTCTTATAGGACATTTAGTAACGTTGAACATTGCTGAATGTCATGACTAGAGAGGAGTTCCGGTAGGTACAAGCTAATAACACATACATTCCACAGTGCACAGCAGCTGAGCCTTCCAAAACAAGGAATCCCCTGTTTGTACAGCAGCCCTGCCAGGTTTAGAAACTCTAAGGACACTGTATTTTTATTTTTTATACTCGTATAAGATCTATCATTTGCCTCTCTCTCCTATCTTTATGTAAGCAGTACATTAAAAAATAAATTAAGGTGCTTGATGAGCTCAGAGTGATATTAAAGAACTATGACTATGCTCATTAACATACTATTTGCGTGTTCACATTAGAATTAACTCAGTATTAATTTATCAGATATAAATAGTGCAATTTTTCCAAAACAATTTGGAAAGAGTTTTCCTTTTTTTTTCTAGGAAAAAAAGAGACTGTATTTTAATTTTTGATGGTCTGTGTCCTTTACTTAACCCCAGCCAAATTGTCAATTTAGTTCTAGGGTTATTTATCTTTATTAAACTTTGTGTGATTATATATTAGAAATCAAATTATGTAGGCTTCCCTACCTGGGATAACTTGATAATACACTTGAATTAATTCTCTCAAAGAAAAATCTCAAGAAATAACAAAATCTACTTAATCATATTTAAATAGCATACTTAAAACTTGCTATTTTGTAGATGAATGGCATAATAATACATGTTAATGTACACTTACGAAGTTTTTGAGCTAAGATAATTGGAGTATTTGACATGGTAATAAAAACACAGTGACTAGGCTAATTCAACATACATATTAATGTTGGAAAATCATCATGCAACAGATGTCGCTAGTTCATTTTCGGAAGTATTAGAATCATTCTCATCTATGTTATTACTATGTCGTTTGACAGCTGACAGTGCTAGCTTCATTCTATAAATAAAATTGAGCAATTTTGACAAAATAAAAGCATTGATCAAATCAATCTCATGTTGCTTGACATGGGAAAATGTAGAACATTCATCGTTCAAGCATTCACAACCACCTGAAGAAGTTGGGATACATAAGCAAGCTCAATATTTGGATTCTCCATGAACTCAAAGAAGTTCATTTGATAGAGTACATAAACATCTGCAATATGCTCATTAAACCTGAGTAAAATGATTTTTCTATGAAATGACATAGCTGGTGATATGCAGTGGCTTGTTTATAATAATGTGATATACAAACCATCTTGGTCCCAAAGTTATAATGCATCTCAAATGACATTTAAAGGAGACATTCATTAATGAAGGTTACGCTCTCACTATGGTGGGATTATAAGTGTGCATTTTTTGAGCTCTTGCTAAGGAACCAAACAATGTATGCTGTTGGCAATTGGACAGTCTGAATGAATCCATCATCCAGAAACTTCCAGACCTTGTCGATAGTCAAGGAGTTGTGTCCCATTAGGATAACAAGAGACCATATCAAAGTTTGATCTTCCATAAGAAATTACTGGAGTTTAAATGGAGTGTGCTGTCACACTCAACATACTCATTTGACCTTGCACTTTCTGATTTCCACTTGATTCACTGTCTTCAAATCTCCTTGTGTGGTATAATGTCTAGTTCAGATGAGGGTATAAATCAGCATTTTGCTCAATTTCTTTTTTAAAACAGATAAAGACAGATCCTTCTATGAATGAAAAAAAATATGAAGCTAAATGAAAGATGGCCAAAAGACCACCAAACAAAATGGGCAGTATATCATTGATTGATCTTTGTTCTTTATTGAAGTAATTGACCTTTGAAAAACATAGAGAAAGCGCATTGTGACTTACCTAATAGTGCAATACACAGGGCACCCATCATTGAGCCGCTCACTTTACACAGGTCATCCACTGTCTTATTTGCCTCCATCCCATTGCTAGTAGGTGTCACAATAGAGATATATGCTCAGGTGTCAAGCTCAGAGTGGCTTTTCCCAAAAATGGTACTTTAAAACCCTTAACTCTCCCATGTATCACTTTTTCTATTTGAATTTGTGTTATTTACATATTTTATTAAATATATTATGAATCTTCCACCAGCATAAAAACTTACTTAAGGTAGGACTTCTTGCCAAACTACAACACTCATTAGAAGTTGTTTATTGTTATATCAGTAAGTAAAAATTCTGACATAAAGGCAAAGAACAAAAATTATCTAAATTAACCGAAGATAAAGAATAAGTATGTTGAATAATTTTATTCAAAGTAGTATTTTCTCCATCATTTCCCCTCATTCTTTTGTGGTGGTCCACCTATAACAAAGATAAGTAAACCATTGTACATTGGGTTATTAGGACAAAAGAAGACAGTAAATGTGCTTGTTATAAATACGTTTACATTGGCTGATGCTTTTAGTGTATATAAACTGTTCACACACACACACACACACACACACTAAAATGATACATGCTTCAAAGCAAAAGCACTTAAATCTATCCTTCCCTTATTCTTTGGTCCTGTCAGCCAACCAAAATATGAATTCAACAACTACTATGTCAGTCGGGTTTCAATTGGTGTAACAAAACACTAGAAAGCCAAAGATTATTGTGAGTTTGTTGTTTTAGACATTTTAGCCCATGGCCAGAGGACTGTGCTGTTTCTAAGCCTGTAGTGAGAGAATTCAACGTGTATCTCTTAGTGGCTAGAAGAAATAAAGTGAAGGAAGAGATATACCATTCAAAGGTACCTCTCCTGTGACCTAATTCCTCTAACTTGACTTCATCTCCTCATAAGCCATTAATTTACTGATGAAGATAATATCTTTATTATGCAATCACCCCTCTAAGCCCCACACATAACATTGCTGTACTGGAAATCAAGACTCCAACATATGAACCTTTAGTGGACATTTCAGTTCCAAACTGTAAAACTGTAACAACTTACTTTTAGTTACTATAAATACTAAATGGTCAAAATTTACAAAATTTACAAATTTTACAAAATTTACAAAAAATGTATTTTTCCTTCAAGCAAACAAACCATTGTTTTCAAGACTTATGCACCAGCATATATTTTGTTCATCAGAGTGTTTTATAGTAAGACTTTTTGAAAGCATTTGAGATTCACCTTATTTCTCACAATGCTTGGGATATATACTAAAGGAATTTAATAGTTGGGGGATTGAATCACTAAACATCCAAATCTTCAATTCCATTAACAAAACATTGGCAACTGTATTATGCGAATACCAGTCCTTGTCACTTTGAGAAACACTGGAAGAAGGTTTGCTATTTGTTAATGACACATTTTCTTTCGTCAGAGTGGCTATCATGGTTTAAGCTTGAGATCAACCCTAGAGACAGTCAAGAAATTGCAAGCGTTCAATTGTCTTTTTTATAGATTTCCTGGTAATGTGACCATGTCTCTCCTGAGTTACATTATATGACCCTACCTGAGAAAGAAACTGCACCTTGAATCTTGACAATGTACAGTTGTTATTGTACAGTTGTGGCCATGGTGCACACCATTACACATTTTAGTGACTTCAAACAGCAACTACTTGGGAATTAATGATCATCTGAGTGTATTAATAAACTTAATTGTCCAGTTGTTCTAATTTCTCTTAGGTTCTTTAGTTATGTTCAACTAGTGTCTCTGTTTCTGGAATTAGTTGTTTTAGAGCTTGGAGTTTTGCTTTTTATTTTCATCCTTGAGAAGACGACCCTTGTTTTTTTTTTTTCCCACATTTTATTGATATGTATACATGCAAAATTCAAGGTTTACAGTGAAGTTGAGCCTTTTATGCACACATGTATCTTGTCAAGTTGACAAGGGCTTTCCCACTCCCCTACTCCCCTCTTTTACTTTGTCTTTCATCAGTAGGAGTTGTGATCTGGGTCTCTCATATCAGAGAGACCAAGTCCAATGGTGTGGACGACCCTTGTTTTACACAAGATTGATAGGAGTCGCAAAGAGAACCTGAAAGCGTATATTCCATTGGCCAAAGCAAGCCACAAGCCAACCCAGATTCTAAGGTGGGAACAACAGACTATATTTGTTCAGTGAAAGGAGCCATAACGGTCATATTATAAAAGATGTGGATATGGAAGAAGGGGAAAAGTGAAGACATTTGTAATTGATCTATTTCTGTTTTGTTCAGTTGCTCTTAATCTCATAACCACATATCATTGTTTTTCTTTTTACTCCCTGTTTATTAATCCACATTGGGCAAAATCACTACTCAGTTTAACATCTCCTTGGCCACTCCTCACTTTAGAATGGGACTGCTTTGAATATATTAACTACATTGGATTTTCGTTTTTCTGAGATTGTCAAATCTGGATTGTATGTACACCATCAGAGTTTCAGTCCACCAAGTTCAATGTTCCTGGAACATTTCCACTCTTCTGTCTTTTTCTTTCAGCTTCTTTCTTGGAGAATCATAGTAGAAGCAAAATGATGCCCAAGTCTTAGAGGCCATAATAAGAATGATAAGATAAAACTGATAAAAATGCCTCCATAATTCAATGCTTACTATAGTTTAAAATATCGAGGAGTGATTTAAAGAAGTTGTTTCTATAGCTAGATATTAACAATTTTTTAAAGATTGATTATTTATTGCTTAATATCTTCAAAGAAATGTTGCCAATATATTGGGTTAGATCAGATGAACATTTGATGGTCTACATAGGTCAAAATGAAAGGAAATTTGTTACTTTCAATACTTCTGCATTGAATAATAATATTACACTTAAAGTTTGCTGGGGATGGAGGAATGGCACAGCAGTTAAAGATCTTTGCAAGTGCAAAGCCTTGAGTTCAGTTACCCAGCATCACTTGAACTGAGTATGGTGGCACACACCTATAATCCCGGCACTTGGGAGGCTGAGGTAAGAGGATTACCATGACTTCCAGGCTAGTTTGGGCCACGTAGTGAATTCAGGAGCAGTCTGGGCTGCAGAGTAAAATCCTGTTCCTAAGTAAATAAAGAAGTAAATAAAGCCATAGAAGAAACAATGCCTGTCTCTATATCTGACCCAAAGGGAAAATTTTTTAAATTAATTTTATATCCTGACCTTATATTTATCAATAGAACTCCCTGATATTTCTATGGGAGTGGCTTAAAATAATCTCTTTCAGTTTATCTAGACAACAGCATTTTAGTTGAAGCATAAGTAAGAATTTTGTGGCTTTTAGTAGTTCAGCATTTTGATGAGGCTAAGAGCTAAGTATCCGAAATCTTTCCCTAACTGTGACTATTTCCTTGCCAATCCTAATTTTCTTTACTTTTCTCTGTCCCTCCATCTCTACTGATAATTGTGATGAATTCACTTACAAAAATTAATGTAAAATTAAAAGAACATTGTATCATAATCTATTCAGATTGAATAATTGAGAAAATGCTACTTCATTATTATAAATAAACAACAGAATAATTACCTGTAGAACTTTCATATTACTTCCTTACAAGAACACACAAATAGGTAAGGTGTTAAAATGATATAAACTTCTAATTTCTTAGTAGAAAACTATACCGAGAAATAGATGCAATATGTCTCAATATGTCTGTTGGCCTTTATAATTATCAAATAAAGATCACTCATCTCTCCTAATATATTCAACTAAGTCACAGCTATCAGGTCATATTATTTTATTAGTAATGGCAAATGCTATAATTAATAAAGGGGGGATCAGCATGACTGAGCCAATGGACTTCCTTTTGCCAGTTAAATTTCAGGGCTGAATTACTGCATTTTTGGTACCTGCAAAGAACTCTGAACGTAACTTTCTATCATTCTTTAAAACAGCAAATGGAAGTCATTTAAACCAGATGAGCAGCAAGCTAGGAACTGGCATACCTACAGCACAAGACGCGCAGCACCCCGCACCTATTTCAGGGGAATAAAGAGTGGGTGGCCGGAAGAAAGAAACTCTTTTCTCCATTTAACCTGTAATTTTGCGACATCTGTGAAGAATTATCCCCAGCATTGGCATCCTAATTATTGTATCTACCATCAATCACTAGGGAGGGGAGATTGCTTGGAATAGATGTTAACAGAGTTACAGTTTAACAGCATAAAAGCAAAACATGCGAGGAATGAGCTCTGCAAAGCAATGACCACATTCACAAGAGACTTTGAGAACTGCTAGGTTTCTTAATGTGAAACCAGAGTCATATTTGTATATATAAGAAAAGTTTGAATTCTGGAGACCATCGCCTATTCCAGATTCTAGGTGTTAAGAATTAATTTCTAAACTTCCAAATAAGCGATGGAGGCTCCGTGGATTAAAATTTTGCTTGTATTATTGACTCGGGGTTAACAATAATATTAATATGGACATTTTATACAGAAAATAAGAAAGTAATGCCACCTCTTCCAAAAGGAAGTTATTGATACAATGCAAAAGTCACATTTTTTCCAGGAAACTAAACTCTCAACAATTCTGAGTATACGGAACTATAATTTGCATGTAATGGCTGGGTGCTCTCTACTTAACCAGCACCTGGTATATTGGGTAAAAATTTAAGGGTATTGAAGTATTGATTTTTGCTCAAATAGTTCTGCAATTTGGGTTACCTTAACTATTGTGTATGTTACCAAAAAAAAAAAAAAGCCTTTCAAAAATATTTTCTCTACGATTTTCCAAAACTTTATGCTCTTCTAGGTTTTCTTCTTTCCTTGGCTTTTTTTCCAGTTCTGTTTCTTGTCCATTTGCATCTTCATTTTATAAATACATATTTTCAATTTAGACCTCCCTTGAATCCCAGGATCAATGTATCCAGACACTAGGTGTCATTTTCGCTTTTGATTTCTCTTCTTTGGTCTCAAAATTGCCGAAACTGAGTTTCTGGATATTGTGCAATGTCAAATTTTCTCTCTACTAATTTTCCCAATCTAAGGAAATGGCCCTATCAAACTTTGATTTAATCTAAAAAAAAATTGGAATCAACTGTGACTGTTTTAGGTATTTCTACTTAAGAATACACTTCGGGTTCAATGGCGTCTCAATTCTACAGGCCCTGTCACATACGCTTCCAAAATCTCTTCATTGAATTATTGCACTAATCTCGGAACTAGCCACCCATTCATTCTGCTTCGTCTTCTTCACATGTACTCTGAATACAGTGTGAGAGCGAATGGTCTTTCAAAATTACCACATCCTAACATTCCTCTATTCAAAACGGCTTCTTATCTCATTAAGGGCAAAAATCACAAGTGTTGCCATGACAACTGTAATGGTCTGATCCTCGGCTGAGGTTGCAGCTCAGTGATTGGCGCCCTTGCTTAGGATGCCCAAGACCTGGGACCTGATTCCCCAGCACCACATACTAGCTGGGGATGGTGGCACATGCCTGTAGTCAGCACTTGGGAGACTGAAGCAGGAGGATTGCTGAGTTCTAGGTCAGCTTGGGCTGCATAGTGCGTTCGGGACCAGCTTGGATCACAGAGCAAGATTCTGTCTAAATAAAGTAAAGGGGGGAAGAGTGAGGGGAGAGAGAGAGAGAGAGAGAGAGAGAGA
The DNA here is from genome assembly GCA_004027205.1 of Ctenodactylus gundi. Taxonomy (NCBI): domain Eukaryota; kingdom Metazoa; phylum Chordata; class Mammalia; order Rodentia; family Ctenodactylidae; genus Ctenodactylus; species Ctenodactylus gundi. The sequence goes on from PVKB01000137.1 coordinate 804,694, forward strand.
GAGAGAGAGAGAGAGAGAGAGAGAGAGAGAGAGGAAGAAGGAAGAAGAAGGAGGAGGAGGAAGAGGAGGAGGAGGAGAAAGAAGGAGAAAGAAAGAAGGCTTCACCCCCACTCTTCCTTCACTTTTCTCCTGCTTTGTCATACGCCTTGCTCTACTCTGTCTCTCCTCTTCTTCGTGTACTAGCTCTTCAATGCTCTATTCAATGCTCTAGTCTTTACCCACTTAAGGTCTTACGCTTGCTGTGATCTCTATTGCTCTCTTTCTCCTCCACATTGATACAGAAATGACCGATCCCTCTAGTAACCAACTTCACTATCTAAAAATGCACTATTCATTTACTGGATATTCTCATTAGACAACGTGTCGCCATACAATATTTTTTCTTGTTTACCATTAATGTATCTTTATTTTTCTATTCATTTCTTTTTATTACTACACGGTGTACAATGACATGAATAATGTAGTGGAGTGCTATGTGATTAGCGATAGTTAAAATGTTAAACACTGGTCTTTCACTACTTTTTTGAAAAATGATAAAGATAAATATATATCATTTTGTAATTATAAGTGGATTCCTAAATACAGGTAGGATAATCCTTTCTATATTATGCTATCTCATTCTACCTATCGAAATATACTTCCTGGATAATGCCTTTATGGAGCAACAGGAAAGCTCTTCCTGGAATTCTTCCACCAATTCATAGGCAGTATTTTTTAAGGCAATAAGATTTGCTGAAAATACTTTATAATGACCTGATGAAATTCACAATTTAATGTGCTAGTTCATATAGGTAAGAGGTGAAATATGTTAGACTAGCAAATTTGGAGTTTCATAACCCCAATCTCTCTCCTTAGCTCAAGACTGATGGCTATTTTTACCAAGCTTCCATGAGGTTGACTGCTGATGAATTGAAGCTGAGTCTTTCCTCAAAAATTGTCCTTAGGTGAGACTGCTGTCCCATCAAAGTACAAGCCACCCCCAGGTTAGATGCGAAAGCTGTCCCATCCAAGCACATAATATCCCAAGTCCATGCTCACACCTAATTGTGGCAAAGAGAAAACTACATAGACTCACAACTTCTTTCTCATAGGCAAGCCCCATTTTATTTTTGTTTTTGGCCCCTAGCTCCAAGGTTTCTAATCAGATTGGCAACGAGTTTTATTGCAAATGGACCACAGATTATCATCTTCTTACATTTAACATTTCTTTTTCTCACTTAATTGTGTTGATTTTGAAGCTACTTCCCTCAAACCTTCTGATACACAATTCTGTACCTTCATATCTGTTTCACAGGACCATGACCAAAAATAATGGATGCCAGCAGTTGTCCGAAAGCAGCAACAACAGCGATAACAGCTCTCTCTGGAAAGTTGTCTTTAATCTGAAGCATAAACCATCATATTTTACGGCGGACCTCACTAATGGCTGTAGACGAAGCTGATAGTCCCTGACATGTATTGTACTATGATATAAGTACTAAAATTGAGTATCAGTGGAAGGGCACATTTGTGGGTTCAATTTCAGGTAGCTGCAGAATTCAGAAGATGTAGCAATTATAAAGTCTTGGATAAAATATTTACTTATGAGGCTATAATACACCATAGAAAGAAAATAAAAGTCTATGGGTGACTTTTTATCAATTTGAAAATAATTGTAAAATCCAGAGCATTTTTCCAACTGCTCTGAAGTGATTCTGATTGCGTGCGGCCAGAATAGCGAATGGCTGATGCTCCATAGGTGGCTTAGCTGTGACACAGGCAGAACCCCGAGAAGGCCCTGCTCTCAGCGCTGACAAGTGTGACACACTGAACTCGGAGTTTTGGTTGGAAAACAGATGCTGAATCTTGATTTTTGGGCTTCTGGGTGAATACACTTTATAATGTTAAAACCTCAGTTTTTTAAAAGCCCTATGAAAGCAGAATTGCATGTCTTTCTCCTAAAATCTAATGATAACTTTTTTGCTTAAAGACGGTATAGATGTTCCGTGTTCTTCTAAAGTATATTTTTTAAACTCAATAATTACCCTTGCTTTAGGGAACTGGTACATACGTCCATCTCATCTTAACTTCCCTCCTTTCTTTTTCTTTATACATCCTTTCTCCACATCACCAGATCCCCTTTCCATGTCCACAACATCTAGTCCCTATTTTTCATCTTTCTTTTATTTTTCTCTTTGAATTTTTTTTTGGCTTTATGACGTAAAATGTATCCTCATGTGATATATGAACTTGTCTGATTTATTTCTCTTAGAGATCAAATTGTATGGACTTTTCTAAAATTACTCAAATTTACCTTTATTTATGGCTAAGCAGTACTCCATTGTCTGTACAAGCGACATGTTTAATTTCATTTATCTGTCATTTGGAATATAGACAATTTCCAAAACATGCCCATTATGGACTGCACTGCTATAACCATGGGCATGATATCACCGTAACGTGATATTTTTAACTCTTCTTGTGGAGATTCCCAGAAGAGGCTCAGCTGAGTCACATTGAAATTTTTATTTTTTAATTTATTGAGAAAATTCCAGACTGATATCTATAGTAGTCCTACTACTTTACATTACCACAGACAACATGAAAGAGTTTCTTTTCTCCCACAAACTCACAAGCACTTGTTTCTGAAGTTATGGATAATAGTAGCCATATTAGTAAGATGGAAACACAGTGCTGTCCTGATTCACATTTCCCTAATGATCAAAAACACTGAACTTTTTGTATGGTATTTTTTGGTCACTTGTATTTCTTCTTTGAGAAGTGCCAATTTTGATTGAGTCTTTTATTTTGGGGGAGTCTTTTTTAATAAATTCTAGATACTAGTCCTCTGACTGAAGATCAGCAGTTTTGTTTTTGTTTTTGTTTTGTTTGTTCTTTCATTATGTAGGTTGCCCCTTCACTCTGCTGATTTTTGCTGTGCATTAGCTCTGTCACACATCTGCTTACTCAGAATGTATCTCTGCCTCTATTCTTACACACTGTTGAATGAGGCTACTCAAACTTTCCAGAAATTGTCTGGAACCAGATTCGATTTGATGAAACCTAGAGATCTTCTTAAGGACATCCGAAAAGCAGGTAACAAGTGAAAGTTTGTCTGGGTCTGAATCATTGGCATCACTCAGGGAAATCATGTTCTCTGGTGATTATAGCTCCCAAAGCTGGAGTCTATTCAGAATAGACGCATTTGGTAGATGTCAGGGTCTTCCCATTGGTTTCTTAGGAGAAGCAAATTCCTCTGAGAAGAAACAATATACATTCGGAGTATGGTTTGCTTCTCCTACCTGAAAAATATTGGGCAGAAGCTATCGGTGATTTCAAAATGAGATATCCATGAGAATAGAATCTCATATAATATTGCAACTTAACCAAGGTCATGAAGATGCCAATCCTGTTATATATGCTGTATAACCCAGAAGTGATCTTGATGAAAGAAAAGTGAAAAAAAATGCCAGTGCACAGTATATATTTCAAACTAATTATCACTACACAGTGATATGTCCCACTATTTTGGAAGCTCAGGTCCAATAATCATATACAACTTAGAATGACTTTACTTGCAATTTGATCCAATAATCTATTCAAGTAATGTGTATGCATTGTCCCTATAATTCTGGGACTGGGGGGCAGCTAGATGCCCTGTTTCTCAGAGTAATGATTCTACTAAGGGGATACAATGAGAATTCCACTATAAATTTAATAATTGACTTTCATACTGTCTTAGGATGTGGGGATCTAATGCTACCGAACTCAGAGGCAAGAAAATGAAGCATTGTTCTGGAAACAGTAACTTTCACTAATTGTCAGGAGGAAGTGCAGCTGAACTTGTTTCATAGAACCAAGGTATTTTGTGCTCAGTGATGCACTGAGTAGTTTTTTTTTTGGAAGATAAACTAACATAGTCTGAGAAGCGTATGATTAGCCAAGTTCTTAAGAGGACTCTCTGAACCACCCCAGTAGATAGACCTTGGAGACCTGTAGAGGTGTTAGTCAGGGTCAGTGAAAATATAGAATAGGGGCTGTGGAGGAAGAAGGTTTCAAGAACAATAGTACTCATGAAGTCTGGATTTTATCTCATCAGTAATTTTTGTGAATTTCCACAGGAAAAGTGGCCAGCCAGATTCTTACACAGCTGAAATGAAATATTATTAAAAAATAAGTTGGATAGAATGATTTTTAAAAATGACTCCAAAGTATTCTATTTTGTCAGGACCAGACAACCCTTTGGATATTGATGGGCCTTCACATTTGAAAACTTTGGGCTTCTGGTGATCCACAGCCAAGTCTCTGTCTTTCATAGATACTTTAAATTAAATGGAACTATGTTACTCAAGATTACTGTCACTCTATCAGTACATGGCCACAGTCAATGACTGAGTAATAATGGGATGAAAAGCCTAGTCTTTTTTTGCCTCAATTTGAGATAAATCTGGAAGTCCATATAAACCTCTGCATTCTCTGAGAATTGGCCATATATTACAATCACAGCATAATTTAATCTACACTTCTAACTAATCACATATTTGCAGTTTCTCAACTTCACAGTTACTCCCTGCCTACAAATTTCTGCATCAAATGTCACTTTTACCCATTTTATGAATACATTCATTGATATATACATGATACACAGTGGCTGAGCTTGGGTACTTTGTGCACACATCTGTGGCATCAAGATTACACTCCTTTCTTTTCCCCCCTTTTGGCTCACCTGCGTCTTCCCTTCCCCCACACTCCCCCTGTAGTCTCACACAGGCTGGATTTCTGTTATTCGTTGCATTTAACTGTTTTGAAAAGATACCCATAACAAGTACTGCTGGGTTGAATTGAATATTCATGTTCAGCCTTTCTCGGGAGTCTCTATACTGCACTCCCTAGCAGTTGTACCAGTTTACAGTCACACCAGCAATAAAAAGGTTCCTTTGCCCCAACAACTTCACCCCTGTTGACTGCTGTTCAAGCTCCTAATATACCCATTCTCACTGGGGTAAAGTGACATGCTAGTGATGTTTTGATTCGCGTTTTTCTAATACCTAAAGATGTTGAACATCTTTTCATGTAGTTCCTGGCAATTTTAATTTTTTCATCTAAGATCACATTGTTCATTTTAGTTGCCCATGTTTTTTTCTAAATCATTGATTTTGGGTTGTCTATTTTTCTTTAGATCTGCCCTTGTCTATCTTTTTAATTCTGCTACTTTTTGATTTATATTGTTCTTGATTCTCTAGGAACTAAAGATGTTTTATTAAATTGTTTATTTGGAATTGCTTTAGGTTTTTTTTTTTTTTGATATGTTCATTTATACCTATACATTTTCCTCTTAGAACTGCTTTCAGTCTTCCCCTCAGGGGTTGGTATGATGTGCTTTCTTTATCATTGAACTCTAGGACACTTTCAATTTCCTTTCTGACTTCTTCTGTGTCTCATTATTTGTTGAGAAGTAAGTGATTTAGTCTCCATACATTTGTGTATTTCCTGTAGACTCATTTGCAGTTGATTTCCACTTTTATTCCACTATGATTTGAAAATAAGCAAGGGTTTATTTCGACTCCTTTGTCCTTATTTAAGCTTGTCATGTGGTGTATAATATGGTCTATTTTGATCATGTGCTGCTGAGATAAATGAATTGATGTTGGATGGAGCACTCTGTAGTTATTCATTAAGTCCAATTTTTCCATACTGTGAATTTACTATAATATTTCTTTGCTGAGTTTCTCTCTAGTTGATTTGTCAATCTATGATAATGGAGTATTGAGATGCCCTACTCTAATTGTATTGAGGCCTACATGGTATTTAATTTTGTTTTACAAAATTGGATGCACCTATGTAGCGAGTGTATTTATTGATGATTATATTTTTTTCCAGTTGAGTTGTTCCCTTAACTAGTATATAATGCCTGTCTTTCTCTTGGTTCACTTTAGTTTCAAATTTTCTGTGTCTGAGACTAGTAAAGCTACTTCCACTTGTTTCCTGGGTTCAGTTGCATGCAGTATTGAGTCACATCCTTTTATTTTCAGTCTCTTTCCTTATGGAAAATATGGGTCTCTTGTAAGCAAAAAATTCTAAGTTTTTTGGTTTTTCGATCTAATAAGACAGTTTGTGTCTTTTGATGGTTGAATTGAGACTATTAGCATTCAGTATTATGATAGTGGTATATGTGATATATACTGCCATCATTATGATGTTTCAGTGCTGGTTGTTTAATCTATACTATTGTCAATCCATTCTCCTCTTTCTGCTGTTTCCTTTTCTCTTGTGTCTTTGGTGCTGTTTCCTCTTTCTACTTCTGTTTAAGATTCCTTGTGCATAAATAAACACATAAAAGTTTGTTAACATTGACACTGACATGCATAGTTCTGCTATCAATGGAAGAGGAGTAAAGGTCATTTTCACAACCTACAAACCGTCGTGCGATTCTGAGCCCTCACAATAGGTTGTCAGCGTGATTGTTACTTTCAGAGTATAAGACCGATTATGTAGAAGAATATTATCTAAGATTTAATGTTGGTTATCATCTATGAGACATTGCGATAACCATTGACAGTGGCACTAAAGAACAGAAGTAAGGTAAAACTTCAGCCGTAACAGATCATTTGAAGATAAATTATAATTCTGCCAGAAGCCTAGAAAACTGAAAAATACAACTATCTGTAGCTCTGGAAACTTACACATGCCCTGGGGCCCTATTGCCATAAAATAGTTTAGAGCAAAACAAATTCAAATTTGATATTATTGATTTAATATCTAAAGTGTGATTATGTTTGAGAAATATAGTATAATATAAAATGTGAGCTCTATACAAAGTCATGTACATGTAAGAAAATCAATTTTACTTATACCAGTTCTTAGAAACCTGAAACCTATATTCCCAAGTATTAATTGAGTAGGTAAAATGATTTGTATGTATAAAACAATATTCTCAAGAAGACCAATAGTCTGTCTCCCAAGTCTTTAAAGGAGAGTATTGAACAGCACAGTAGGATCTAAGTAAGAAACTATCTCCACTGGGAGGGTATAACTAAGAGGTGGTAGTGTTGTATAGGTGGTCTCTGGAACAACTTTTAATTAAATTGGGTAATAAAAAGCACTGCCCTTTATGGTGAGAAAGAACTCATAAAATTTTTGTACAAATGCCAGGTAATGTTTGCATTAGTGTCCATGAGGGGTTTCATTTTTGCTGTTTTCAGCTCTGTAAGAGTTCTGCCTAAGAAAATAAAGAAGATTTTATTCATCCTTAAATGTTGTGTGAGCCAAGGCTGTCTCACCATTTTGTCTATTATACCTTTGATGATCTAACTAAACATATCACAAGCTAATAAAAAACACAAGATGACTTCCAAAAGCTTTTATTAGCTCAGTAATTCTCTAAAATAAAAAACTTAGCATTTAGAATTTTTGTTGATCAGAGATTCTAATCAATATTCTGTTTCATGAACAGAATTTCTTCTAAGAAAATTCATTCCTCCCAATATATTTATCTTTCTGTCCAAATGTTGTGTCATCATTCCAGTCAAATATGTCCTTCACTTTGGACAACCAAGTTATTTCTCTGAACCACAAAGTTGATCATGTCACCACCTCACAAACAAATGCATATGTACATCTGTACCCACACACTCACACGCATACAAACCGACACACTCACACTCACAATTCCTTCAACTCCACAGCTGTAGGTTATTGTCCAATCATCCTTTTTATTCTATCATCTACCTTTCCCAGAGGAGGCTTCATATTCCTCCCACTTGGGATCATTTGCTATTCTCCATGTACTGAGTTTTATTAAATCCTGTTATCTATGTATATATTGTCTTGTGCCAATGGGAACCCTTTTATAATGTCCACTTGGTGCCTACCTGTTCATATATCATGACAGGGCCCTCAAGGGCATACATTTTTAACTTGTGACTTTGTGTGACTCTCAACTTTGAAAGTGAACCCTTATTAATCAAGGCGACCTTTTATATAAATAAAAAATAAACTTCTATAGTATTTGGCAACGAGTATGCAAAAGACTTCCTAGAAAACCAGATATCGAGATTTTTATCTTGGTACGACTTTTGTCTCTTTTGCAGCTACTTACATCTGAAACGGGGGAACAAAAATAGGTAAGGACTATGTAAATGAATGGATGAGATTCATTCAACATTTAGTTAATGGTACTGAAACTTGAGGTTCATATAATTTTCACATGAACAGAATTTTATTCTTGTTTCAAATCTTTTCAATCGCTAAAAACCAAGCCTTTTTTTTCTTTAAGGGGCACACGAACCCAGCAGCAGCCATTGGCTAGTAATGGGCCCATCCCGTTATGGCACCAAGCTGTAGGCTTCATCGATTATCAAAATCATTGTTAGCTTAAAAAAGGAAGAGCTATATCTTAATTCACTTTTATTTTTTTTAAATTAATATGGCATATGGAAGGCAGTCAATAATGTGATATATGGTTAAATCTTTTACCTAACTGTTATCTTGTAACTGGAAATTATTCAAAGCAGGAACCATGGCCAAACAAAATGGCAAGGGCATGAATCCCTCCATTCTTCAATGCTGTCTCAAGAACTTGAATTATTACCTGTGCATATGAATGCATTATGTGTGTGTGTGTGTGTGTGTGTGTGTGTGTGTGTGTGTGTGTCTTTGAGGATAATAAAAATGTACTTAAAGGCTTTTTTTGAGACAAGTTCTTCCTGTGTATCCCTGGCTTGTTCTAAATTAGCTATGTAGACCAGGCTGGCCTCGAACTCACCACAATCCATCTGCCTCAACCTCCCAAGTGCTGGGATTACAGGTGTGTGCTACCATGCCCAGCTTTATGTATTGGGGAATCAAACTCAAGGTCTTGCATTTGCAAGGCAAGCACTTTAACCACTGGGCCATTCCTCCAGCCCCAGGGCACTTAAATTTTATCATACTTCATAAAACTAAGATAAAAACCACAAAGGGCCAAAGTGTCATATAAATCAATATGAAAACTACATTGATATAAACTATAGTTTCTTAAAATAACCAAAACACTAAAGTATTCATTGTAATAAGAATAAATTATCTATGTTGATATTAACTTTGTCTTAAATGCTTTCAGATACAGACTTTTGAAGTAGAGGGACTGTTTGCTTTCATTACATCTTGGTTATTTCTTTGTGTCACATATCGTGACTATGAGACACTGTTTGCTTTGTTATGTGTTTAATGCATGTTGCTTCAAATAGATATTAAACTCTGTGGTGGCAAGAGCCATGTCGATTTTACTTCTATATTTTCAGCAATTAACCCAGTTCTTGGCATTCAGACACTCAATACATATTTGTGAAGTGAACAGATAAATTATACATATGATTCAATTTAATTAAATAGGGGAGACTAGTTGGAAAAGAATAATTATTATGAACTGCATGAAAAATTTATAAAAGTCAAGTGTGATTGACTTGGTGTGATGCCAGTAGCACCCAAAGGAGATAGTTGTTGTCTAAATTCAAGGATAAAATCTCTAAATTCAAACAAAAAGGTTCACTATTCTGAACAAAAATGGTGCCTTCATAATTCTACAAAGGAAATGCATGACACTCCGTGAGACACTATTAGGTCCTTTTACTTCTGCACGCAGAAGAAAAATAGTTCTTGTAATAAGCTCAAGTAGGCCTGATGACTTATAACAAATACAGTTGTCATATTTCAGTTTGCTGTTGGCGTTAAGTCTGCCAGGCCAATAGAAGACATCAGAGGAACTTCAAAGGCCAGAATCACCTAAGCATGCTGGCAGAGAATATCATTATAATCACTTTAGGTCAATTTATGAGCCTGGAACTCTATCAAGCATCTAGCAATTCCCTGAGCTTGATTCAGGCACATATAGTTCCAAGCTCATAAGATTTTAGACTTGGTGTCATCAAATCATAACAGAAAATGAAAATACTGCCACATAAACAGAGCGTAGTGTTTCAGCCACACATCTCCCCATTAAGAGAGTATAAGGGTACTCAGAGAGGAAGAACAATTCTCAGATATATAGCCCACCTAGGTAAAGCACTTTCAAATGTACTTCATTTATTTATTTTAGGCCATTTTTGGCTCAAAATCATGCAAAATTACTGTCTCTAGTTTCATTCTGCTCTTTTGAAATAGTCCAGATTTTGAGCTAAGAGTTTAAAGCCACAGCAAAGAGCTGGGCCAAGAGGGAAAGCTTTTGAAGGGTTCTCACAGCTGTGAAAACACAGGCCTCAGGCTGTGTGTAGAGTTACTTCAAACAGCTGCTTCAGGTGCCTAAACACCTTGAGTCTCATTCATCAAGTGTTGTTTATACTGGCTGACAGACCAGACTTGGAGAATTAACTCAGAGAAAAAAGATGTATGACATACCAAGTATGGGAAAGGAGCCTCGTTCTTTAAACGTGCAGCACAGAAAAAAGAAAAAAAAAACTGAGTAAAGTTAAAATAAAGCAGAACAGGACTAATTTTATATTAGGTTAATAGTTTTCATGATATCTGCTGCATTATTATAATCAAAGGTGAAAAGATACTGACATTTTGCCAGTGTTATATTTCGTGGATAAAACTGAAACGAACACTTATAGGCTGGGCAATGCTTCGACAGTGATTGTAAGATTTCTCATTAATTATCAGTGGACATAATATTGAAAAAATAAGTGCAAAGAATATGTTTTTGTTATCTTTAGAATGAGAACTAAGGCTTCCTCCTTGCAAAGGTTGCTGCAAACATTGTTTGATGAAGAAATGGTCAGAGGGTTCATCACCCAGTATTAAAATCTCTTTTATCTAATCTATTCAAAATAGTGACATGATAGAATATTTTAAACCATGTAACTATTTGCATGGATCAAAAGAAGAATGAAATAATATGACAGGAGTCAGTGTCAGGCAAAATGTTACTAGTTAAGTAAGCTTTAAATATTGAAAGCCATCTTTAATATTTCCTTTTAATCTAGAAATGTGTCACTTGGTAATTTTTTCTTTATAACATCAGGGTGGTTCCTAACAACATTTTCCATGGCTTCAGTGCATCACTAAGCTGAAAAAATCTGATTTATTCTCTCTCCTGTCACGGAAGACGCTGCTAGTTGTCACTTCTATTGGTAATTAGCACACATTAAAAAAATATATATTTTATCATGTTTTAAAACAAAGACATCTTTTCAGCTCCCTGGGCCTCTTCCTACCATTCACTGGATTATTGATGATATTGAAATATTTCCCCTGTTTTGCTGATCTGTTGTGTAGTTCAAAAATTAATTTCAGGGGCTGGAGAAATGGCACAGCTGTTAGTGTTTGCTTAGTAAGTACAAGGCCCTGAGTTTGATTCCCCCACATCAACCAGATGTAGTGGTGCACTCCTGTATTTTCAGCACTTGGGAGACTCAATCAGGAGAATTGCCGTAAGTTTGAGGCCAGTCTGGGCTACATAGTGAGTTCAGGAACAGTTTGGACTATAAAGTAAGACCCTATCACAGTAAGTAATAAATACATATATACATAAGCAAGTAAATGAAAATTATGTTCAGTTCTTTTCACCAGTTTGCTCTAAAGCAGTTCCCAAACTCTCCTGTACATAGAAGTGGCCCAGACATCTTATAATAGTGCAGATTCCCAGGTGTAGGTAGAGCTAGAATTTCTGTCCTCACAAGTTTCTGTCCTTCTCACAAGTTCTTGTGTGATAATGATGCTAAGGGAAAAGACTTTGAAGAAGAAGGCTCTAATCTAGAAGAGTAAAAGGTCAGATGGATTTTTTTTTAATTTAAAAGTTAAGAGAGAGGGGAAAAAGATTATCACAAGTCAGGGCAAGGTTCTACTATTTTAGAGTACAAAGTTCAATACAAAAGTTCTGTATGTCTATGTGTCACATGCCATGCCACCCAAGAGTTATTGATTGAGAAAGACAATGAATGCCAAGAATTTATTCCCCAATCATAGTCCATAACATAATGACAGCTGGGCGGGAGTAGGAGGGAAAGGAGCACCTGTAAAGGAAGTGCTTGTCATGTCTAGGAAGTACCAGGGGGCAAAGGAAAGACATTGTTCATGAAAAATAAAATAAATAAGCTAAATACAGCAATGTTATAAGCTAGGGAGGCAAAAGTAATAGGCAAAGTATAAAGAAGAAATCGTTATTGAAAATTTTGCAAATAATAACTCACTGAGTTTAGCTTAGGGTTAATTTCTTAGAAGACAGTGAGTTCACATAGTATTAACAGGTTTATAAAAAGAAAAAAATATATTACTTAGAAATTTGAATCCAGTATCTTCTCATTGTAAACTCTGCCTTGTACTCAATGTTGATCAGTCTCTCAAGAACAGGACATATGGGTGTAGTAGTTGAAGAAATGTCTAGGAATCACAGTGTTCCAGAGAAAACGGAGGAAGAGCATTGAGATGTTAAAGAAAGTCTCTCAAGCATAATTAGAAAGAAAGATGAACATGGCCATAATGGTATTCTTCAAAGTGGATCACACTCACACATAATCTAGATACTGAGTATTAATTATGCAGGATTTAGCACTGGCTTTTCAGATTTTTACCATGACCTGTGTTCTCACTCAAGTTCTACTGCTCTATATAAAATATCAGACCAGTCTGTTCAAAGTATTGATTACTACATGCTTATTGTTATATCACAAACTGAGTTAATGTAACTTTGTAGCATTCATTTAGGTACGTATGGGAAAAATATTGTCAAAGATACATTTGGTGATATTAAAATTGCTTCGCTAAGAATGAGTCACTAAGGTGAAGCAATTAAATTATTCTCTTAGATCATTGCGAGATGAAAGGGAGTTTCTGGGGGACCAATACATCAATATTCTCTTGCCCCTGACATGTTAGACAAAGATATGTTTCATGTACAATACTGAAATATTAGAGAATTAAAGTATAAAGAGAAAATAATATAAGCTGAAGAACAAGAAAGACTAAGTTATGTGAACGTTGTCTCTGCATAGCTGTAGACATAAGTACCAATAAATTTACTACGGTGAATAGAGAGAATGCATTTTGGGCATGCCACCGTATAATGGCACGGGAAAGCAAAGAGGACATCTTATGACTCCAGAATCAAGGAAAGAAACCACCAGTTTCTCTCTATGGCACATCAGTAATTATTGAATAATGTTACTGAATAAACATTGGTACTAGAGGGTCGTGCTTGTAGCTACTATTTTAGGGTTCCAATTTCAAACTCTGTTAATGTCTGCATTTGTTTTTTGTTTGTCTGTTTGTACTGAAATTTCAACCTATGACCTTCACACTTAGCTATATCCTCCACTCATTTTTCAATTCTTTTCTTTAGAATCTCACTAAGATGACCAAATGGCTTTGAGCTTTTCAGCCTCTTGCCTAGGCTTTTCAGAGTGCTGGATTACAGGTGTGTGCCACTAAATGCTGTCCCTTATATTGTGGTTCCTTTTCCCAAATGACAGACAAGTAATATAGCTGGAGTTTACTTCTTGGAAGTTTTGGTTGATATATATGTTTTAAACATATGTGCAGAAAATGCTCAACTCCATTGTAAACCTTAAATTCTGCACGTGTACATATCAATAAAATGGGGGAAAAGAAAAAAAAAGCAATCTGGGAAAGAAGAACATTTGCAAACATCTTCCTGGGGCAGTGGCCCATGGAAACATACTGGTCACCTGTCACCCACTGCAATGTGCTATCTTATCTCATTAAAGCATTCTCTTCTGCTCTTCTAACCTACATATGCATGTAACAAGGCACATTTGAATCCCAGTACTGTGTTCTTTTTCTATTTAGATTCTTACAAAAAGTTAATTTGCTTTGGAGAATTAATACTTCACAGGAGAGCTTCTCTTGTTATGTGTTATTATGATCACCTGTTGCTGGAATTTCAAAGGATTGTAGAGCAAAGAAAAACCAGGGAGCAACATTCATAAGAGCAAGAAAGGGTTGAATTTATGATTCTTCTGCTGTAAGAAATAATTGACTTAGGACAATGAAAAGTTAGGCTCCCAATTGTATGCAGACTTTGGCTTCCACTGATTCATTTCTCCCTTTTAGGGGGATTTCTTTCTCTTTCTATTTTCTTCTGTCTGAGCAGCTCAGAGGACCTCAGAATGTCACTGTGTGCAACATCTCAGCCTTTTGCATGTGCCCCATAGTCAGGGACTCACAATCAGATTGGCGGCCAGTAGCGTACATGTGCTTCTGATTATGTTAATGAATTAGAGGTCAAGCACTTTGACTCTTCAGTTAAAGCAATCTGAATCCAGTTAAATGTAAAATTAAACTAAAGAGAGTTTTGGTTACCTCATAATCTCACCCAAAATAGCTCCTTTAATATATAGTAAAATCTGGCATAAATGAAGTTTTCTTCTTTGATCGCTGTACAACAAAGCCAAAAAACATAATTTTCCCTAAGAATGATAATAAAAATATATATCTTACTCACTGAAGTAAATGCAATTACTCGTATTTTCCATGTAATGCATGGTGATAAATTCCACTGCGACTTCACAAGGTGAAAATGGTCAAACGTGGGCAAAGTTAGACGCAACTTTCAGTCTGCTCCTTCGGAAACTCAGAAAGATTGCCGACCAGCTTCCTAGCCATGGCTTGTTCACACATATCAATAAAGAGTGTAGCAGAGCACTGTACCCTCAAGTGGGCTTCTGGCCGGTCTCCCCAGCATCAAGAAATCAGCAGTCACAGGTCGGTGTGGGTTTCCAACTGAGTGAAACCATTCTATGTGTGGGCATGTTTGTGTTCAAAATTATTGTTTTTTCAAAAATTACTTCAAACAGCCGATAATATATGTATTTGCCCGTTTCACACCCCTCAGAGCTGAACTCACTCGCCCAAAACTTTAAAATGAAGCGGGAAAAAGCATTACAACCATCTCCGCTCTGTTCGTTTCCATTCAGGTAAAAGTAGAGAAGCAAGGTCAGATTCTTCAATAGATTCAAGAAAGAACTGTGCTTCAGGCAGTGAATGATGAGCTGTGATAGAGACACAGAAGTTCAAATCTAACATACTGTTGTCTTTGAAAGGTGGCACTCTGCTAGAAATATAGTGAACAGTAATTTTACTAATCACGAGGAGTTTGACGAAATATTGTTCCGCCGCATATTCTTATAACTGGATTTCCAATAAATCATGTGAACTAGTGTTTCTTAAGCACATTTTTAATCCAAGTAATTTGTATTATTTGAAATAGCAGTGCAAACCCTGATGAGGCAGCTCTGGCTTTTTTTTATCCTTACTTCATAGATGAGCAAGCTGAGATGGAGAGATCGTGGGATGTGTTCCACAGCCTGTAACTAGTAGAAAGTAGAGCCGTGGTGGTGTAGCACTAGTCTCATTTGAGTCAGCTTTCTTAACCATAGGCCACATTCTACTGCTGCTTTCTGATAGTAATATATATATATATATATATATATATATATATATATATATATATGCATATATATATGCATATATATGTATGTATATATAATAAGTTTGGTTTTTATATTGCTATTAAGGAGGGCATGTAAAAGATGGATGTCTTGAAATTATATAGTGGTCTTACCCTAACACTGCTAAATTGGGGCAGAATGTAGGTCTCAAAAAATAAGCAGGTCACTGAGGTTAGCCACAAAAGACTGCCCAGAGGCAGGGCCTCTAAGCCCTGGGAAGTAAACAACATTCAAGAAATGTGAATGCGTAAGCCTTTTCCAGTCTACATTTAGCAATGCAAAACTTATGAAAGTCATTTGTGGCAGCTTTACAGTGTGTCTGTTTAATGAAAGCTGTATTTCCTAGAAGTCCTTTTTCAGTCACAGGTGCTTGTATTAGAGTTTATCACAAGAGAAGTTTTTATGATATTTGCAAGGTACAAGCGGAGGATCAGGTATTTTAAATTATTTTAGGAAAGGCTTTATTACTTACATTCTCATTCATAGCACTGGTGGAGATGGCTTCCAGGCTAACTGGTGACTTCTTCTTTTAACTGTACAGTAGCTTAGGTAAGACTCATATGTAGAAGCTACCAACTCAACTTACATATCCCCTGCATCATTAATACTCATTAATATGCAGGACAGACAGACACAGATATAGCTCCAGGTATTTCCATAGGTCCTAGTCTTTGGTCTACTCTACTTTATATCTATCTGCTCTTTTCAACTGCTGTCCTTGTTGACTTTGGTCCCATCACTGATCTGACAAGAGAAAGGTATGACAAGCTAACACCGTCTTCTTAGAGTTGTTGAAGTCAAATTTCTTGTTCCACATCACTCATAGTAGATCTACTCTTTTGAACCTGATTGGCATACCATCAATACTTTAATGGACTGACACTTGCAAATTTTCAGTATTGGGGACTGCAGAAGCTAATAGTGCTGGCCCGTGTTGGCAGGGAAAAAAAAAAAACAGAAACAAACAACAAAAGTGAGAAAAATGTGTCATTTCTAAAAATCCAAACAGATAACCAGGAGTGTAGCCAAGACCAAAGGCGTATGACTATTGACAATTCAATATATTTCACAGTAGTTACAGAGAGAGTTTTACTTCTGCTGTGCAAACTCCAATATTGCAAGATATAAGTAGGCCATAGATTCATCATGGAATTTCCAATATATATATATATATATATATATATATATATATATATATATATATATATATATTCTTTCTAATCAGGAAACAGAGATAACAATGAATGTCATTTATTCCATAATGTAAACCAGGCTGGCAGACTTAGCTTCCATGTGGGTGTAT
This sequence comes from Ctenodactylus gundi, assembly GCA_004027205.1. Taxonomy (NCBI): domain Eukaryota; kingdom Metazoa; phylum Chordata; class Mammalia; order Rodentia; family Ctenodactylidae; genus Ctenodactylus; species Ctenodactylus gundi. The sequence goes on from PVKB01000137.1 coordinate 821,419, forward strand.
CCACACATAAAATCATGTAAGCAAGAAACTGAATTTGATGTCATAAAACAAGTCGCAGTCCATCTGCGGGGACTCTCAGGACATCTTACATGCAATCTCACACCACCTACCAACAAGCAACAAGTAGAGGCTGCCTACAGCAGTTGTTTTTCTTTTAGCTATCAGAACCAAACTATATGTGATGCCTGTAATAAAGAAAAAAAATCAGACTTAAGAAACTTAATATATTAAGTCCTCCAACTCTGAAAGAAATCACAGCAAACTTAACTGTGGCTAGGATAACCATAGGGCTTGGTACACTGTGTACATCCCAGTCTATATTTTGTTCACTAGGATAAATATCTATGTCTCCCTTTTACTCTCAAATGTGTCCCTGTTTCAATAGAGTTACATTATCATCCTCAGCATAACCAGGTCAGATTCAGAGGAAACATGGCCAAAATAATCAAAATGCCAACCTGTGTCAAGTACTAGTACGCTCCAGGCATTGACTATGGGATTTAATATACATTTTTGTTTGCTTCTGAAGCTTCTCTCCCCCCACCATGGGTAAAACCTCTCTGGCTTTTTAAGAGCCTAGGCCATATAGGAGTTAGAAACTTACTGAGGGCGGCCTGGCTGCGTGTGGCTTAGCTGCACGTTTGAAAATCAGAAGGGTTCAACCGTGACTATAAACATCATAGCTCCAGATTCAGTCCCATTGTTCTTATAACAAGAATATTCAGCTTATAATAAGAATCATTTTTGATTTCTAATCCCCAGTGTGCTTCTCTTACCTATCCCTACCTAGCTTCCTGGTCTACACGAGAAAATGTGATTGCTAATTTTATGTGCCAACTTCTGATCCCTGGCTGCTCAGTAAAGCCCTTATCCAGATGTAGCTTTAGGTATTAATCACATTCAAAATCAATTCATTTTAGTAAGTATAATATCATCTCCTACTTGGAAAAGGCTTATCCAATCAATTTTAGAACTTAAGCACAAGAACAGACTTCGCAGATAAGAAGGAATTCATCCTTGTGAACATGACAGACGTCCTGTCAAAAATTTTTTAGCTTGCCCTATGGATTTTGGAATTGCCAGTCCCAACAATCACGCAAGTCTCTTTCTTAAAATAAAACTGTTCTTCTCAAACATATGTGTGAGAGCAACACAGAACATATATATTATGTGTAATATATATTTAGGAAACTTCAAAGATTCAAAGGTTTGTAAGTGTGTGACAGAAGTTTATTATATACATATATATATATATATATATATATATATATATATATATATATCAAAAACTTCAAAGAAGATATATATAAATATGCATATATATTATGTTGCTTTTACCTGAAAAGTCTGAAATGTTTAACATTAGTTATTTAAATTCTACTAGATAAAATCTCTTAGGCTCTAGTATGTCAACCATTACCAATACACAAAAATAATATTAGCACTCTAAAATAAAATATAGTGATTTTTTATCATCAGTTTATGCAACACATGTATATAATAATGGATATGGATATCATATGTCATATCCTGGCAGTAGTTGACTTGGTTGTTTAGATTCTTAATCTCATCATGAATAATAATGATTTTGAAACTAGCATTTAAGAGCATTTATAACAGGTTAGTTATATCTGTATTATTCCACTTAATAATTTATTGAGATCCATACTATTAATTCTTCCAACACACAGATGAAAAATCTGTAATCAGAAATATTTTGTAATTCACCTAATTAAGGCTGCCCTTCTACAAAATTGGAAAAATGTAACATTAACCCAAATGTGTCCAGCCACATCTTATCTAGTGCTGATTTACTAAGTTATTTTGAAATTCAGAGGCCTACAAATTCCACAAAATGAAAACTGGGGTGGGAAAACGCAAAGATTTGATGTTTAAATTTCTGAAGTTTAAGCCCATTTTATAAAACTACCAACTACTTGCCCTCAGGAAGTGACATTCCTCTTTTAGCTCCAACCAGATTCTATAAGTAGAAAGAGGGAAAAGAATTGCCCACAATTTCGATGTCAAGATAAAAATCTGTCAACATATGAAAACACAACATCATTTCATTTCGATATTTTTAAAATGAGAATTCATATTCTGGGGTTTTTCCTCCACTGACCAGAAAAGTTCCTGCAATATTGGACAGTAGACTGACTTTGCATCAGGAGATTCTACATCTAGCAATGAGTGTCAACACAATCCCTTTTCATAGTATCCCGTCACTGATACTAGCATGAGGAACCCAGAATGGTTCATCAGCATCACACTTCAGGGAGAGCGCCAACACTTTAACCTTTTAGATTTGCCTGTGCATGTGAGTCTCGATGTGTTCATACAATACACTAATACTGTAGATCTGAAAAGTTTTGAAAGGAAATTGAGAAAAGAATAAAAGGCTCAAGGGGGTAAGTTATTAAAGAAAACATTACATGAAACAAAAGCAAAAAATAAAATGCGCAAATAAAATGTTAATGTTCAGTAAATCACAGAGCCAATTTAAACATTGAGATAAAGTGGGAATTAAACATAGTTAAACACTGTGATAAATCTGGGTTAAAAAAACTATCATTAAATTAGGGGACAAACAAGTCACGTTAAGTGCGAATTTACCAGAAATTGTATCAGAAAAGTCTTCACAATTCACATACTGACACCATTCAGAGTATTAACGGAAGCAGAAGTATATGCTAATGGTTCCGCTTCTGTATTATTTTTTCAAAATTATTCTTTTTACTAGCATGTGTTTGTGATAAATAATAATTGCATTCATTGTAGGGAGTCGGTGCCTCTTAATCATCTTGGCCTTCTCAACCCCTCTCCATCCAGTCTCTTCCTTTCCCTGGAAACCATCCGTTCTCCGCAATGTCAATCTTCTGTTTCCTGCCATCTTTCTTTGCTCGTTTACTTGTTTATATTTTGGGTTTCTCAGATGAGAAACCACGCCATATTTAACATCTTCAGTAATCTAACTTGTCTTATTTCACTTCTTCTTAATTGATTAGCAGCATACCCTGATGATGTGTTTATTCTGAACAGAGACAAAGCGTCCAGAAGCAGGGAGATGCATAGAAGAAAAGTTACGTGGAAACACCAGGCAAGCCACAACAAGAGCGAGGTGCTCTTATTTCAACGATAGAGTGAAAAATGGGAGAAGGGGTTCTGTAGTACAGCAACTTGCACGGACAGATCCGAGTGAGCTCCTTGGGTCATTTTATGCGAAAGTCAGATCCCACGTGGAATAAATCCACTAAACTGGAGTCTGCTTGGCATATCAGCTGTGTGGTAAATAAAATGGTCAGTTTTCCATCCGTAAGGGGGATCTTTGGGAGACGTGAGGCAAATGGCTTCCCACCCCAGGCAGATTAATTTTTGTGTTGGTAAATTGACACCGTGTAGCTAATGACAGAAATTCAGACACTCGATTCCTTATCTGTAGAGCCATGTTGATGTTCATATAGAAAGAGTGTATACAAGAGAAACAGGTGGTAGACTGGGAAACAAACTTCATTTTATTTCTTCGCTCTTAGGACACAGAGTAGCATGAGATACTAATGAGTTTCCTCAGCTCACTTTGTAGCAATGTTTTCAAGACATCAGCTCTTTCCTCCCTTCCCACTACAAAGGGAACATATGGCACCAGAGCCTCACACAAAGATAAAGAAAACATGGCAATAAATTATCTTAAATATACCTGAACTTATGATATTCAGAGTCAAACTTCCCCTAGTTGTTTTTTCACACATAATTCTAATTTATTTTCCCATTTTAAAGTTTATTTTGGCGGCAGTAGAAATTTAATTTGTTCTTCAAAGAAACATAACAATAGAAATACAAAGAGGAAGCTTTGGTCTGCTTGCTGGGAGTTCTGAAAAGTAATAATTATAAAACGGTAAGATTCATAATGAAAATGTCACTTGGAAAGGTTGAGGTTGACAGCAGCAGACCTGTGCAAAGAGAAAAAAGTCATATTATAGCCATGAGCATAAATACAAGTGGATGATGTAATCAAGTATCTACTGATGATTTATTGTATAAACGGTTCATGTATTTAGAATAAATTCCAAGAATAAATGTTCATTTGACATCCTAGAAAAACAAAATTGTTTTGAAAATAGAACTACTGATATTATTATAAAATAGAATAGCAGATTGATGAAATAATAGAAATGGAGATAGTTGATCCACAGATCATTGCAAAAGAGATTAACACAGACATCATTTTGAACATTTTCACTTGTGTCAATCATCCCATGAGGTCTGCACGAATCAAGTAGATTTGATGTCATCCACTGCTCTGTGATTTCATAAGACCCTTGAAGAAATGCACTCACAGATAAACTCTGCAAGGCATGACGACACTACCACATCCACTGCCACTAAAATGACAGCAACGTTAGCGTTTGTATAAGTTAAATGCGTTTCCTGGTTATACAGACTGAAGAAGATCAGGAGTGAGCTTCTGCAGAAAAATATGCTGAAGAATATGGCCCGAGGGTGTTTGCCTACTGGATACTTTCAAGGTGCTTTTTGTATGATGAAGTTAAGAAGGGTTCAGAAGAACAGCAAATTTGTCATAACGTTTCTAATCTTGACATTCTTAATTTATTAAATTTGCATATCTTGAGTCATGTGCTTGAAAAAAAGGGTGAAACATTTACCTAGAACTACAATGCAGGCATGCAGGCATGTAAATACAGGTGCACATATTAGAAATCTAGTACCACTTCCTTACATGTATGTGCCTCCATCAAAATTCTACTGAAGGAGTCACCTACGGTCTGACAAAGTGCTTATATGATATAAGAACATCAGGGGAGTCGATTCTGTAATCTAACCTTGTCACTCTTTAAATTTATCATGCAATATATCTGCATCACATGAGTGACAATGGACTATATCTACCAGTCAGATTAACTGGTAAGTTTCTTTATGCCAAAGAGGGACTCCAGTTTCTGTATCCCTATTTCTCTTAGCTGTGTACACGGCATTTGGTGAATCAAGAAAAAGGCATTTTCACACTACTTCAATGTGTTTCTGGTCCTCTAGTTTAGTTGGTTCTCTGAGAATTCTAGTTAATACTCACTGAAATTAGCTGTAGGGTATGAGAAGCATTCAAAGAAACATTGAGGATGTCGTAAGGGTGGGCTATTGATGCTCCTCAAAAGAAAAGAACAAATGAAAACAACAAAGAGAACGCATCCTATTCTGTAGTTCCAACAAGTTCTCTGAAATGTAGTACCTAAGTGAGGGAGTTTTCGACGCTGAATGTTTTCTGTATGAGTCGCATGCAGAAGTAATGCATTTCTTTAACTTAACACTGTGAATAAGTTTTACTGGAACTTCATGGTTTGAAATTTTACAGTTTAGATAAATTTCTAACATAACAGATAGATTTTAGTCAGAGTAAAGGAGAAGTGCAAAAGGCTATTGTTATTGAATAATATTCACTTTATAATCTCAATAGCCACTCTAAATTTTCTCCAAAAATCAATTTTTCACACCAAGTTTTGTAATATAAAGTTGCAAAGTAATCAACGCCCATATCACAATGAGTTTCAACTTTAGTTAATATTCTTTTTTGTCATGTAACTACTTCTGTCGTACAGAATAGATGAAATAATTTTATTAATATCACAGTAAGTCAATGTTATTTTCTAAAATGAAAAGTTATTTTTTATCATATGACAGCTTAAATATGTAGAACTGAAAGGGGCCTAAGATTTCATCTTAGAGTACTACCTCATTTCGTTATTGGAGAAGTTGATGGAGGAGTCTCAAAATGCTTTCTTCAACTTTGCAGTCAACTGATGGCAAAAACAGACCTAAAGGCTAATTTAATATTTTCTAATTAAAATCTCTTTAAATTATTTCACACTTTTTAAGTTATCTATTCCATATCTATTCTACTTTTACACTTAGCAGAAATGAGAAAACTTATGGAAAGTAAGGAAATAGTGATTGAATTGGCTTTGTATTAAAATAAACACTTTAAACTTTAATCTCAAAGCAACCGATTATGTGACATTGGAATAATTTATCTTTCCATATATATATTGTTACTTCTGTAATGATCATAGTAACGTTTTGTAAATTTAGTACAAGGACAAACTAATAATACATATAATATTTATCTCAGTGTCAGAAAAAATAATAAATGTTCAATTAATATAAACCATTATTATAACCAGATACTGGAAAACTTATACCATGAGAAAATTGTAGATGGTTCAAATGTTTGAAAAGTTGCAGGGCAAGAACAACCACAGAATACATAAATGCATGAATCTGGCTATATTTCAACAAAACCTTATTACAAAAATAAATAGTAGATTAAATCAGGTCCATGGAATAGTTGGCCAATTTGAGATACATTATCTGACAAAGTAGGCTTACTAAAATTGAGTAAGTTGTAAAATAAACTAAATTAACTAACTGTTGACTGTTCTACCATTCCTTTACATACTTTCCCAATAGTTTCACATTTATACTAAATGAAATAGATTAAGTGAATTAACCACACTATGCGACTTTCATTCAATCTTCTTTTGGTAAAAGACAACAAGGAATTTACTTTGGGAGGCTATTCCTTGCCTACTCTTAGCTCTCAGACTGTGGGGAGAGTTAGCTGTCATGATGTGGGGAAAATTAGCTGGGAGTCTGATTGGATGAGTAAAGAGTGCTTTACACATTGATGCAGGTATTGCTTTAGAGACGTGTATATTCTGAGTCATGAGAGGACCTAAAACACTCCAGGAATGTTATTCAGATATCTGGGAAGGAGATGGTGTCTTTCATCCTGAAAAAAACACAGAAGATGTTACTGCTGCCTTTATTTTATTCTGAACTATGTAGGAACGATACAGACTTTGGTAGCCTACTCCAGGTCCAGAAGTAGGGTATGTTTTGTGTACACATTTTTCCCTATGACAGACAAACCTAGCAAAAGAGTGATTTTTATCATTCCAATTCACAGGCAATCCTAAAGAAATCAACGATAAAAGAATCTTTCTGTGATAGTTGTTATTTCCACATAGAGCTGAGACTTTCAAACAAAATTTGAGAAGAAAAGTCTACCCTGATGGTATCACAGAACTATGATTCTGTTTAGCTTTGCTAAGGCCTGGATATGCTTCAAATGTTCTACTGCATAAGAACCAATAATATATTTTTCTTTACACCAGCCTGAATCAAGTTCTGTAACCTCTATATCCAAAAGTTTCACGTTGTGCTGGTGGTGATTTTATTTTAAATCAAAAGCTTAAGGTGCAATCTTTAATAGAAAAGTACACATTTTAATAAATTTCAACCACTCATAAATCCATTTAAGAGTATTTATACCAAGCAGTTACCTTCAAGGTGGTGTTCTTTATGTAGATGCATCACGAGATTTGTCATCAGAAATGCCTCACTCAACAATTGCCTGGCACACTAATTTTATATTATTGTTGCTTGCTTATTAAAAACCAAGGTCTTTGTACAGATCGATGTCAACATATCTTAAATTTTAACATATTTACTCATTTTATTTTGAGATATGGTCTCCCTACATTTGTTAGTACCACAGGTGCGTCTTTAACTTTTTGTACTTCCCCTGCCTCTGCCTTCCCCAAGCTTCCCTCACCTTGCGTGACTACACTCCTTTTATATATTAAATTTCCCTTGGTTTTCAGAAGGTATTTTTGACACTGTTTATATAATTAAAAAGCAAAGTATCACACAGTAAGCAAGTGTATTACTTGCTTCTGTGTTTAGCCGATACAAAGTGTGTTTAGCTAATAAGGCTCTTATTTATACATATATATGTTTATATATATATATATATATATATATATATATATATATATATATACAAAAATATGTATGCATATATTCTTATATATACTTATTTATTTCAATGCTTGTATATGTGTATGTATCTTTATATGTATACACATATATGTATATGTACATACATACATGTGCAAATTTATAACATAAAGCAGACAGATGCACAAACACCTACATGTTCTGGATTTTTGATCAGAGCCATCAACTTCTCTGAGACAATTGTAAACTTTTGCTTTCAATTGAGCTTAATTATGATTATCTTTCAATAAAAACATGTTGTTTGTTTTGTCTAGGAGGGAAATATAAAAATGGGTTCTAGTTTGTTTTTCTGCCCAAATACATTTAACACTGTTAAAAAGAAAATCTTGTACAAATTCTATAAAGTATCTACTCCATCCGAGCAATGAGAACTTTTAGTGCCTGACTCTCAGTAAAGGAGAAAAGCGAGAGACTGCTGGTATTTCCACGTTTCCACCTCCATCTTGAGATTGTTATCTTTGACCCGAAGAGGCTTGTTTTTGAGTTTCTCTTTGAATCTCGCCTGATGCACGACTATCAGCATATGCCCTTTGCCCAGTGTTCAGCTTTCTCTGAAATATATACATCAACAATCCATAACCTTCTCAAAGTGCCATGAAATTAACTTTCTGATTATATGATTTAATTGCAAAAGTGGTGAGACCAGGTCATGAGCACTGCATCTTTATAGAATAATCTTAGATAATGCATCGCAGAAAAGAGTGAGCTCAGAGGGGAATGTGGAGACCTACGCTAGAAGGAAATGATCTCCGTTTTTACAAAGTCTTAAATGACCAAAGTAATTGCAGATATATCCTGATGCTGCTATGACCCATTAATAACAGAGTCTATTTTTCAGATTGTGTAGTCACAATGGTGAGAAAGTATATTTTTACTCAAAATATAATGGCACCAAAGCTAATGTGTCACACCCTGTGTGAAAACTATTAGAAGCACATGCATACATTAAGCAACTTTTTAGAAGGAACTTCCTATTTGTTGCTATTGTTCTATTTAAAATGATGAGAAGATGGCTAGGGAATGCTCAAACAATGGCCTACAAGTAGAAAATAGTAGAATTAGTATGTGAACTAAGGCAATCAGCTCAGAAATCAATCTACATAAAAGCACTCTTTTGAGTTTAGTAAATGTTTAAGTATTATTCAGGAATATGACTGAACTTTAAAAGAATCCATCAGAATTCTTATTGCAGGTAATATGGTATAAGCACAGCTTATCCCGTGGTGTAGAAGGCAATTGTAAAACTTGCACATAGCTTCAAACAGTGATTTGACTACTCCAAAGAGGAAATAGTATCAAATAAACTTAGATGCTATTACTCTTACAATGTGTTTAAGTGTGATCTCAAACATCAATGTGCAGAAACATTGCTGTCCAGCTTGGCAGTGTTGAGAGGGGCTTAGAACCTTTGAAAAATGAGGCTTAGTGTAAAGTATTTAGATCGTGGTTAGGGAGCCCACGGCCCTCAGAGGGATTAATGCTAGTCTTACTGAGTGATTTAGTGAGGCCACTGAATGTTCTCAGACTCTTGTGCAGAATGGCACTGCCCTACCATTTCTGCACCCCATTGTTAGTCCCCAAGGAAGCCCTCACCAGATGCCAGGACCACAGAGTTGCGAGATTTGGGGCCCTCAGCTTCCAAACTGTGAGCTCAATAAATCTCTCTCTCTCCTTTTTTTTTTTTTTTTTTTTTACAATGTAAATAGCATCTAGTATTCTTTTATAGCAACATAAAGTGGGCTAATACATAGTGGAGGTTCAAAATACCAATAAGGTGGCAGTGAGGTTACCATTTTATTTTTCCTCTGGTATCATCCAATCTTAATGAATTATATAATCCAGAAGTGAGTGTCAGGTACAGACAAACAGATCTTAAAGAAAAGGTGTGTAATTCCTGTTTAAGGGAGAGAAAAAAAAAAAGTACTAACACTGAATATTGCAAATATCCTCCACCAGGTTTCTTTTTTTCTCCTTCCTCCCTTCCTTCCTTCCTTCTTTCCTTCTTCTTTCTCCTTTTCCTTCTTTCTCTTCCATCTTCCTTTCTTCCCTCCTCCACTTTTTCCTTCATCTCTTCCCTCCTCCCCTATTTCATATCTTCCTTTTAATTTTTTTCTTCATTCTGTTGTACACCAGGCACCAAAAATCCACCAATGGGTTCTTTCTTGCTAACCCTATTTATCTTGTCTCTCGAATCAAAACGTGGCAAGAGCCACAATGGACCAGAGCAGAAAAGAACAACCATGTTGCCAGCTTGTCAGGTGACCACTATAAGTACAGATAAATCATAATAGGAAAGGAAATGCTAGACCCAACTCTGAAATGCAGCTCCACATAAAGTTTTCTGTTTCTTAATGTCTGGGCACATCTATTAGTTGTGCCTGAGTGAATTTGATTCTAGTCAGCAAGATAGAATGTTTTTAAGCATAGTCTCTTCATGTACCCCAGAGAAATCAGTAAAAGAGCTAAAAGTCATTATTGCCAGATTTAATAATAAAAATTTTGCATTTTATCTGGTATCACTAGCTCCAGTAGCCATAGTATGTCATATTCATATATATTTTACTTGTTACAAATCCTATAACATTTAAAAATCCATACATTTAGTATTGCCTATTTTAAAATTCTCTAGTCCCATGAAATGTACAAATTTTATTTGGTTGTCAATAGCAAATAAATTCTTACACTGGTTGCTTATTTGTTTAATTCTATATCTCTGTCTATAAAACTTAAACTCACAGAAATCCCAGCTTTGGGAAATGTATTAAAAATGACCAAACTTAATTTTTTATTTAATGTGTGAAGGGCAGAAGGTCCATAAAAGTTAAATAAATAAATAAATAAATAAATAAATAAATAAATAAAAATTTTGAAGTGAGGCCATAAGCTCAGATGCCCTTAAATCAAAAACAAAACAAAACAAAACAAAACAAAACAAAAACAAAAATAAAAAACAAACAAACAAACAAAAAAAAACTGGTAAGACCCTGTCTCTAAAAATAAAATAAAACCAATTTTAAAAGCCTAATCAATGATTAAAACTCTTTAATAAAGTTTATCTTCTACTTTTTATACTCCATAACTTATTTAAATCAATTTTCTATTAATATCAACTACTCTCATCTTAGGCAATACTTCACAGATCTGATTTGTCAGAATCCAGTGAGCAAATATGCTTATTTATTTTTATTTACCTTAGTATAGTTTGAAATTCTTTTACTACATCATTTGGTACTAAATATACCTCAATTTCCTCTGAAATTACAGTATTTTCTTTCAAAAGGAGTGTAAGCATCCTGAAGACATCAATTGTACTGTTTCTAACTTTTTCATCCCTCTGGATGCAGCATCTGGCCTAGAAAAAGTATGTTTTGGAAGCATGGATTGTTACTTTTTAATCTGTGCTTTTCATCATGAAAAAATTAACATCCTGAATGGCATTCTTCAAAAACACTTATGTGAAAATAAGCCATGTAGGTAATATATTGTTTCATCTGTCTTAAGCCTTAGGCATTCTCCCACACTTTTCTCACCATTATCTCCATCTGTAATAATAAAACATATCTTCTGATTACAGCTCTTTCTGTTATCTCAAGTCTGAATCTAATTTATTTGCTATTCAGCCTTACTTTTCCTCTTCCACAAGATTTGTTTTTCCTGTAATGTAATCCAAGGTTTTGATTTAAAAAGGTAAGTGCCCCACCCGCGAGATGTGATATTTTAAACTAAAAGGAAAAATAAATTCAAAGTTGTTTGGGCATATTTCACAATGAGAACATCAAACACATTTTAACTTGAATTCAATAATTTTTATTTAAATGTATTTTGGGATGGATGAGCCCTTTGGGGAAAAAAACAATATGTGCTCTGCCAAGAAGTAGAAATCTCAAAAATTCTTTCCTAATAATTTTGAAATATTTATTTGTGGGGAGCAAAAGATTTCTTAGAAAGCTTGTAGATTTCTAAAGCTGTATTGAATTTCAAAAATTATGAAATATGATGTTTCTTTCATGAATCCATCATTAAAATTTAAAAAAAAAACTTATTTACAGACCACAAAACCATCAGGTAAGAATTTTTCCTTAAGAGACTTACTCTCTGAATGTTGACATTTCCTAGTTTACTTATTAGCAGAAATGTAAGTTAATTTGTTATACCCACATACATGCTAATGTCACATACATAGCAGTAAATCATGCTGTTTCCTCCTTTACACTTTACCAGGAGGGTGACTTCTCAAATTCTGCTTTTCCCAATAGTGAAATTGCTACTCTTTCTCCACTTACAATACAAACCAATTGCAGGCTTCAATCCTCTCATGAAAAAAATTGCACTACACAGCAGATACAACACACTCTGAAATTTGAACATTGACGACATTAGAAAAAAATGTTATTTTTATCTTTTAAATAAGATTGATTAAGTTGCTTCAAAAAAGTTAAGTTAGATTCCATTTAGGGCATTTCAAAACATGAGCTAGTGTCCTCTTTCACAGACGTAGGGATTAAATGGTCACACAGATGGGTTCTTTTTTAACCCTCTTGAGAATTATTAATTTGATTTTCCATCCTACCCTGGGCATCCGCGTTAGTAATACCTTTGCTTCACGTTACAATAAAACAATGAAAATGACTCATTTTTCTCTGTATCTTTAACTCCAACAACTAGAAAGAAAGACATATTTAAAACTAGCAGAAAGATGCTTTTAATTTTTCCATGAGCCTTTTGAGCATTTGTGAAGCTTTCCCCAGATCATTTCGTTTCTTGTGGTCATGGTTCTTTGGCGGACTGAAGGTGCTTTTTTGACACTAATGTCGAGCTACATTTGTTTATCCTAATACATTGTTGAAATACATTAGGCAATCGAATCTGAAGTATCAGCAAGAAAGGAGATTCTTTTTTTTTTCATCCTGAATTACCAAGCGATCTACTTAAAATGTGTCCACCAGAGAGACATGGGTTGAACTTTTACCTCTAAAATTGTTTTAAAACCTCCATCTAATCATTTAAAATAACTCTGAATTAGAAAAAAATAGCCAAAGGCACACAAAAAATATTTCACAGACTTGGATAATCAATCTCTTTTAGCCCAAAGAAAGAGAAATGAACACCAAAAACACTTTTATGAGAAGTCTCCCTTTATTGTGTTACATACATTTGGAAAATTAATAACAGCTCAGCTCACCTCTGTTTTCTTTCTGTTCTCTCTTCTATTTTTTCTTTTGATTTATTTGGTGCTAAATAACTTCTATGCCCCTCCAATCATCACTTCTGTCGGTTTTGATTTCAAGCATTTGCTTTCGTTGTTTCTATCTCATATCCTCAAAACTATAGATCCCTAGTACTCCTGAATTTACTAAAATTCAATCTCTAGTGAGATACTACTTAAAATCGCACTGAGACATACCTACTAGAACATCTCTTTAGAAATATGGCAGTCAGCAGTGTGCTTTTCCATCCTTATTAGTGGATCTTCCACTATATTATGGAGATGTGAATTTAGTATTTATATTTTAGGGTACTCAGCCAGAAGAACAAGAGAACAATTTAAATTCTCTGAATTACGTGCTTCTGCATTATCTTTTCAAATGTCAAAACACACACCTTCACAGGAAATCAACTACTTAGCTTTCTCTCTTCAGTTGGTTCTGGGAGAGTGGACTTCCCAGGGAACGGCTTTGTATGCCAACTGTTCTCTTTTAAAATCTATGTCATCAGTCATATGTAAACTCTAAGGGCAATGCAGAAAATAAAAAAAGCAAATGCTGGTGTTATTCTCCACATATAAGAAAGCTATCTGATAACAAAATACCATTGACAAATCTAAGATGAGAAAGCTATAAAAATAGAAACACGTTTCACCAGATTTCAATCAAGCCAGTTAAGAAACACATTTAAACATGGATGAAAATTCACATATCTGCATATTTATTGATGTGTATTGGTCTCCTTTATTCACCATTTGCTTTCTGTAGTTTGAGTTTAATTTTGTCAAAGGCAGTCACAAAATATACATAAATTTTTTTTATAAATAAAACATTCCCAACTTTAAAATTGTTTACCATTCTGAGAAGCATGATAAAATTCTCTGTGTCCTGTTCCATCCCTCTTGGTATGTGAAACCTTCCCTTTTCAAATGCATTCACCCTGTATTTATTTGTATTTAAGAAACCTTCACATAGTTACTTAATGTTCTTCCACAACACCTGTGTCATTCTCAGCCAGTCATTTTATCGTGTAAGGGTGATGTCATCTCTCAGCCACATAAACACTGGTGATCCAGCCCTGGTGGCTCAAGTCTGCAATCGTAGTACTCTGGGAGACAGACAGGCAAGAGAATCACAGGTTCAAGCCCTACCTGGACAACTTAGTACTTGTTGAAACCTTGTGTCAAAACTAAAGATTAAATAAATGAATAAAATAGACTTGGTGGTGTAAGTCATAAGTTTGATTTTCAATAGCATGAAAAAATGGTGACTGTGGTCTAATATACTATTTTGAGAGGCCACAATACCACAACTTTATTAAAATATATGATGATAATTCAATTTTATTATTAATATCTGAGCTGTTCTTATACTTAATTCATAAGGTAACTCTATTCTAATACGTGTGTATAGGAAAATAGCATACATGGAACACAGTACTATCCTTAGTTTCAGATTTTAACTGAAAGTTTTGAAACATTCCCCAGGATAAGAGAGAACTATTATATAAACTATCATCTTTAGCCTAGAGTAGTGGTGACACTAGGGAAAAACCTACGAAACCTTAAGGGTTTGAGGTTGCTTCTAAAACTTTCCCTGACTTCTGAGGAGATACATTTAGCAGCCTGGACACAAGTCTCTCATTGGGAAGATGTTTACTAAGGTCCTAGAAATTAGTACTAGGCAAGTATCATTGTCCCATGTCTCTGAGGGGATGCTTTAATGATGGCTTGAAATGTCAAAGGAATCTTACAACTATGTCTAGCTACCAAAAGAGGAGTGCTCCTTTTGCAGGCATTGTGGCTAGAGCAAAGAGGCAGGGTCCTGCCCACAGGAACAGAAAGCAGGAGGGAAACTCCCAGGACCAAACCCAAAGAAGTCTCATTCTCACAGGCAACTTGTCATTCTCCCTTTTTTGGCCAGTCTAGTATAGAACCAGTCAAGCAAAGCAGAGACCTGATTTGCTAACTCTTGGGATCACAAATCAGAATATAGAAAGAAAATCTTAGCTTAATGTTTAGTAGTGCTTAGTGCACAATTATCACTCAGTTCAGTCTTAACACTGAAAGATTAGGATTGTCACAGCTAAGCAGCTCTGGTGGATGGAACTTAAACTTTAGTGATGATTACAAAGTAAACACATATCAAAGGTACTACCAAAGGTGAAAGCAATACAGAAAGAAAGGTGGAAATGATATAACAGTAACCATAGAGGAAATGCTGGTAGAGAGAGGCCTTCTAGATTTGATGGAAATCAGGGGAAAAGTTGACTATACAGAGATTATTTCAGGCTGATGAATAATAAATGTGAAGGCTTGACTCTGAGTGGAAATTGCCAGACATTCTAGAAGCTCAGTGTGTAGAGGCCTAATATGACTGTTGCTGTAGAATATGAGGTCAGAGAGTTGGAAAATGGGCTTAGGGGGACACGTCAGGCCTTGATGAGCAAGAGATTCATTGGACCAGATTTACATTTTAATATGTAAAGTTAACCAGTCAGTCAATAATTTTTTGTTCTCTCATTGTTCATAAAGTATTATGTATTATGTTTACATATGATGCATGATGTCCTAGGTACATGTATGAAAAATCTGGAATACCTAGTGACTCAAGGATCAGTCTACATTAGTACGTGATCTGCCTCAAAATAACACATGGGGTCTTTGAGAGATCTGTTGACATACTTCTCAGAGCTAAGCATATTTAATTAATGAAACATCTCCATTATATTTAAAAAAAAATATGGTACCTCTTAGATAATATTTTTTCAGGAAACTGCAAGTACATAGAATAAAGTTTTATTTTTAGTGTTGTTTTCTTGGATAGCCTGAACCTTAGACAACTGTCTAAAGCATTCCAATGACCAAGGTTTTCTTCCTAGAAAGGTCATTAGTTTATTTGCATAGGTGTCCATTTCAATTGCTTTTTTTTTTCATTTCTCCCAAAAGCAACCCTCTAATGTTGGAAATGGAATGGATCAATAATCATAAATTCTTCTTTCCTGTGACTGGAAGATCATGATTCACAAAGAAAAGAAGGGAAAATAGTATATGCATATATTAGGAGAAGTCTTTTATCAAATGGACAACAAGCAAAGGACAGAGTTAACATGTGGAGAGTTAGTACAAATTTTCTGCTGTTAAACTGCAATCCCTGGACCCAGAGAAATTTTGTCCCCTATGTTGGAAATACAATTGGTACAAATGTACAAAATTTGCTTATTTGTAAATATTTTACCTTTAGAAAATACCATGCACCTTCTCAAGCAAATACATTTATTTCTTTATGGGAAGTAACAGGTAATGTTTGTTTGTTTGTTTGGTGCTGACATGGTACCCACAACCTTTACAGTAGATCACATCCTCCGTTCAATTTTTTGGTTTTGATTTTGAGACAAGATCTTGCTGAATTACCAGCTGGGCTCAAACTTGCTATTCGTCTTTCTCAGGCTTTCAGTGTGCTGAGACTATCAGTCTGTGCCACCAGGTACCAAGGGAAGTTACCATGCTATAAAAGCTATCGAAATTAAGGAGTGTAAATTTTAATTTTGATAAAAAATACTTAAGATTTATTATTTTCATGAGATCAGCTATGTCATTCTTAGTGAGCTCATAATTTTTGTTAACCTTCTCTTGCACTTTTAAAATTCTATATCCTAAGAAAATCTCCTGGATTCTTGGTATGTATTTTTCTACTTTTCATATTTTAAAACAATTGAGGTAGAATGATTTTGAATGAGATATAAACACTTCAGAAAATTATTTTGCAAGAGCTCTAATTTTCAAACATTCATATATTTATTATCTCCATTTTACACTGAATTAACTGAAGCTGAAAATAACTAGCAGATATGTTGGCCAGCATACAATTATTTACCAGAGAGATATGGGATCAAGTTCACTTTTTATCTTTTCTGGAATTAAGTAAATAAATTTGCATCTTTTTATTTCAAAATAGAAACTATTGTAGGTGTAGGTCTTATTTACATTTCCATTGCTCGGACACAGTATTTAACATTCATAACTTAAGGGAGCTCATAGTTTCAGAAGGTCTCAGTCAACTCATAGGCCACTGGCTATGGTAGAAGTACATGAAATAAGTAGAGGCCCAGAAATAGGAAAGTTGCTTGTGGCATAGCAGATGTGAAGCCAAGTGAGCAAAAACAGACAGAGCTAGCTTATATTTCTCCAGATCATGTCCTGGAGAGCCAACCATTTGAAGTCTAAATCCAGTTTTCCATTTCAGGCCAAGCCCTGGTATTCCACCCCTTCAGACCACATCCCACCTTCTAACAGCACATCGTTTCATAGGTATTCTACAGCACCCAAAATACATAAAGGGTTTATTTTACAGCTTCAGATGTTGAAGTCCATGGTTCATTGACTTCATTGTTTCTGGGCCTGTGATAAGCAGAAATCATAGCAAAGAAGTTGGTTAAGAAGAGGCACTCAGTCAGCTCACAGAAACCCAAAGAAAGAAGAGAAAGAGAGATGAATGAAAAGAGGAAATAAAAGAGAGAAGAAAGGGCCACCATTCTTACAAGGGTACCATCTTCAACTTGGCCCACTTTAAAGTTTTCACCATTTTCCAGGAGTACCACAGCCTGAGTACCAAGCCCTCAACGCATGGCCCTTTGGAGGACATGCATATCCACATCTTAGTAGATGCTACTCATATTTGACACCAAAATGATATTATTTATTGTGTCCCAAGGCATTTATTTATATACAAGCCCATAGAGTTCTAATACATAATCTAATAGGAAACATGATGCAACCACGATTACTAGTCAGTATATAATGTTGAAGTTCTATAGCCATATTCAAAAATTAAATGAAACCTTAACTTTAATCCTGAAATTATATTTTATACAAACAAAAATTAAGCAAGGCACAGTCACATGAAATTATCCTTAGTATTATTACTTAATGTATAATGTATAGTATGAAATTATTGAAGTAATATTTTTAAATATTTTCATAGAATCTGTTAAAGCAGTGATCCCCCAACTTATAGACACCAGGGACTGGTTTAGTTGTAGACCACTGTCCCAAAGACAGGGGATGGGAATATGGGAACTTGGGAGGACACTAATATGGTAGGCTGTTGGAGGATAGCTTTGAAATAGGAAGGGGCAGCTACAGTCTGCCACCTGTCAGATTATGCACAGCATTCAAGCCCAACAGAAGTGTTCTGACAGGAGGTGTAACTTTGCTAATGGTTTACCTTCTGCTCGTTGCTTGTGTGTCCCAGGGACCCAGGCCTTCCAAGGCCACAGACCAGTACCTGTCCACAGGGATTGGGAACCCTCCTTCTACAGTATGCATGCATTTGGTGTTTACAAACTTCCTAATTCAGCCTATCAAATTCCACATGTTGAAATAGCTACCTGTGACTAATGGGGCCAGTGGTCACCCTTTTGGACCAGGCAATACTAAGGCATGCTGGAATTCTTACTTCCAATTATAATCCTTTTTTTTTCTTCCTATTGTTCCATGCGGCTTTGCCCTTCACACAGATATTTGAAAAATCTCTTGGGCTAGGAGCTACAAGACCAACGACATTCGCTGCTACACCAACCCTTACTCAAATCTTTGTCTTCAAATGTCTTATGATCTCCTATTTGACGTGATCCACATATTTTCTATAAAACTGTGTCATATGTTCCCGTATCTTGCCTATTAAATATGCAAGTACTTTTCTCTTCATATTCATAGAGCCTTGCCAATGGAAAGTATTTAATTAGATCAGTTTTAATAATCTTCCCTCTTGGCTGAAAGGACTTCTGAACAGCACAATACTATAAAAGAGAATGTCTCACAATTTTCAAATGAAAATAAACCCCAATTCCTCCTCTAGTTTCAGATTTTAAATATTTTGTTTCCCTACATACACCATGCTGGTCTCCATCTGTATGTTGTAGAGACAATGATGACAAAAGTTGACCTCCAAATATTTCTTTTTCTTTAATGAGGAGCATGTGCGACTACCAATGTTTGTGGCCACACATGATTATTGGAGAAAACGAAAAATGGCATTTGCAGCAATGGTGCTGAGTCAATTATTCCTACTGACAAGACTGCCTTCAGAGCTTGTGTCCCGATGGTATGATTTCAGCCCACAAAAGGTAACATTTGGGAATTAAATTCTGTTCTCTTTTAATTCTGTCACTCAGAAGTGAGAGTCCAGTATCCTCACATAGAATCACACACCTAGTTCCCTTGGCAGCCAATCATAACATCTGCAGCACAGTTTTCATCTAGAAAGAGCTTGTCTTGACCTTACAAGTCCATCGACCAATTGAATATAAAATACCAAATATCCATGGGTCAGACAGACCATCTTATATTATCATCTGAGCATATTTTAGTCATTTCTTGTCTTATATTGACTGGCACTCAAAGCTTTGACAATGAATTTGAAGCCCTAATACCTCCTGACTTTCTAAATTTATTATCTTCAGTTTCTAATCTTCACCCTCTTTTTGACCACACATTGGTCATTTTAGTTCTTGTCCAACAAACTTACTCCACCCCTGATAGCTTTGCCCGAGTCCTTCCCTCTTTTCTCCCAGCCTTTAACAGGATCATCTTTAATTTATTTTAATTCTCTACTCAAAACCTTCTTCAAAAATATTTTTTCTGCTTATTACAACAAAATTTAAATTCCTGTTTCTTACATTTTCTTATTTGTATTCAAAAATAATCAAATTTCTTATATATTATAAATTTATTTGTTTACATTTTTGCATCGACTGTTCTAAAAGCTCTCTAGGATGAAGACAGCATGTATAATACCACGGTGTAGTTGTTTCCATAATCTTAATAATTTCTTTCTCCTATTTCAATAACTACTACATGTTGAGAAGTTATTATGTGCATCTCATTTTATCTCACACGCTCTATTTTTAAATAATATATACTTAAAACGTGCTTATACATGAGGAAATTGAGGCTGGATAAAAAAACTTTTTCTCTATTCAATTATTATACAAAGTTTCATTCATAACCATGGAAGTGCAGAAGGCAACTCATAATATAGCTCTATGGAAAGGTCTCAGATACCACTGCAAGCTTGCAAATAACAATTTTTTTTTAATTCAAAAGTCTTTACCCAAAAGATAGCCTGATTAAGTGACTTGTTATTCATTCTAGTCACTTGTAATAGTGCCTTATGAACATAGGTTAATAATTTTCTTCTTAATTAGAAAAGAATTGTATTTGAATATATGTTCTTCCATCCTTGTTTTTGAATCTGTATTCTAAAATCATTTCACCTTTGGCATCCTTGAATGGTCATTCTCCACTCGTGGTTTTGAATGACTACAGTCTTTCAGGCTGATCCTGATTTAATCTTGTCGCGTGGGTCAGCCTTGCACGGGGCTCACCTACCCTGTGAGTTGTTCTCCACCTGGGAGTGCAGACCTTGACTACAAGTAAATTCAGAAAATGGAGAGTAGGTCAAATACATATTCTGTTTTAAAAATGTAATATGTGCTCCTGAGGCCTGATACAGAATATTTTAATGCTAACAATTTTTTTTTCAGTGACACAGTAGTAGTTTGTTTCCTAGGAAATAGATGAACTTATACTGTACTCCCCACATTCGTAATCACCAAACTCTGCAATCTCTTCAGGAATAGATAACTTCTAAAAAGCATTTGTTTTTTTAGGAGCTACCAGCTACAATATCACGGCAGGTAAATTTCCAAAATATATTGTACCTAAAAATTATTTCATTTTACTTTAAAACGTAAGAGATAGGTTTAATGAACTTATCTTTATGCAAAAATGTGTATTTCTTTATGGTTGACTTATACACATAAATATGAATCAGGTTTGAGATATGTTTATACTTGTGCCTGTTGTCATGATCAATCTCATTCTGTTTTTCACAGAAAGTAGATGTTAGGTATTTTTCCATTCACAACAGTTTGAGCTTAATATGTCTTCCCTGCTTAACCAAATATAAGCTGAAATCTAATAGGCGCCTATGGAAAGAACAATGCACTTTAAAGTGATATTTTAGCATTCAAGCCATTCATATTCTTCAATGTGAATATAATTTTTATCTAAATGATTTCAGAGGAAAATGGATTCATTTGACTACAGTGCTTCTCAGACCAGTGGGAAGCTCATCATCTTAATACTGAATCTGTAAATCCCTTCCACTAGGGATGATTAACAGCTTTGTCAAGTGTTTATTTTACTTTAAGAAGAATATGTAATTTCCTGGTATAAGGCAGAGAGATTTCAGTCCATTCCTTCCTTTGTGTGTTACATTCATAACATGGGTTCATATGAGCTAACTTACCTCTATAAGACTTCTATTTTTGCATGGTAAGACGATAACCTAACAAGTTTTTATAGTTTAATGAACACACATCAGTCTGTTCTATGATTCACTTATATTTGATAAAGAAAAAAATGTTTTCAACAGTTCTGATAAGAAGCAAGAGCAGTGAATTATTTCCAGATGGCACTCTTGCTATACTACACGTGTGGTCTAAGCTACCCCAGGGATAGAAATTTCTATTAGTGCAATGATGGGTTAGACATATTATGTTCTGTATTTAAAGCCGTAGTTAACGCTACTCAAAATAGCTCCAGCCAAGAGGCACACTGAATTAGGTAATGGTGCAAGGTCATTTACAAGTTTGCTTTGCACACTTTTTCCCAGATCAGTTAGCAAGCAGACATAAAAAATGAAGAAAATTCATATATGTAATCTTATTACCAAAATGAGATGTAGATATCTCCACTAGAATATCAAATCATTTACAGATCTGTAACAGTAGAACAAGCCAGTAAGTTGTAGAAAAATATCTTTTTCTCCTGAATTTCTACATTCTTATATAACAATGAAACTAGCTGTGCCTTTTGTCTTTTATCATTAAGAGAGTCTGAGTGGTAACTGTTTACAATAAAAATATTAATGTGTCTATTTTGACCACTCTTGTAACTTTTCATCACTGTATCTTGATTAAGAAATTTCTAATCAAAATCAATTCTTAATTGACAAACAGCAAAAGAAAACTTGTATGTCTTTTAAGGAGGAAACTAGTAATAAAAGAAGACAAGCTGTTTCAAGAATTTGTTTACAACGCAACTTTTCAAGTATCCCCTAGCGGCAACACTGTCATAGCTTTTTAAATTTTTTTTTCTAACTTTTTGAGAAATACAGTTCATACCCAAGGTAATGACTCTGCACTACAGTAAAAGACAGTAAGGTTCAGAAAAAAAAATGATTGGAATAAGCTTGCTATTTTAGGATAGATGATTTAAAAAAAAACATGTTTTTGAAAGGCACAATTAAGATGCAATATCGGGGCAATGCACTTAGGACCTCCTCCCTGATTGTGTGAGCCTTTAACTCTTTATCCTTTATTTCTAAATAGAGAACACAATCTATTTATTCTACTCCTTGTCTCTTCATTCCACAATTTCGTTCTTTGACTTTATGGGACTCCAAACAATAGCAACAAAAACTGATTCAATATTATCTTCATCCTATTTTTACCAAAAATTCAATTAACATGAATTTAACCCAGAACATAAAAATTCTGTTTATTGATATTTAGCATTGTATCTTAAAGATTAAATTGAAGAAGATTATGAATGTATGTAAAAATTAAGTTGCATTCTTTGTAAAAAAGTGAGAAAATAGAACCTAAAATCATTGTCAAAGAGATTATTTTTGCATATATCCATTTATTATACTGGGTAAAAAAAGCTGTAAAACTTCATACGTATGTCCAAACATTATTTGACTTCAGTTTCTAACTTCTCCATAGAGATCTACATACAATTTTGTCCCAATAACTAAAAACGACAAACATTTTCCTAAATTCTAATTTTCATAATGCTATTTAGTGATACATGAAATGATATTCTCATCTTTCGTACATAAATAAAAAAACATAAATGTTTTAACAACTCATGTAGCATGAATGCATTCCACTTTTTGAAGAATATCAAGTATTTGTAGAAACTTATAAATGTTATTTCTTTTTAATATCTTGGTCAGAGTCTAAAATAAAAATTGCAAATTAGAAAATCCTTTGAGAATAGAGTTCAGCCAGGGAACTGTTTCAAGGTAAGTTTTATATTAGTTTCACTCATTTTAATGAGCCTTTGTTAGAAACCAAGCAAGCAAATGCTAGACTAAAAAATTGCGTGCAAGATATCTTTTAAAGAAGCCATCATAAATCAGAACATTTAACTATCGGCTTATATTATCAGGTTGACACAACAAAAAGCATAGTCTTGTGGCTAAATGAGGTAGCTTTTATTAAGGAAGAAAAATGAGACTTTAAATTTAAATATTAACTTAAATATGAGATTCAAAATAGGCTTGAGCCAGCTCCAATTGACAATGTATTTCTACTTAAATTAAACATTGACAGGGTTCTTCAATATGTGATGAAGAAAATGAGTTGAAGAAAGTGGTTTTTAAAGCATGTACATGAGTTGATGAGAAATCACACGTGCACACACACGCAGACACACACACACACACACACACAACCAGAGAAAATAGTGGAAATGTATCACATTAATCAGTGAGCATTAGATGCGTCACTTTAATCCCTAAGAGTCTTGGAGTTATAAAAAAAAATCATGCATTCAAGGGACTGATTTTTCTCAGTACTTACTAACCTTGGGCTGTCTGGTTATAACTACAAATTGTCCTTAGCTTGAAAAGAGCCTTTTAATATTTAAAATTATTGGTCTATGGTATCTGTGTAATTTCTTCAGCCATAGGGCTTCATTTCCTTTGATGTGGATCAAGGTTCCAACTGTCATGACTACCAGTCCTGCTGTCTTTTAGCTCTAAAAGAGGCTCTGCCTCCCTGAAACTGATATTGATGATTGGTTTCCAGCTCTGAGGAGGCATTTCGTCCATTTGTCTAATAATGAGGCTTAAGCAGATACAGTGTTTCTCAACAAAGAATTCTACACTCTGATTTAATTAGTACTTTGTCACCCTTGTTTTTTGTTTTGTTTTGTTTTCCTCCAGGATTCAAGTTTTTTTTTTTGTTTGTTTGTTTGTTTGTTTTGCAACAAGTGTCCCTCTAAGTATCATCACATAAACCTCAAAAAGGATTGGGACAATTTCAGAATTTCCCACATGATTACATATGTCTACACACATGAATAAGTTGAAGAAACCATTTTCAAGGAATGAGAATAAGTTATTCTCTAATACACAACTGTATCTCCTCCAAAAACCAAATCAAATCCCAAAGTCTCAATTTTAACCAATCAAAAGATGTATGTAAAGTGTAGAAATTTCATTATGTCACAAAAACTCACTATCAACTGGATTTTAAATCTGTTAGGGACTGGAGGAATAGTTCAGGATTAAACTGCTTGTCTAGGAAGCTCAAGGCCATGAGTTCCATTCGCCCACCGCATCAACTGATTGTGGTGGTGCACATCTGTGGTGCACATCTATAATTCCAGGCCTCAGGCTGCTGAGGCAGAAGGATTGTTTGTGTCCCAGGCCAGACTAATCTAGTGACTTCAAGGTCAGCCTGCACTGCAGAGTGAGACCTTGTCACGAAAATAAATAAATAGGTAAATAAGTAAATAAATACAATGTGATAACAAAAATTATTTAGATGTTAACATGTATAGCCTTTTGTATTAACAAAACTTCTCAAAAAATTCTGATGTAGATTAAACAATTGCTTTGTTGCATTTATTCATTTATTATTTTTTAAAATTTAAAAAGCTGTTTTCTAATTAATAAAATAAAATGTTTATTCTCTTATAGATAGCTGAAATTTCTTTTTTCAAATCGCATCTTGATTGGACACTGGAAAATGCTAAAAGTAACAGCCATGTGTAATTTATAAAGCTTTCTTAATGTAGATGTTTTCGACACATCTAATATCCATTATGATCTTGACAATGAGGTATAACATATAGTTAAAAGAAAAAAAAAATCAACATGATATAAAACAAGAGTAAAATTATTTTAAAATCATTTTGAGATAAAATATTAAAAACAGTGGTGACTTGAGTTTAGAACCGTAAAGAAGAATCACTCCTATTACACAGAATCAAGTGAACTTTGACAACTCTAGTAATGTTCTGCTGGAAGAATGGAAAAATGGTGGTAATCACTTTCATCGAATACAAAGACACAAAGCCTTCAATCTCATAATCCAAATAAAACCCTGAAGAACTTGAAGACGCCTTGAAGTCAATCCTTCAGCTGACGAGAAATCAATGGATGGATAAAATTGCTGTGATAACTCTGGGGTGACTTCATTTTGGATGAGAAAAGGACTGAAACATTTTGCACCATCTAATGAGGTGATTGCTAACAGGGTCAGCGGTGAAGATTTGCAATCTTGAGTGCCTGAGGTAAACAGTGAAGAGCTCTTTCTGTGTATGATGTCAAGTAATAACAGTGTGGAAACCATTAGAATGCCCATGCTGCTTTTCAAATAATGGAAATGAAAATCAAGGAAGAAACTCTAAATACGAAGTCAATTCAAATGCTCCTTTACATTGTTTTATTATATATTTTTACAAGTAGGTGTAATGGAAAAAATCCCCTAATATGAAAAATCTCCTGCAGTCAAAACTTTCTAGGTATTCTTATTAAATTATGATCCTTTCATCTGTCATCAAAATGAAGCTCTAAATTGACCAATAGATTTTCATGTTGCTAACCCCTTTCTATGAAAACAAATCATAAGTAGTACTTCTTTAGGCTTCGTGGGATAAATATTACCTGTATTTTGCTAGTAAATATTTAGCAACTGGAATTATGGGGAGCAAAAAATACTTGATGTGGGGAATAACAAGTCTTGTAGTGTGAAATCTACCAGTTTGTCTAAATTCAACCAGCAATGACTCAATAAGTGTACGTGAGGATTCTTGGAAACATCAGGATCATCTCTTGAAGTGGTGCTCAACACCTCTGCAGGGCACCTGACTAAAGCAAGCATTTTCAGTGACTTGTTCAATAAATTTTATAATAAATATAGATTCTATGGTTTCATCCTCCTGCAATAGACGTATTAGTATTTCTTGTAGCCCTGCATTTGTGTATTTATTTCCCATTTTATTGGGTATAAAATTCTCCACCATGACTGACAAAATAAGTCTTTATAACGGTGAGATCAAATTTCAGTACTGGTATTTGTCTTTTCATGTGTGTGGTACTGCCTTCACGTGGAGCTTCAATGCCATTTTTTTTTCAATTTTAAATTTGAGAGAGTCTAACCAATCTCCCAGACTGGACTCAAACTTGCAGTCCTTTGGTTTCAGCCTCTCAGAGTTCTAGGATTACAGGCTTGGGCCACGAGGCCCAGCTTCACTGGGGATTTTATCGCAAATAATTGAAAACTCCAGTTTCTCTTGATGAACATGCCATTAATTTGACGCATTTTTGTTTGACCTATTCTTTTCTATGCCTTACTTTGATAAATCAGAGTAGGTACTACCAAAACAATGTCTCATTTTCATAATTATTTCTTAGTGCTGTTTTTAAAAAAGCTGGGGTACAAGTGTCTGAATTTAAAATATAGGCGATTTGTACATTAATATTTAAAAACCAGAAAGTTAATTTTAAAATATCAAATCATTAATAACCTGAATGTACATTGTCATATTGCATTAGTAAAATAAAATTGGGGCAAATAATACTACGGTAAATTAAATATCGCCGCACTGTAATTTTTGGCCATGTTGCTGTTTTTCCATTTTGTGATATTTTCCCAGCTTTGCTGAGATGTCATTTACTCATCAAAAATGCATTCTTTTAAACAGATAACTATGAATTTTAGTATATTCACAAAGTTGTGAAACTATCAACAGTATCCAATGTTGTAATATTTTTATAATATCACCCTCCAAAAAAAAAAAAAAAAACCACCCCTGTACCCTAGCAATCACTCACTGTTCTCTCCTGTGTCAGGCCCTTGGTAATACCTAGTTTGATTCTTCTGTCAATAAAATTTCCTATTCCAGAAATTTCATGACAATGCATTCACACAACAAATGATCGTTCTGGACTAATTTCATTCATATAAAACTTTTACATTTCATTTATTTTGTAGGAAGTACATTCCTTTCTATTGTCAAACAATGTCTTTTGTATAAATATAACTTTTATTCTTGGTGCTGGGAGTTGAACAGTCTTTGATCTGGCCTATATTTTCAGCCTCTTTTAATTTTTTCTTTTTAAAATTTGAGACAGGTTCTTGCTAAGTTGCTGAATTACTTGGGTGAACCGAATATGCAATTATCCTGCATATTCCTCCCAAAGTGCTGGGATCACAGGTTTGTGCCACTGAGCCTGGCTTTAATACATTTTCGATTATCCATTCATCTGTTAATAAATTTTATTTTTTATTTTCTTAGCTATTATGAATAGTATTAGGAGCAATATTTGTAGACAATATATTTTATAGCCATAAAGATATGTTTATCTTGAAAGCATACATAGAAATGTGCATTTTTGTATCACAGATTAAACTTAACAGTTTAAGGTGTTGGAGCCATTGTTTTACAAAAGATCTGTACCACTTTGCAATCTCCATAGCAACGAATGAGAATTACAAGTTCTCTACATCTTTATCAACATTTCTTGCTGATTATGTTTTATAATTTTAGTCACTCTAATGAGCATGTGTCACCATCACGTCACAGTTTAATTTTATATTAATAAACCACAATTTTGAGCAAACTGCCATTTGCTTGCTGACCCTGTCTTTACATTTGCCATCTACATCTCTTCTGTGGATAATTTGTTTTCCTCCTCCAGTAGTGGGGAGAAAACCCAGGGGCCTTTGAATGAGCCACATCCTAAATTCTCTTCTTAGCATTTTATTTTAAGATAAGGGCTTGCCTAATCACTGACATGCCCACACTGGAGTAGAATTTACAATCCTCCTGCTTCAAACTGTCCATTTTTAAATGGGTTGTTTGACTGTTGGACTGAGAAGTGTACAAATTCTAGACAAAATTTGCATAATAGAAATATTAACATAAATTTCAAACACTTTTTTTTAAGAGAGGGTCTCACTCTGAAGCCTAGGCTGGTCCTGAACTCACTACTCAACCGAGGTTAGCCTTGGATTTATAACAGCCCTCCTGCCTCAGCCTCTCAATGGTTGGGATTAATGGTCACATTTTTTGGCCTTCTTTCCTGTAGATATGAGTTTATTTAACGAAAATGCACAAAAGGGCTAAAAAATTGTTTGACAAGTCCAGTCTTTGGACAGAGACAGAAGTACCAGGATAAGTCTCTTACATCATCTGCTTCTCTCTAAAGGAACTTGAATTTGTTTTCCCCCATTTTTTATTTTTAAAAAATACACACGTGTGTGTGTGTGTGCGCGCACATAATGGTTACAGTGCATGCATTATGATACATAACAGTCACAATGAGTCTGAGTGCTCTGCGCACATCGGCATTACATCCCTCGTCCTCCCCATCTGCGGCCCTCCGGCACCCTCACTTTCCCCCTAACTCTTACTCACCACACCCATTGGTTCTGTAGGATGCCGCTATTCTGGGTTTCCCATGTCAGAGAAAGCAGGCGATGTTGAAATATTTAATCTTTTGCATCTGGCTCACTTCACTACTCAAATCACCACCCATACAATGGGCTGCAGGGGCCATATCTGGACAATATCTCATCTCTGGGTCCAGCAGAGCCCTTTATGGGAATGATTTGCAAAAAGTCAAAAGTTCTTTTTGCCGTTTGTTTCTTTCTTGCTATATTTTTGTTGAGACTTTTTTGAGACAATCTCTCTCTCTCTCTCTCTCTCTCTCTCTCTCTCTCTCTCTCTCTCTCTCTCTCTCTGTAGCCCTGGCTGGTCCTGAACACTATGTAATGCAGGCTGGCCCTAGACTTGCAGCAATTCTCCTACCTTAACCTCCCGAGTTCTAGTATTGCAGGCATGTGCCACCACACCTGGCCAATCAATCTCAGAGCCTGATACACGCAAAGCAAGTGTTTAAACCATTGTGCTCTTCCTCCAGCCCCTATTGAGGTTCATTGACCTGGCCTCACCCATCAGTCCACATAAGAAAAGAACTATAACAATGGGACATCTGCTGTAATTCAAATGGATTTGCCTTGGTAAAACAGGGATTATTTTTCTCTTGCTGTTTTTAATATTCTCTCTTGATGTTGAATTTCTGAGGTTTTGATATGATGTGTTATAGCTAGACTCGTTGCTGATTGAGGTTATGTGGTATTCTATAAGCTTCTTGTGCTTGAATTTTTTTCATAGGTTTGGAAAATTGTCTTGCATTATTTCAGTGAATAAATTCTTTATACCTTCAGTGCTGTCATCTGCTCTTTCTCCCATTTCTCCCACACCCATAATTCTGAAGTTGGCTCTCTTTAAGTCATCCGTCAGCTGTTGTAACCAGCTAATTTGCTCAATTCTGATTTTGGAGTCTTGCCTAACTACAGCTTTTGTTTCTGCAGTAGTGTCTTCAAGGTCTGAAATTTTGTCTTCACAATATTTGAGTTGGCTTCCCTTGCCTTCAAATGCATGTTTTCATATCATGAATTTCAGCTAGATTTCTTTTCAAAACTTCCACTTTTCTGTCAAAATGTTCCTTCATACCTTGCATTTCCTTATTTACCTCTGCCAACTTTTTATTTGTGGTTTCTATATACTCAGTAAAATTTGTCTCCATTAGGACCACTATTTGCTTAGTAAATTCCTCTTTAAGCCCACTGAACATTGCTTGCTTTTTCTTCTTTTTTTGAGAATATCTTGTTTTGAACTGCCTTTTTGACTCATTTATTTGCTTTTTGACTTTCTTTCATAAGAGTTTCACTATTTTGGGGCCCATTGTATTAGCTTCTGGGATCTCAGACATTTGTCTGTGTGCCCCGTTGCCTTGTCTTCCTCCCATGTTTCTCTTTTCGAAAGACCTCTCTTCAAAGGCTTAGTGAAGAGGTGTCTTTGAGTGGATATGAAGGTTTGTGGGGGAACTGAATGTCCTCTGAGTTCAGTGCACTGAGGGATGATGTAACAGTCTGATGGCCTATGAGGTGTCTTGATCACCCCCAGTCCTCAAGCAAAGCTCTCCTGCCTGAGCTGGCTTCCCACCCGCTAGGATGGGGCTCTGTACCCTTGGAAGTGTTCCCACTACCTCCAGGGCCATTCAGGAGGCTGGTAGCTTTTTTTCTCCTCTGTGTAACTATTTTCTGTGACAATTTCTTCCCAGGTACTGTTTAAGAGTGACCCCCCAAAACAGTGGTGTGCCTGTCTGAGCCTTCTTTAACTCTCAACAGTTCAGGTTTGGGCTCGATTTTACTAATGCCCCCTGCCTATGTCACTGCCCACGATGGCTTCCAAGCATTACTTCTGGTCTAGACCCTGGGAAACCTTTCCTATGGGAAGATTGCAGTGTGTTCCCAGTTTGAATTACATTTCTGGCTGCTGGGGCTACCAGCTGCTGTCAATTCCTACTTCTTGTGAATTTACCATTACCTCAGTCAGAAGTTCAGGGTTCTGAGCTTTCCTCTGCTTCTGATGTGTATTCAGGATTTCTGACCTTCCCATGGTCTCCTTTTTATTGTTGAGGTGCTCCTTCTTCTCCTAGCTAAGTTGAAAAGCCAGTTTTTAATTACACTCTTAACTTTTTACTTTGGTCCACAAGGAGACATTATGCAACTATGTTACTTAGCCACCATCTTGGCTGGAAGCTCCACATGATTCGTTCTTTTGTGTTACTGGATTGAACTTGCTAGCTAGTAGGTTGATGACTTTCTTACATATACTCATGAGAAATATTAATATTAATAAAATATTAGTCTGTATTTTTCTTGTTCTATGCTCATCTTGTTTTGGTGTCAGATTCATACAATTCCATAGCATCTTTGGTATTTTTCTTTGCTGGGACACAATATCTAATGCTCAAAACTTAAAAGAAGAAAGGGTGTTTTAGCTTATGTTTCTGAGATCTCTGTTCATTTATGGTTGGCTGACAACGGCTGCGTGGTGAAGAACAGTTGCTCATGTCATCACAAGAGAAAGGAGCAAGAGGTATCGATTAGAGGCCTGAGTGAGAATATATCCTTTCAGGTCACACCCTTAGTAATCTGCCCCTCCAGATAAAGTTCCATACTGTAGCCGCACAGAAATTCAATGTTTAATCCACTAAGGCAATCAATCCTCAGAACCCAATCGTCTTTTAAACATATATAGCTGAGGTAATGACTTCTTATTGGGAGATATCCAGATCCTAACATAATATAGGTAGAATAAATTGGTGTTTACTACCTTCTATTATTTAAAAGAGAGTTTGTTGTTAAGTCATGGCGTAAATTTATTGTTAAAGTTTTAATAGACCTCTCCAGTGAAATTCTTTTGTCCTGCATTTTTCTTTATGCGATGTTTATTTCAGTTACCACTTTGATTCATTTCTAAAGATCTATTTGTTTTTTGTACTCAGTCTTGAGTCACATTAAGTATAATGTGTTTTTTTAGGCATCGATCTATTTTGTCTAGTTTATTTAATTTGGTATTGTACAATGATTAAGACAATAATCATTTTATTACCATAAAGTTATGAGAAATGAAATTCCTTAACTTTGTTTTTTGATTATTTACTTTCTTTTTTTTCCTTTTATTTTTGTCAATAGTAGCTTTTATCTCCTTGGAATATATTTCTGACTCACTGATTCCTTTTTGCTATAAAATGTTATTTCTTGTTATTAATTTTTACTCTTTCTTCATCGATTTTGTCTAATATTAGAAGTCATTCCAATTCTTTTTGTGAACATATTTTTCCATTTTTCTGTTTCAAACTAATTTTAGTCTTTATATCTAAAACATGCCTTTTGTAGGTAATGTATATTTAGACAATATTTTCTTTATTCTTTTTGTTAATATGTGACTTTGATTTGAGATGAAATCCATTTGTATTTCATGCAACAATGATGAGACAAAATTTATATTTGTTATTTGTTATTTCTCTATTTTTCAATATTCCCCCATCATTTCCTTATTTTTTCTTTAACTAGTTATTTTTAGTATAAATTTTAATGTCCTTATTTTTCAATACAGGGAATCAAATCTACAGAAATACCAAGCAAGAGTTGTAACAACTCTTTTATTTTGGAGACTATAAAAAGTTTTATGTATTCTGGAAATTTTAGAATTCTTCATATTGTACCTTGACATGAGAAAATATTATTTTATTTATCATCTTTAATTTATATATATATATATATATATATATATATATATATATATATCATAGATGAAAAGTGTGCATATGTATAATTGATTTACATGTTACAGAAATATTTTATCTGCATAAAATCAATGCTATCACCTATCAGTGATGAGTATTCAGTTATGCACAGAACTCTGTATTTCTGTATGTAGCCTAGAGGTGACCAAAACTTTTCATAAAGATAGAAATAAGAGAATGTCACCCTGCCAGAAGACGAGGGAGCCAATCTTGTTTCATGAGGACTGAGACCTACACAATCAAGGTGGAATCAAAGACTGGGCGACTTTTGACAAGCTGCACTCCCCAGCCCTGACCACTATGGACGGCTGTGATTATCTGCAGACAAAATGACTGTGAGTCAAAGGCTTACGTACACTTAAATTAAACACAGCAGGGTTGTAGTAATCTCTGTTTGCATTTTACTTTCTGTTAAGAAGGAAATTGCTTGGACTTGGAACATTTCATTTAATGGCATTTTTAGTTACCTTTTGTACTTCTAATGCCATAGTCTAAATTCACTCTAAATTACCCAGTGAGACATAGGAAACTTTTGTCCTTTTTTGCTTAGTTTTTTTTTTTTTAATTGCAGTAGCTTCCTTACCAATTTTACAAAATTAAATGTGTTTTAAAGCATCTCGGTTCTTGAAACTTAATTATCCCAATCTCTAGGTGAAGCATAGCCAACAATACGAACCCCATTTATGTAATTTATTTTGCAAAAGAAAATAATGGAATGCAGTTGTGCTAATGATACACACGTTTCTTTTTTCTTTTCCTTTTTTTTTTCCTTTTTCAACAGCAACTTAGCAAAACCATGTCATTTTGAAACAAAGGCTTTTAGAGCATTTTGACATTTGGTTTTTCCCCTACTCAGTTTGTAGGAAACAGAGGTAAAGTGAATAATATTGCATGTGTTTTAACCAACAGAAAAGATTTTGCTTCATTTGTTTCATCTGCTCAGAAGTGAGTATTTCTGATGGTTACTCATACTAAACTCTAAATAAAGATCATGGCTTGTAATTGGCTTGCAACCTGTAAACAAAAAGGAAAACAATTAGGCACTTCAGTAATTCAGTTACTGGTTGTTATATGCCGGTGGAGTGAAATCTAAATATTCAGTCATATCAGGTGAAGAAAACTTTGGTTTAAACTCAAGTATAATATGCAAACCATAATTTACTTTCTTCCTTAAAATAGTGTTTTGAAATTCTG
This sequence comes from Ctenodactylus gundi, assembly GCA_004027205.1. Classification (NCBI taxonomy): domain Eukaryota; kingdom Metazoa; phylum Chordata; class Mammalia; order Rodentia; family Ctenodactylidae; genus Ctenodactylus; species Ctenodactylus gundi. Next base: position 854,934 of record PVKB01000137.1, read on the forward strand.
GGGTTTTGGTTAAAACTCCTTAAAGCAGTAACTTATTTTCATTTAACAGATCTTACCTGCTATCTTATTTAAGGTGAAGTCTAATTTATTGATGTGGGCTGTACTTTTAAAAGGTAGATGACTGAAGCGCTACTCCATATTTGCATTTCTAGATTGGACGCTGAAGAATGCTGGCATATCGAATATTAGGACATACACTCTCATCACCTCAAGTCAAACTAATAGGTAAGTGCCACTTTTTAAAACAAAACCATGAGCAGAATAAAACCAAAATCATCTCAGGAGCAAGGTATAGATAGGTACATACCTACAGAGACATTATGCTTACCTAGATCTTGTTAGAGGATGCAAATATCTCCAGGTAAGAATGAATGTGCACACATGTGTATAGAGAGGAAAACAGGAAGGAGGCGGTACGGGAAAATTTGAGTTTCCAAAAGCAGAGGTCTAATTGACTTATAATTATATTTAAAATGCAGTGAGAACAAGCCAAGAGAGCCTGCTACCAGGGGAAAATGAGAGTGAGGAAGGGGCCTCTCAAGATTCTTGGCTGGCAGGTCTCTTTGGGACACATGTGGCCTCGGGTCTCAGGCCTTCACATGACTTGTTCGTGGGAACCACGAATCCAGGCCTCTGTACCCCTGAGTGCTGGATCTCCTCAGTCTTGGTGACCCCATTTCCTGTCCGGGCTGGAGGGCTCCCACTGGAAGGCAGAGGTGCTCATGACCTCCTCACAAGCTGCTCAGGAAGCATACTCTTTAAAGTGTGAGCTATTCCTTGTTCTTTAGTGTTGTCCAACTGCAATTAACTCACTTTTGCTTTGTGAAGATTGATAGAAGAATCTGTTTTACAGGGATCTAAACACATTCGTTTTTCCCTGAATTATCCAGAATTTCTTCATCCTAGCAGTGGGGGTGGGGGTAAAACTATATGTTATCCCTCCACGGGCTCTTTCACTCTTCCTGTGACGAGGCAGATGCCATTCGTGATACATTTCCGAAGCAGATTTTTAATTCTTTTGTATTGATTACAGCAGGGTAAAACACGTGACGGCGAGAGGAGGCATTATGCCCTGTGTCTTGCGCTTCCTCTTTTGTTACAAAATCGTTCTAGAAATCAGAGGTAGGGTTTTCTTAAAAATTCTCTCCTTCGATGACTATAAACATAAGAGCTATATAGGTTTTTCGTTCGCTAATCTTCCCGAGGTCTCAGACGAAGGAGATCTAGTGAGGAGAACTGTAATCCCCTCTGTGTCACCTTTGAAGCTAACCATACCTAACTATACGTCGTCAGACACACTCGTTGTTGCAATACTGTGCGATTTCACTTAAAACTCTGTCTAACTTTCGGAACAAAATTGACAATTGAACCATAAGGTTTGAAATATAATTTTTAAAAATTAACTAAACAAAGAATTGCACAGATGTGAAAGCTGGCATCTGCCTGCTGATGTGCCCTCAAATGAAAATATCTATATCCGTGAGTGTAGATATAAATACATGTACCCCATGTGCATATTTACAACATATGTCGTGAAATTAAAGTTTAGGTCCCGCATAATAAATTAAAATTAGTTTTCCTATTAACTATCACATGTTTTTTTATGCAGAATTCAGAATATCTGAATTTCAACGCATCTTCTCAGGTTTACAGACATTTAAGTGCTTTATTAGGAACTGTGATTATTCAACACACCAACACTCAGGTATCACCCACCTTCATTACTACCTGATTAATTAACCTGTTTAAAGTGTGAAACTTGGCACCTTGTCATTAGATTCCATGGGAATAACTAATGAGAAACTATGAAATAATTTGTTCCTCAATTAAAAAACTTCAACGAAGAGGTTTTATCTCATTATTCTTGTTTCTTGTTATCACCTATGCAAAGCCAAGAAGATTTTTCAAAACTTACTCTCTAAAGAGAACACGCTATATAACATCTCAGGAAACATTTTACAGATCTTTAATAATATGTGTTGTTATTCAACAGCAAAAAGGTAAGCCAGGAAGATTCCTGGGGTAAGATATTCATTATAGAGCATCAATGTGAAAACTAGGTGCTTTTCATCTACGACTTGGTTTAGTCTTCAATGAGGTTTCTGCATAAGAAAAGATAAAAAGAAGCAATCTAGTTCCATTTAGGAGACTTCAGAACAAAAAATATATATTTATATATCAGTAGAGGTAATTAGTGTTAGAATACTATTAAATTCCAACATTTTCATATGTTTAAGAAAAAGCAGCCTCAAGGCTAGATTTCTCTCTCTGTGACTTATTCTGCTCAGTGGCCATTTCTCTCAAGTAAGAATAAATGGAGTGAGGATATTGATTTCAACTGATCCTCCTTACCCACCTTTAAGAGGTCACACATCACATGTAACAATGCTAAAATATCCTTACTACTTTCATATGCTAGAAAAAATTTGCAGTTTTTATAGATTCATCTTCCAAGACATAATTTTTTTATAAAGAGTGTCAATGAACTAACTTTCTATTAACACACATCTCCTCTATTAGACAGAGTTCCTGCTCTCCACCAAGGTACGATACAGACTATAGAATCCACCCAATGTAAAGCTGAGCATAAATGAATACATATGTTAATTAATTAGGTATTCCTATGTAAATTCTTTGAAATATATTCAGGATCATGTCTCTTACTTCCTTGTATAAATCTTTAAGTGGAGGCCACCCGCATTTGGTGAAGGAAATACTCAGACTATTAAAAACCACAAGCATCTATTTTCCAAATCAAGATTTTGTGATGTGCAGACAACTACAAAGTTTAAAATAACAAAATTTAATTACTCCATTTGGGCTAAAGAAAAAAGTACAACCCCATACCTGTTTTATATTTTATGATGTGTAATTTTATTAAGTTTCAATACTAAAGAACAAGTGATACATTTGGTGATACATTTTAAATATTTCTGCTTTATTTCCTGAAAAGTCTTCCCCTAGCAATAATGCAAATTAAAAGTCAAATCCAGCACATATTTGATAATACTGCAGGCTTTGAACTCATTACTGTTTCGAAACAGTAGAAATTTCACATGTAAATTTTATTTATGGCTCACTACTTTATTAGTTTTGGTTCTTTCAAAGGCAGAATTTACAGATTTTATAACGAAAGGATCTATGAAAAAGGCTTACAAATCTGACCATAGAGACAGTCCGAGATGGCTGCTCAGCCATGAAGTAGATCTCCCGTCTCGGATTGCAAGACAGCAGGTGAGGAGAGAGTCGGCTGCAGATCTCGGTGGTTCAAGGAACAATGATGAAGCCTGGAGCCTGTAGACTGGTGACTGAGGATTGGTCAGGGGCAGACAGGTGCAAATCAAGAGTGGAGCATATCTGTGCTTCAGATCTATGGCCTGTAGCAAATCAGTGTCCCTAGGCAACTGGGAGGGGGAGAGCGTTTCCAGAGAAAGGAGCTGTAACACTCTTCTCTCTTTCTTCCTTTTATACCTTTGGAGTTCCAGTTGGCCCTCCCATATCTGGGTGGGTGCTCTTCCCTCATTGGCCAGCCCACAAATTACTTACACTCTAATCCAGGTGTGGTTGCTGATCCCCTAGAGTAGACATAATCTCTTCAATGGTAAAAATTACTCTCCAGGTTCTGTATAATCATGGCCCCTTAGATATTTAAAAAGAGATTATGCAGTAGTGCTGTTTACTCAGACTTTATAGTTTTATACTAAATTTGATAATCTTTTTTTATTCTGTGTTGCCTTTAGTAAATAAATAACATGATAGAAAAACTATTTTCATATTAGGGAATAGATTAATGAATCCCAAAATAAAATTTGAAGATTTTGTACAGAATTGTGGAGTAAAAACAGTCAGATTCAGTAAATTATAAAAGAAAAACAATAAATTAAATTTCAAATTTGAATCTTGGGCATTCTTTAGTAATTGTATCAATCACAATTTACCATCACTGACAGATTATATAGTTAATATTATAATGAGTAATTGCAGTCTGCCAAGCATAGAGTAATAAGAAAATAATTTTCAAAACATAGGTATCAGAGGGAAATTTCATAATTGTTTTAATAAGGTATATCCCACTATGGGAAATGAGGAAAAAGAGAGGAAATGAAATAAGGATGTTTCTGCCAGTAGTCTTTTTATATTATTTATGTAAACTCAGATAATAAAGTAGATGTAGTCTGAAGTGAAAAGGGGAAAATGACTTAAAAATTTATAAATAGAAATAGCATTTCTAAGAAAATAACATCTTTAGTTTAAATAATAGGTGTTGATTGATTTTGTGGTGGTCAGAATTTAAACAATTAAAAGAATAAAGTGATTTCTAATAAAAACATATCAAGAATATATATGATAATCGAAGATTTTAAATTTAGAATTGAAATTAGGTAATGATATTTAACTTGTGTCACCAGAAAAAATAAATAAATACAAATGAAACTAAGATATTCTAGCAATAAGTCAAAAAGCAAAGACTCTATCTTAAGGAGTTATTAATAACTCAATAGTAAAAATAAATAGAATATATAGAAAGTTAAGATACCCCCATCCCTGAACACATTTGATGAAAATATTTCTATTTTATGTACTAAAGTGCCAGTGTGTTTTATATACAACTGTTTAAGGTTATAAGACTTTTCTTTGTATCTAGTAATTTACATAGCATGACACAGTACTCATCCATGTAGCATATGTCAATATCAAGCAACTTGTCTCTGTTTTTAAGTAGTATGAAATGATCTTCATTATTTATTCATATAAAATAATACATTATTGCTCTGATAGGTACATTTTGCCTCGATTCATTCTACAGAGGTATTAGTTACATCACTACATTTTGACCCTTTTGTTCAAAAGTCTACAAAGTACCAGGTAATGTGTATCACTATTAGGAAGGAGAGGGAAGCTCTAATTGATGCTATTCCTGGTAGTGTTTTTAACTTATTTTTTTTTTTCAGTAGTAAGAAGCATCGGTATTGTTTCATCTTATCGTCATTCTAGAAATAAAGAGGGTATATAATTTGATATCTTGCCATCGGTATATCCTAACAGCAAAGGTTAGATTCTACATTATTAAGCCTCACTACAACAGAACACAAACAAGAGTAAATCAAGTTAAAAACAAGCCCAGCCCCTCACTTCATGGCTTCTATTCCAAGCTGTGGTGGCATGCTGATTGAGACTTGAGGGCCATGTGAGAAGCTCCATCACCATTCTAGAGTTCCTGACGTGATCATTCACATTCACCAAATTCACATGCTGAGTTTGACATTTCTCTTACTTTCTACCAAAGTATAAATTGTGGAATAACATGGGAATCTATCACCAATCCCTAAATCTGTCGATCTGTCTCCACAGTCAATTCCCACAGGCTACCCCTACAGACATTCAGGCAAGCAAGACACAAAAAGAATAACCTGAGAGTTTTGAGCACATCTAAATTATGACAACAAATTTCAATATAAATAGCAAACATTCAAGTTGCTAATTTTGTGTGATTTATTTTTATAAATTATACATTATTTTTAATTTCATATAAAAAAATTGAGAATGAAGTTACACTTTCCCCAAATCTCTAAAATTTTTGATATATATCAGAACACTAGTTATTGTAAACAATGTGTGTTTGCAACATATAATAATAACATTCATCTAGAAGAACTGGTAATTATACATATTATGGATTAATCACTTTATTTCCCCTTTTCCTCCTGACCTACAACTCTCCCTCCCTTCATCTTGGGTCCCTTTTCCATTTCTACGAAGTCTGACTACCACCATGTTTTCTATCATTACTCTTTTATTTTTCTTCTAATTTTTTTTTTTCTTTTTGAGACAGGATCTCACTCTAGATATCCCAGGTTGGTTCTAAACTCACTGTGTATATAGCCCAGGCTGACCTTGAGCTTGTGGCAATCCTCCTGCCTCAGCTTCCTAGCTTCTGGAATAAGAGGCACGTGCCAGTAGGCCCAATTAATTTTTATGTGCTGCTAAGGAACCAAACCCAGAGCATGTCATGTGAGACAAGCACTTTCACCGCTGAGCCTCAATCACCTCTTCTTAAACCTCTCTCTTGTTTTGAATGCCTCATGTAATAGACATCATTAGATATTGAAGGTCTTTTGTCAGAATTTTTTTTCACTTAGTATTATGATCTCAAGGGATATAGTTTCTCTACAAATTACACAAATTCATTCTTCTTCATTCTTCATGGTTGTGTATATACATACTATATTTTCTTTGTCTATTCATCTACTGACTAACGGGCACATAGGCATCTTCTAAAATTTAGCTATCATGAGTCGTCTCTAGCATATTTGTGAAGACCCTTCAAACTTATTCAATTACCAGCAATAAAGACTAACATTCCTGGTGATAGGCTCTCCTTGTACTGAGGAGCTGGGTCTGCAGCCACCTGCTTGCATTTCTCTCTTTGCTTGAAGCAAGGCACAGCCCCTCTACTGATCTCCTGGGCATTTCTAACCAATCCTGTCCCTGTGGTACATGGCTCCATTGTAATATATACACATTACAGAGAATGATTATCAATCACAGCTCACACCCACACCAGGAATCCTTTTAAATATGATCATCTAAAAAAAAAAAGTTTACCAAACAAGCTATAGTTATATTTAAGTGAATCGGACATATTTTTAGAAGTGTTTCAAAATTTAAAATAATTAGAAAGGTGGTGATTATTGTTATTTTTAAATTTCCATTCTCTCATAATGAGGATTGAAATAATCGCTTTCACACGAAGCTACATCCTAAGCCTTTTTTATTTTTTTATTTCGAGAGAGGCTTTTGCTAAGTTGACCATTTGGACCATGTCAGCTGACTTCATGTATCTCAAATATATTATGTATTTATTTTTCACAACACTGTGAATGATAGAAAATACCTTTCTGTTACACAGGTGAAGATTCGAACTAGAGAAAAAGTAAGTAGCTGAGCCAGGTATATAAATCTATTGATTGATGGAGCTGGTATTAGAACTCTTCACAGTTTTCAACTCTACACATCCTGTCTGTTTGGTTGTATGGGTGACTGTTCTCCCTCTTGAAAACATGAACTTCTTATCAGCGATATGTGAATACCATATTATATTAAAAAGAAGAATACTCAATAAGGCAGAGTGGGAGGCTGTGATGAGTGTGACCTGATAGAATAAATGCACTTTGTGGCCATCAGTGCTTTTCCAGGTGCTGCACAGGAACGGAGGTCTGGGAACGCAATTAACTACTCCAAAAAGCTTTCTGCCCGTTGCTACTCTGACATTTAAGATTTGTGACAACTTGTTACTTTTCGTGTATACCCTGAAAATGCTGTTTATAAAAGGAATATAACGCTAGATTCTAATTCATACTGTTTTTAGAAGGTAATAAAGGATGCATCCCTTGGTTATCAATTAGAGCTCAGAAACAAATTAAGCTACTTAACTTTTGATGTCTGTGTCTTCACTCATGGACAGATAACCGAATTCTGATTTATTGACAGAAAACTAAGTTCAAAACCTCAAAAGTATTTTCATATTAAAAAAAAATAAAACATAAAGTGTGATGCTTAACTTTTAAACAATGTGTATATTGTATATCAAATCATAAAGATTATCATGATTTTTTAATTCTCACTTGCATGTTTCATTTTGGCGTGATGGTACACCTTCAATTAAGTGGTGGAATTTCAAAATACATTGCAAAACAAATCAATCTCCAATAGATAAATGGAAAATGTGCAATGAAGCTAAAAATATCCTTCACAAAGGTGCTAGTTGGCTGTGTTGCTTAGTTACCCATGACCACACAGGCTGACAGCACCATGAACTCCCAGGCTGAGAGGGTTATAATTACCAACCAGATTTCCGTTTCATTAAGTTCTACTTACAAATCTCAAGAATTTTGAAATGTGCATATTTAGACGATTTCACCACTGTAAATTAGGACAAACTTTACTTGTTTCAGGAGGAAAAAAAAAAGATGTTCTATGCAGCATCTATGGATAACTAAAATTTCAAAAGGCTGAAATCATGACATTTCTGAGGTCAAAATTCTATTTTTAAAGGAAATAATTATCTTCAAGGAGTGAAGGCCAGAGCAAGTTCTTCTTCACTTATACTTTATGGAAGGAGCTTTGATTTTTTGCTTTAAATGCAAATAAGAAGTAGATGGAATATTTGGGACTGCTTTGTCTTCTTGAAACACTATGCAACATTGATTTTTGCAGCAGTACTATCAGACTCAATCTTTTCATGATTTTGCCCACAATCCTAATGTTTAAATGGAGGGTTTTTTTTTTTTTTAATATCTTAGATGATGTAGCAGAGACCTGGACAGAGAACAGAGTAATTCGGCTCATCAGACAACAAGCCCATTAGCAGATATTACGAAGTCACTACTAAAAGGCAAGGCTAAAGGAAATGTAGATTCATATCCTGTCTTAATTAACACACAAACCTTTGAGTGCAGATTACAATAGGATTATGGGGAATTAAAGAAGTACATTTGATGTTCATTTTATAGATTTCTTACAGTTGATTATACTTATCTGAACTATCTATGCATTCATTTAATTCTGTAAGCATATAATTGAAACAAATAACTGAAATCCATTTATATCATCTTAAAGCGAAAAGAGTCTGTTACAAGCATATTTGCATATCCATTTACAACCTAATGCGCTGAGAAACACTTTACTGTTCCATTTCCTGTATTCTCTGCATAGACAAAACTTTTGCCACCCGATCTGGGCTGAATCTTACTCATTTAAAAATGTATCAAAACAATGCGAGGCTAAGGAAACATATTCTAAAGAACAAATAAGTTCATAGTAAAAATCAACAGTTCATTTCCTTCCTTAACACCCCAGTCCTAAATTCATTTTGGCTTTTATCATTGTGATACTTATACTTTTTCTGAGGTGCAATTTGTATAAAATTTGTATAAAATTAAATTTTTAAAAGCTAACAAGTAAGCAGCATTTATTACATTTGCAGTGGTGTGCAATCAATATCTAGTCTTAATTCCACAACAATTTCCTAGCCCATAAAGAAGCCTCGTAGCTGTTAAATAATGACTCCATATGACCACCTGCCCTAACCCCACCTTCACACAACAACCTCTACATCTGTTTTCTGTCTTGGGAATTAGCTTACTGTGGATATTTCATTTAAATGAAATCATGGATTCTGGAGAAATGGTTCAGCAGTTACATTGCTTGCCTAGCAATCGCTAAGTCAAGCACTGAGTACCCCAGTTCGATTCTCCAGCATCACATAAACCAGGCATGGTGGAGCATGCCTGTAATCCCAGCACTTGGAAGGTGGATGCAGGAGGATTGCTGTGAGTTCATGACCAGCCTGGGCTATGGAGCAAGACCCTGTCTCTAAATAAATAAATAAAATCGTGGATGACTACTTAGCATTTTGTGTCTAGCTTCTTTATTTTAGAATAATGTATTAACTGTAACCTTTAACTCATTTAGAATAACATATGAATTGTAAACTTTAGCTCTTTTGGAAAGGATTTCATAAACATTGATAATATGTTTGTATCCTTTCTAAAAAAAATCAATCGATTTCATGAATGAAATGATGTCCTCACAATTTCTTTTCCCCATTCCATGATTTGAATTATGTTGCTAGTTTCATTCTTCCTTTGATTAAAATTATAATTTAAGTCTATAACTTTTGTTCCTCTTTCAATAATTTTCTTTTGATCACACACTTTGTAAATTGGTGTCAGTTAAGCAGAATTTTTCTTTTTCTTTATTTCATGTTTAATTATAAAAACATGTCTTATGTCTCAGTTAAATGTGTACTTTTCCACTGTCAAACCCTCACATTTATTAATTCTTTAAATACATATTTAATAACCACACTCTTAATAGGTACTTTTTAAGATAGAGGGGAAACAAAATTAGAACACATGATTTTTACAGGCAGATCTTTTATGCCTTTACAATAGGCTGACCACAAAATGAAGAAATAATGGCTATTATAAATATTGCCTAACAATATATCAAACAGAGTTCTAAAATTATTTTTCATTTGCTTCATGCATGATGCATTATCCCAGATCCAATTTAATACAAATGATTTTGAGTTCAGGGCAAAATATTTTATTTGTACCTTAGTATTTTTAATTGTTTCCTATCTCACTTTAATTTGCTTTATTTTAGGCTTTTACCATTCTGATAAATTTCTTGCATGTTTGTTTTTCTCGGCATTTCTACTTTTATTTCTTTCAGTCATTTGATCTTGTCAGAGCCAAACTTTTTAAAGCATCTGCTCAGAATTTTACATTTTTGAAGCTTCCTTTTCTTTAGCAACATCCTGCTTCTTCCATCTGCACCAGTTCCCTTCTAAACCATTACAGATTTTTTTAGTCTGATATCAGCCTTCACTCTTCTGCAGTGTTCCACTCATTTCTGGGATTACCTGTCATTTTCATTCTGAGTTAATCAACTCATGTAACTGTGTTTTCAAACGCTTACTAGCGAAAAGTTATTAGAAGATAGGTTTTATATAGCATTGCATGTTGAGCACCTTAATAGTTTTATTTTGCAAAAATGACAATTTCTCTGGGTATAAAATTTTGAAAATTTTGCACCCTTTTAATCTTATGTATTGTGGGATTGAGAAAAGTTATAATGTACATATAATTTTATTTGTTAATACGTATTTTTTGTTTGTGTAAAAATTTCCAGGGTATATATCTTTAGTGTTATATTTACAGTACAGATACTCACAAATCCTTTCATTCTCACTGATCAGCATAAACAGGAATATCTGTAATGTCATTGATGCATGATATTACCTCCCATCTCTTTGCAGTTTTTCTGTTTGTAGAACACATCAAATTTTTGATTGTGTGCTCATGTCTCACATTTTCCAATTCTTTTGTTTTCAAATTATGGTTCCAATTTCTATTTTCTACTTTTATTGAATTATGTTAGCCTTTTTTTACCAATATCTCTAAGATCTCCATCCTGTCTGGTGACATTTCATCTACTCTTATCTTTGTGTTTCTGAAAGTAAAGTTGACTCACTTACTGTGTGAGTCTTTCTGGATCTCTTCTGTTGGTGAGATTCTAAATGAAAACCACAAATGCCTTCACTCTCCATCTTTGATTCATGTTGATCAGGAGTGGGGGTGTGCATGTCTTTGGGCTGCTATGCAATACAAGACTAGATGGCAAAAGGGCCTTATTTTAAGACACCAAAGGCATGTGGACTCTCCAAAATTATTGTCTATTTTGATGAATAACGATATATTCAGTTCATGTTCTCAGTGTAAATAATAACTTGTGGACCCTAGTGGTTCTATTAACTTAAAGTCTGCATCTTAATTGTTTTTTTTTTCAGAAGAATTTCCCCAGTTACATGATATATCCTTTTATCACTTTTGAGTCATTGCTCAGATGTTTTCTCCTAAACCACAGTGATATTCTAACCATTTTAAAAAAATCACAACTTATATGTTATTTCCCAGTACTTTAGACTCCTTTTGATCTGCTCAAATTTTATTCTTCATGCCTTGACTTTTACCAAATGAATGTGATCCTTTTTACATACTTGTAGTGATGTACATTTTAATATACTGATAAAATAATTCAGCTATCAATTTTACTATTAGACAATTTTAATGAAAAAAATATTAGTTTATTACCCCATAATTTAGCAAGGAAAGAAAACATGTCAAGAGTTTCACACAGTAGCAAATTTTAGCTATAGGGAAAGTAGATAATCTTGAAATTTGACCATAAAGAGACCTGAAGCTCTTTATCCTACGCATTCAAACCCCTTAAATTTCTGTTAGTTTAGTACCTTTCCATATTAAATGTTTTAATTCAACCTTTATGGTTAATATTTCTTGAGATTCAATTTTTCTTATTTAAAATGTTACTTAAATACATGCCAAAAAGAAATATTAGATATTCATCCTAGGTAAATTCAGTAATATTTTAAGTAGGAAAAGGAGTTGAAAAGTTGAATAATATCCTGATAGAATTATGTGGAAACCCCCTAAATATTGATATATCTTAGTCCAGTAGAAAAAAAAATCTCCATGTGTCAGCTCTAATAACTTAGCTGGGAAAGTAAGGCCAGGTTCTTCACATTTCTGTACCCCTCTGGGAAGAATGAATTAATTACCATCCCTCAGTTAGAGACAAAGAAATTGAATTTCTGTTAAAATATTGGAAGACATTTACAAAATGTGCAAGGCTATCAGTTATTTCCAATGCTTAATTTATTTTCAAGAATTACATTACCTATTGTGTAGAGCAGAAGAATCCAGTTTGGGTACATGTTGACAGTTTTCAATCAAGATCTGAGTACATATTTGATTTTATTTAAGTGTTTCAAAAGTTTTATTCTGAGGAATTAGAAATGTTAATATTTTCAGTGTTTGTATATATTCAGAAGTGAATTCCATGTATTTAAAATTGACTGTAAACTGTTAAATGCATTTAAAAGTATGTCTTCAGATGGGATCATGTTGTTCCCTTCAAAGAATATGTAGCGGCTTACATATAGATAAATGTGATACAAAGGATTGCTCAGTCATTCACTCATCTCCATTTTCCTTCACATAAATGGGTTCTTGAATGTGTTGTAGACATGTATCAAGTAACAATGAAAGTGGTTGTGCAAGTAATGATATGAAGAGGGAGGGAAAACAAACTCGGAGAGGAAGTTGGCCGCACTATAACGAAATTACTATGGGATGCTTTCCCAAATGAGAAATTAAGGGAGGGAATAATAATAATAATAATGATAATAATTAAAGAAGGCTCTGTAAAATTTTATTTAACAACTATGAAGAAAATAATAGGGCAAAATTACTCATTTCTCAAGAGAACAATTGCAGTAAATATGAAAAAGTGGTGGTGAAGCAATTCTTAATATCTTTATCATGTGATCCTCCTAGGATGCCCAAATCCAGTCTTCTCAGTTCTTGAGTAAGCATTCTTTGTAAGCACATTAACTATTGGGTTTTACTTAATTGTATTTTCAGAATGAACCAATATTAGGAGGCCAAGGAAACAATAAGTTAATGACAATAAAGTATATTTTGAAAAAAATTTTGATTAGCAAATGTGCATCGATTTGACAAAACCCGCTGATTTATTTATAATTTAGGTATTTGTTTGTGTAAATGTTTTCTCTAAAAAGAAGCATAATCAAATACTAAGTTCTAGTGCCAAAATATTTAAGAGGACCTAGAGAAACATTTGTAACTCAGTGTGACAAGTAAAACAGATTAAGTGATAGATGTGTGGTAAAGAGATAATTAGGTGAGTAGATGAGCATTACACCTAATTTCTGTGATCTATATAGTAAACACATAAATGATACTGAAATGAAAGTTGAATATCAAAAATGTTTAAAACTAGAAATGCTTTAAATTTCAGCTACTTTTTCTTTCAGATTTTGCAACATTTGCATTGACATAATGAGAAATCTTATGGATGAAACACAAGCCTGAACACGAGATTCATTCCTATTTCATATACTTTTTACATATATGAAGTGAAGATACTTTTAGGCATCTGTTATGGTTTGGATCTGGAATGTCCAAGAAAAGCCTCATGTATGGGACTGCTGCTAGGTAGTGGGCGTGGCTAGTTGGGGCAGACGCTTGGGCCTTGACCTATAGGGCTGTGTGCCAGTTCCACTCTTCTTCCATCGCTTGGCTTCTCCTCTGTCATGCAGTGAAGAGCGTTCTGGCTTCCAGCTGCCCACTTATGTGCTGTCACCTTCTGAAACTGTGGGATAAAATAAATCTTTCCTCACTTAAATTATAGACACCAGGTATTCTATCCCAACAACAAGAAAGTAACTAAGACAGAAACTTTTATCAGAGAAGTGGAGTTATTGTTCCGACTTTGCTTTATCATGTGGGTTGAAAAACTTTGGAATAGGTTTGGGGATAGATTTAGAAAAGTTCACAGGTATCAGCTAGAAAAACCTCAGGATGCTGTAAGCCAAGTTCATTGGGAGATTCTGGCCCAAGTTCCAAAGACCAGAATGCTGATAAAGAATGGATTGCAAAGGCCAGAATCAAGAAGTTTGAGACGAGCAGGAGAGCTTGGTTAGCAATTGGTGTAAACACTATGCATGCTCCACTCCATGGAAAAGCTTATCGGCACTTTGCCCGGAGACTTTGTCTGAATCTGAGATTAAGGATGATGGACTACTTAATTTGATGGAGTAGATTTCAAAACAACCCATGGTTATGTTGTTACATGGATACTGTTTGTGGCTTTTAGCCAGCTTTACATGGAAAAGCAGGAGAGAACAGAAGAGCAAGTGATTGTTGAAGAGATTAGCATTAATAAAGAACCCAGTACTTATAATCAAGACTAAAACAAAACAAAACAAAAAGATATTATGAGTGTGTTTCAAGAATGAACAAGACCCCACCTTTTATCAATTAAATGGTGGAAAGTCAAAGACATTATTCAGATAATACTACCCCATGACATCGTGCAGAACCAAAGAAAAAAGGGTCTAAGATCTCATCCATTTAAGAAATCAGAGCTCTCCTCAGGGATTATGCAAAGTGACAGGACTGTTGCTCAAGCCAGTGATAGTCCTTAGTGGCATCAGTGTGAAACCAGTATTCAGAATGCAGCATTTGTATCATAGAAGCTTCCACTTAAATTGCAGGTGAAAATCTTGGAGGGCAACACATTGAGTTGTGAACCAGAAGTCTAATGTGCAATAGAGACTCCAGATAGTTGGATATACCAGAAACATGGGTTGTCTGCAGAGGAAGGTGACAGCTTGTGTTGTGGTTAGGATCTGGAGTGTCCCCCAAAAGTCTAATGTATTTTGATGTTGTGGATTGTCTATGGAACCATGTGATGTTGGTGGATTGGGGTCTGGTCTGCAGGGGTGGATTGCAGCTAAGTTAGGATTAACGGTGGGTGTGTAGTGGCCACACCTGGATGCAGGAGGGACTGGTTACTGGGCGGAGACCTGAAAGGATACATAAGCTGCACCTGCCTTCCTGGAGGAGTGGGACTAGTCTCAACTAGCCTCAGCTTGTCTTCCTGTTGGTCCGGGAAAGCTGCCTCCACCTCTCTCTCTGCCATGTACTTCGATTGTTGCCGGCCACCCATGAATGGACTGTGACCTTCGAGACTGTGAGCTAAAATAAACCTTTCCTTTCCTAAGTTTGTGGGTGTCGGGTATAGAGTCACAGCATCGAAAAAGTAACTAAGACAGCTTGTAAGTGTTACCAACCCAGAGGAGAAGAGGTAATGCTGTAGGGGCAGGCCATCTACGCACTACGGAACTTGCATCTCACCTCAGCTTGTCCAGAGTGCTTGGGCCTTGACCTGGAGAGATGTGTGCTAGCTCCATCCTTTTTCCCGAATTGGCTTCCCATCTGCCATAGTGGAAGAAGCTCGCCAATACCACCCCCACCACGTGTGATCACTATTGCTGGCTGACACTGTATGGACTGTGACCTTCTGAAGTTGTGAGCTAAGATCAATCATTTGTCACTGAAATTGTGAGTATTGGGTGTTTCGTCTTAACAACAAGAAAGTAACTACAGCAACAGTATTTCTATTTCTCTCTTTTTTGATCATGAATTATCTCATAAAATTAGTTGTGAAATTTTCCACTCATGCCATCAAAATGCTGCCCAAAAAGTTTTGGATTTTTTGAGCATTTTGTACTTTATATTTTTAAATTAAGAATGCTCAACTTCTATACAAAAATTCTTCATAACATTTCAGTATGTGTGATATTCCTGTAAGTAGAATAAGAAAAAGTCTATTGAACATTCATTAATGAACAAGTTAAAAAATTTCTGTCCACTTATTTCCATAGGTTAAGAGAAATCTTTCCTCATTGTAAGTACAACATTGTAGATATCAAAAAGTCCCTGTGAAATGAAATAATTAAATGTGTTGAATTGCACGTGGTAGGTTTAAAATATGAATATTTTATTAATGTATCCCATTTCTTCATTATTCTCTGACATCCTCCACAATCAATTCATTGAATTGACAAACAGTGTGGTGTATATGTGCTAATCAAGAGATACTGGGAAGAGTGAGGTTTAGGGCAAGTGCTGAACACAGAGCAATGAGCATTCTCTGGGTAGAAACCCCACGTTAAGACTGAAGTTCAGCATCAGCATGCTGTGTTGCCAACCCTATGGGCAAGTCACTACTTCACGAGAAACCGATTTGGTTCTCATTTAAAAGAGCTGAAAAATAGCTAGTAAGTCATTGATTGTTTGAATGTAATTTACAATTAATCTATTTTCCTCCTTAAGTTGATCTCAAATCATACATAACACACTTAAAAAGACATTTGCTTGTGTTTCTATAAGAAACTCATCTATGATATTAGTCACTAACATTTCTTGTTTGCCTAAGTATATAAATGTGCTTAAACTCGCAGGGATTTTTTTTTTTTTATGTTACTATACATAAAGATAGGTAATGTGGAGCCCTGATGAGAGAAAAGAATTGTGAGTTTGATCAATGAACTCAATTATGGTCCCATTCCAAGGATTCTACCCTTCGTTTACAATGATGCATAGTTCCTACTCACCTGACACTGCTTTTCAAATCTTTTTAATAAATAAGAAGGATCCTTCAGAGAATATGCTCTCTCTCTCTCTCTCTCTCTCTCTCTCTCTCTCTCTCTCTCTCTCCTTCCCTCCCTCCCTCCCTCTCCCCCACTCCCCCTCTCCCCTTCTCTCTCTCTGCTCTTCTGGGTCCCCAGCTGGTTTCTTCACAAGGTTAGTTGCTAATACATTCCTAGCACCCATGCATTATTAATGCTCACTGCTCTCTGAGGCGGCAGTGACAAATAGGAAGCCCAGCCTACTGAGGAGTGGGGAATGGACTTTTTAGTCATGCTTGAATTTTTCAGTCCATTCTGCCTGAAGATTTTCAGTAGTATTTGTGTCTGAATGTGCCTTTATATTCCTCTTCCCCCTCTCCTTCTCCCCACCTTTAGGTTTTCAAATCAAAGAAGCTTTCAAGGAGCAGAGGCAGGGTTGTGCAGCAGGACTTTGAGGAAGAGTGAAGCAAAACATACTTTAAAATGTATTTTTAAGGTATCTTTGATGATTCCCAGTGCAGAAAGGTGATTCATTGTCTCTTTCTTCATGTAGATAGTAGCAGTTTTGACTCCACAAACACTCTGCCTGTAGTTAAGTAAATTATACTATTTTAACTAGGTTACGCCAGTAATAGTATTCTCAGAAAAAATACAAGTAATTTCACAAGAAACATTTATTTTTTTAATGTGCAGATTTGTTTCTTCAGATATAAAATCCTATTTATTTGGCAAGATAAAAAATAATCTGTGAAGTATACTCTGCAATGGTCCTTGCATGCCGTAAATTCCACTAGCAGTTCTATTATATTTGTTTAATTTAGAATTACTTTATTTAGAATATACCTCTACAGATAATATGTACATACATATAATACTATTTACCAATCTAAGCATGATAATGAGTTATCCTTAAATGACAGAAGTTAATAATAGAATAAATTAAAAAAGAGTCGGGTCCAGAAACAAAACTATCACATACTTCATAACTCTGTGGCTTTTATTTGTAATTCCTGTAGCAAGACAGCTTCCCTTTTAGAAAATAGAATGACCCCCGCTGAGCCCAGGCAGAACAACCAGCAAAGTGAGAAGAAGAAAAATGAAGGAATTAAAAAAAAACAGATAAGAGTTTGTCAACATCATGTCTCAGATTGCTTTTTTTTCCTTTTTTCTTTTTCTTTCTTTCTTTTTTAAATAAGAGCTAAAGCAGAGAGAGAGGATTTCTTTAATGCTGAATCAGGTATACTGCAAACTCCTGTTCTCAGGCAAAGATGGTCTGTAAGATGCTCCCTCCCTTCGGATGTCAGTCTGGTTATGTGGCCCTTAGCCAAAGTGACTCCATTTTGGTTGTATTTAGTTCACTGGGACTTAGTACAGGAGAACAGTTCAAAATAATGCTTTTGGTAGTTTTGTTTAACAGACCTAAAGAAGTGATAGTGGCAATGTGTTTCTGATGAGGGATTTTTATTTTTCTTAAGAGGGAAAAAATTTGTTCCACCACCTATTTTGGTAGATGCTTTCAATATTGTCTTATCTAAATGGTTATTTAAATATGGAAGCTGAGTATAGTAATGCACACCCATAATCCCAGCACTCTGAGAAGCTGAGGCAAAATGATCACGAATTCAGTTCTAGCTTTTGTGATTAAGAGAGATCCTATCTCAAAAAAGAAAGAAATATCAGTATTTTTCCAAAGAAAGAAAGAAAGAAAGGAAAGGAAGGAAGGGAGGGAGGGAGGAAGGAAGGAAGGAAGGAAGGAAGGAAGGGAGGGAGGGAGGGAGGGAGGAAGGAAGGAGAAAGGAAGAAGAAGGAAGAGAAAAGAAAGCAAAAGATCTGAGGATATAGTTCAATGAGAGGGCTTTGGGTTTTACCTTCAAAACAGTGCAGGCACACACACACACACACACACACACACACACTTTCTCTCTCTCTCTCTCTCTCTATGATGCAGGTATTCTTGTGTCTGTTTTATGATTATAAATATAATCTGAGACAGTGTAACTAAAACAAAGCAGACTAATTAGTGGCAAACCTAAACTAAAACAAATCATTTTGATGAAAAAGCCAATGTTCTGTCCACTATCCAAGTATTGCCTCCTTAGAATTTAAATTTCTTCATTACAGTATCATTAGACGTGATTTATGTAGTTGCTTCATAACGACAAGGGCGCAGAAAATTAGGGAGTCATTTATAGGTGGTATCATTGGATTAAACCCACTACAAATATTTCAAACATGGATAATTGAATCAAAAATGTGACGTTTAGGTAATATTTTTGTTAAATCGTTTTATATGCTAGGACCTATCACATATACTTAGCCACAAAAGAACTAACTGAAATAATTATTGCTTTTATGACAATGAATGTAAATCAATATCTATATTTAAATAGAAAATCATGTATTTTAAAAGTGAGTGGAGCAATAAAAGAAATTATTGGAAAAATTTGGATTCTGAGCATGTGAACTAGGCAAGCTGGGTATCCTAAAGTGCATATGAAAGAATTAATGATGACATAGGAACTTAACTGAATATTATTGTACTCGTCCCTAGACTAACAGGACAAATGTGTATCCACAAATACTCACAAAGAATATAGGTTATTAAGTGGTCTGAGTACAATTTTCTATATTCCATATACACAGCATAGGAGAGGAAAGAATGTGAGACAGTGTAATTTTGTCTAATGAGGAGAAAAAACATGAAGTACGCAGTAGACTGTGGCTCCATCAGAGAGCATTGAGTCATGTTTATGTTCCATAGAAACCAGGAGGTCACACAGATGAGACAGCTTAGCCCCAGATCGCAGCAGTTCCATCCTGAGGGGAAGGAATACTCAAAGTAAAAAATAGTTACATGTCATGTTAGGTTATGAATAAAAACTTTGATTTCTTGAAAAGGAATTGGCTGAAATGGTAGGAGGTGAGAAGTGGCCATTTTGAGAAGGTGGTTTGAAGCAATTTGAAAGGAAATGACATACTTTGGGTATTTGATAAAGAAAGAAAAAAAGAAGAAAGCTACACTCATTTTTACATCTTGTGGTCAATTAGAAACAGATTACAGAAGCAGACAAGGGACTAACTCATTCTCAACAGGTGAAATTTATGAAAGAAATTATCTATATTGATAAAGGAAGTTACAACTGAAGTAAGAAACCTAATAAGCTACACAAATCCCTAATCTCTTTCATGTCTCACCTCTTATTTGTGGTGAACAGATTGATTCATCCAAGCACTAATTGAAGTGGACTATGAAAAATATAGCAAAAAAAAAGTTTCTGTTCTCAATCATTTTCGGTCTTACCAGAAGAAAAGATGAATATACAAATAGAACACTACTCCAAACTGGTTCTTTTCTTATGGGAGATAGAGGTTTAATTTTACTGGAAATTTAGGTAGAACAAACCTTTATTACGGAATGGTAGAAAAGGTCACCTATTTCAAAGTAGTGCAATTATTTAAAAAGAAAACATTACAACTTGCATTTTGAATGTGCTTTCAGATTAAAAGAAATAATCATAGTCATTTTTTCATTACAATCATGTTGCCTCTTCGGTTTTCTCACAATATTCATTAGCTAGAACTTCACAAGTCTGGATTCTGTTCAAAAAATCATATTGACTAATCAAAGGATTGAAAGAGGTTGTCACTCAAGGTGATATCTGGTACCATAATGGCTCTGAATTTTCTTTCCAAAAAATATTTAACTCATCTCATTTTGAATTGTTAGAAGAATAAAAATATGATATCTGTTATTGACATTCAGAAAATCATTATTTGGTGAATATATCTCACATATACTTTAAAAACCTAATTATACTCCTATCTAATGAATATAGAGTAACCAATTGACTAGAACCTTACTTCAAGCTATCCTTGCCTTTCTGCAGTTTCTCTATAATCAGAAGCAGAAGTTAGGTCTAAGATCATATGTGAATGTATTAGTTTCTTATTTGTTGCTATGACAGAATACTGACACCTGCAACTTGGGGAGGGGGGGTGGAGTTTACCTTAGCTCACAGTTTCAGCAGGTGTTAGTCCATTCCTCGGCAGAAAATAATGGTGGAAGCAAAGGCCAGAGACCTAGCTTGAGGAAACTATTCACCCCATGCTAGTCAGAAAGTATGAGGTAATATACACCCTTCAGGTCCTGTCTTGCCCCTTACGCCATGCCTCCTAAGTAGGCCCTACCCTTAACACCACATGATTATATAGGTATTCCACTATACCCAAATGTATGAGGATTTGAGGAACACATTTAATACATAATATTTCACCCCAGGCCTCTTTTTGGGTTGGATGCTCTCACTGCCTATGGCCTTGCTCAGTAGCCAATACACAGCCTGGCATCTCCAGATTTTGGTAGTTTCCACTGCAACGTAGGCTTCTCTTTCCTGTTTACATGCCCTCCCAGGTGTGGCCTCCAAGGTCTTCCTCTGAAATCTGGGTGCAAGCTTTCATGACCGCCAACTCTTACATTCTGCATGCCTGTGGAACCAGCACCATGTAGATGATGCCAAGTTCTACCACTGGCGGGAGCAGTAGAATGGCTGTCTTAGCTTCCAGCCACAGCAGTCTCCAAGTGCCTGGATGGCTGAAGGCCAAGGTGGCTGAATTCTGGCAAATAATTTCCTCCTCGGAGTTAGAGCCTATCCTGCGGCATTCTTCTCAGAGCAAAGTCTTTTGCCTTTTACTCTTTAATTGGTAAAAGGCAGACTCCAATGATTCCTGAGACACCCTCAAGGTGTCTTTGTTGTAGTCCCGATTTCAAGCACCTGGCTTCCTTTTAATGATAATTTCTTTAACAAACTTTAACAAACGTGTGCTTTTTTGCCTCTATGCTGATGCCATATTCTTTCTGGAAAAATTGCAAGATTTTAAAAATTGTATATGTCTGTTTTTCTCTCCTGCTTCTCAGTGTAGAGCTGGCTAACAGCCGCAAACAATGCCCATGTGGCAACCTGAACATTAGGCTGCCTTGACATTCTTTCCACCTCAATAAGTAGTCTGTTGCCGTTAATCTCAGCTTTGGATAAATTTTTTGGACAAGGAGAAAATACCACTATACTCTTTTTCAGAGCACAGCATGCAAGGTTTCTGGACCAATTGTCAATAAATTTTTCTTTCCCATCTGAAACTTCATGGGCCTGGCTTTTTCAATTAGCACTTCTCTTAGTATTCTGGTCTTCTGAGCTCTGATCAGAGTCTCCTATGAAGCACAGCTCACAACATTTTAAGTCTCATCCCGCCATTATCTCCAAATCTTTCCAAACTCATCCCACAAAGCAGTTACAGAGGCTTCTTAACCACTTTATCAAGTACAGTCACAACAATCACCTCGCTTCTCTGGTACCAATTTCTGTCTTACTAATTTACTGCTGGGGCAGGATATCTGACAGTCAAAATCTAGGAGAGAAAAGGTTTTATTTTAGCTCACAATTTCAGAATTTCTCAGTCCATTTATGGGTAACTGGTAATGGTAGAAGCACATGGCATAGCTGGAGGATACTCTTCAATGAAGGGCAGAAAGAAAGCCAATTGGAGAAAGAGAGAGAAAGAGAGAGAGAGAGAGAGAGAGAGAGAGAGAGAGAGAGAGAGAGAGAGATCTGAGCCCCTTCCTAAAATACTGCCATATTTTCACTTATCCAGACTCCTGTGACTTTGCATTATCTTATTGCTTTCATAGTACTTACTACGAATATATCAGATAAAGCATTATTGTCGATTGCCACACCTCTAAAACTCCAAACTCTGTTGTCTATCTTGCTCATTAGTGTATCTGTAAAAGCTGGAATACATTTATAAATAAATACCTTACTTAATGGATGAGAAAATACAGGAATAATTAAAGTAATGAATGCAAACATTGAAATTTTGTTTTGTTCGCCTAGTTTTCATCCTTTTTCATGAATCTCAGTGAATAGTGGGTTCCCTAAGGAAAGAAATAAGGGTCACTGGTTATACCCTTTATTTCTCAGGGTTTTGTTAGAATTGAGAGGAATAACAAGAAATTTGATTTAAAATGGCATGCGCTAAATTACCTAATATTATTGTTTTGTGAGTAGATGGCCATGCTCTTCAATTCTCTGTTATAATAAGTTAACTGATGTAAAAAGAGAAAAGAGATGAAAATAAAGCCTGATGTTCTACAATTTTATATCTATTGATAAGCAAAATACCTGCTGTTCTGCTCCTTGCAAGGAAATCCTGAAGGGATGAGGGAACGCAGAGAGTTTTTTGAGAGCAAAATGACAGCTGATGTATTTTTCATTAAAATGAATGTTTTTCAATCATTTTTTGAAGCTGTACATCTTTTATCTTTCTAAGCTTCATAGATTTAAATTTTATACCACTCAAAGCAGAATCTAGACTACTGGATAGTTATTAAGTATAAGGAAAATCAGATCAAGTTTATTCAATTCCAAATGCAGAAATACACATGTTTATATTTTGTTGTACGAGTAGATTTTATTATTATTCAGATAGTAAGAAAGGAACTTGTCCCTGGCAAGGTATCACTAAGAATAGGAAATATAGGATCAGAGCAGGAATGTTCTCTCTTCAGTCCCCAGATGCTGCATTTATTCAAAATTTCCAAGAATATGGTGCTTTAGATGACAAAGACAGTCATAAGCAAAGATAATATCACACAATGAATTCAAGGAAAGGTAAAAAATAATTACCAGAACTGGAAAAAAAAGTGAAAAGCAAGCTGCGATAGTCTCTGTTGTCCAGTTCTTTGTTATTAGCTGTTGACACAAACATCCCCTAGCTCAGATGCAAAGCACCATCCAGGCCCTTGGGTGCCTCTCCTGGGAAGGGATTGAAAGCATTATAGAAGGTATAACTATCTCACTCGCAAGCTATAAAATCAACATATACTTTTAAATGCTAAGAATGAGATTCATCTAATGCTGGTGCAATTTTCACGGGAAAGCATGTAATGTGGTCCAGGATCTCACCGAAATGTGAGATACGCGTCACGTTGGTACCGTCCTCTGTATGTCCTTTGCTGGATAGAGTCACTCAATACCTGGAAAAGGGTGCGAAGAAGAATGCTTGAAAGCTTAGTAAACAGAGAAAAAATAGTTTGAAATGTGTACTAAATTTAAAGAGTAAGCAGCTTGATATATATTTATCCAAATAAATTCAAACTATAGTAAATTTAATGCTCGTGTGTGTCTTTGGAAGTTGCAAAAATTTGAGCTTGGTAGAACCTCTAGGAACCTGTATGTGCACACTGGCATTTTTCACTCATTTTTATTTTATTTCATGTATATACATGAATTCTGAGTTCTGTAGTGTATTAAATACATGGAGTTTAGAGAATCAATGCCCACCCTCCTCCCTATTTTCTAGAAATTCACACTTTTCCTAGGAGTCCTTTGCCCCTGTCACCTATGTAGAGAACCTTTTGCGCCATTATTTTTATGGGTTTCTTAAGACACATCGCTGTCTATACTCAGCTTTTTGTCTTTGGTCCATTTCACTAAACACTATTTAGTCAAGGTGGCCTTCTTTTAGTTCAAAATTTCATATCTGCCTTTCTTTATGGTTGTGTAGTATTCCATTGTGTATAGGTATCACATCTGATTAGCAGGTAGGTTGCTTCCAGGATTTGGGTATTATGAATCATGCTGCTATAACCATGGATACGCTTGTGTCTTTTTGGTGTGTTGACCTTATTTATTTTGGGAATATGCCCAGTAAGGCAGAAAGTAGATCAAACTAGAACAAACAACTTTAAAATTTATATGGAACCAGAAAGGGCCCAGAATTTCTAAAGTAATTGCAAACAACAAGGAAAAAGCCAGAGGAAACCCATTTTAAAGAAAAAAAAAATGAATTACCTGAAAGATCGTTAAGTGTATCAACTGAATAATGTGCTATCTGATATATTTTTTCATTTTAACCATATTTTCCAGTTATAAAATATCCAAACTGTCAAATTGAGTAGGTCATATATTTCTTATTTAGGCAAAAAAGATCTCTATGAAACTATATATTTAAATATAAAAGTCAACACACTGTGAGATTCAATTATTCTTTTGCCTTTACTGTGCATTGCTGAGACACATCATTATTAACCTATGCCAAGATTATGTAGTACGTTCTCTGTGTTACTGTAAGCCACTTGGAAGGTAGACAATGCAAAGGTGCAGACACTCCAGAGAGTTCTTTTTCCTAGGTTTAAAAAAAATGCTATTTTTGTCATGCATTGTGCATTCTAGACCACTTTGAAGTCTTTCAGATAAAATCCTAAAATAGCAGTGAAAAAACAGATCAGTAAAGCTGTGAGACTCAGTTCAAGTACGTATAGTTATTATTATTGCAATGCAATATGGGTTATTTCTCAGCATTTGGACCTCCACGGGCATCGCAGTTGATGCCCACTCCCGGTTTATGATGCTCATATAATTTATGACCAAATCTACAATGACCTGTGGAAGAGAACCTGAGCATTATTTACATCAACCAAATGGACACTAAGCCGGGTGTGTCTCAGGCAAATTGGATGTATGGCCATTTAAATATCTCATAATACAACCAAAGAAACTCCCATGTTTCAGCCAAAAGCTGGTTTGCATATTAAATTAATCGTAAAATTCAGAGAAAATCTTCATGTTTCAATGTAAGTTCATGAGTTTCAATCTGAAAGACAGGAATGAGAAGATAACATACTAAATTTATGCCTTGTTAATTAAGATTTTTGTCTTTGCTTTAAATATAACAGTAATATGTTTTTATTTTCTTTAAATGTCAAATTTCTATTAATAAACATATTTAAGCTCCAGTCTAGAACATTCTCTATTTAATCCTTGACTAAGAAGCTTTAGTACTTTTCCCATGTCCAGGAACAATTTCAAGTGCCAGACTACAAAATGGGTAAGATAAAGTGGCTTTCTCACAGCAGTGATAGAAAGCCAACAGGAGCACACAGTGTACACGAGTGCAATACCATTAGAAATTCACACAGCATCTTACGAAAATTTTCTAATGAAGGTAGTGGCTAACTGATACTTATGTATTCTGTCAGGCATGAAGCAAGAATAACTTAATGGATCTGGTCTTTTCCTCATAAAGATGATGGCAGACACTCCTTGTATGTAGAGTTGATGAGAGAAAGAAATCACAAAGAAAGAGCTACTCATTGAACTTACGAGAAGTTTCACAGGATAACCAGTAACATTGATCTTATTTTACAAGTATACAAGACAGGTTTCAGAAAAGACAGATATTTCTCAACTCCTCAACTGAGCTAGGGACTTTCTCCAGCTAAGAAAAAGTGGAGGTATCAAAGTGTACATGTTTTAAATGTGAGCTTTAAGAGATCCCTATGCTTCCTCTTACTGTGAAGAGCTTTGATATTATCACCATAAGACTAGGCCTGAGAAAGCTTCTTGGTTGACTAAAGATTTGTCAGTGGAGAAGAGATTTTTTTTTCTAACTGCCCATTATCTCATCACAAAGGTGAAAGTGAGTACATATGAGACCAGGAAAATATCCAGGAGAACATGGCACAAATAATCAGAATGCAGTCAGAAACTAAATATATGAGCTCTTTGTTTAAGCCACTATATTCTTGTTTGTCACTAGCAAAAAAAGTGATTATATATAAACATTTTATGTCTATATCTATCTATCTATCTATCTATCTATATAATTTACTTATGTATATCTTGTGGTTCTTTTAGAGAATTTATATGTGCATCATACTATAAATATACATATATAGGCAAGTATGTACACATGCATGTATGTGTGTGTGTGTGTGCCCATACAGAGAAACATACATACACATAATCTTCAGTTTCTCAAATTCTTTTCTCAAAAATGACTCACTAAAATGACACATTATGAGATTATTTTATAATTATGAAACATATTATTCATTTACTGTTTATTCACATGATTCCAAGGCTTTTTCAGTTTCCTTTTTGAGTTGAGGAAAGGTTCTAATTGATTGTGAAAAAGTTTGAAATTTAATGTAATGCTAAGGTGCTCTGTTCACTTTGTTCTAACACCTTAGCAGAAAGATGTGCTTTAAAATGGTCCCAATTTCAAAGTAGCTTAGACAAATGATTGAAGAATTTCTTATTTTGTTTCTTTGTACATAGGGATGCGTTGGTACCTGGGAAATATTAAAAGTGGTCAGGTGGTGAACACCACTGTTCTTCAGAACCCTAGCTGATGCAACAGAGTGTGATATGTACAAAACAGAAAAATTTAAAAAGCATGTAAACAGGAAAGCTACACTTCCATATATTCAACTAAACTCAGATGTTTTAGAATTAACAGACATATTTCATTGTCTTTCTGAAGTTGGTTTTATTGGAAAAGTGAAACTACAACTTGGAAAAATAGGAAATTTACCTTAAAGTTCAGAGAGAACAAAAGAAAGAAAACTCTAGAAATTTTGAGTCGAGAGAGAATAAAAAAGGATACACTAGGTAAAGGTACACTTCTCATAAGTTCTAGTAGGAACCAGTGAGTAATAGTAAAGGATTCATAAAATGGTACTCTTAACTAGTTGAGTTGAGACTACCTAAGAGACAAAAATTAAATGAAACTTAAACTCAATACATACAATAAGTGAAACTTTGGGTCGGCCAGGCTCATGTATTGGTGCTTTTCCCTGCTTACTATTTCCTCCATCAGAAACTATGTTCTTTTCCTACATACACACACACACACACACACACACACACACACACACACACACACACACACACACACACACACACACATATATATATATATATATATATATATATATATATATATATATAAAATTTATTTATTTATTTATTTTTTTTTGCAGCCCAGGCAGGTCCTGAACTCACTATGGAGCCCGTGTTGGCCTTGTACTCATGGCAATTCTCCTGCCTCAGCCTCCCTTTTCATATGGTTTTTAAGTAACATGTCATTTGCTCTTAAATTTTTATTTCTTATAGAGAAATCTTTTTAAATCTCCATGCCTACATTTTCACATGATTGTGTCACATTTAAAAATCCCAAAGATACCTCTGACTCACTGAATCAGTAATTCAAATAATCACCACTGCATCCACATTAGAATAAGTTCCAACTTTGTTCATTGAAGGGTCCTTCATCCTTCCAGTCCCTATGAGTCAAAAATTCAGAAGTTAAGTAAGATTCTTGCTTTTCCTTACCCCAGGTCCATTTTTCTTAGGTCTGAGCAGGTTCACTCTTTAGCTTCGTCATTCCATTTATCATTTGTTCAGTTCAGCTACTGTCCTTTTTTGCCTGGAATTCTTCCATGTTGCTGTTCCCCTATCGTTTTTAAAATTATTTAATCCTGTCTGTCTACAGCAGCTACAGTGACTTTAAATGAGCATAAATATGACTTTTTATACTTTAAAATTTGCAGCCCTCTATTTTCTCTAAGCAAAACCAAAAATATTTATTTATTCACTTGTTTGTTTATTTATTTAATTTTATTTTAAGACAGGGTCTCACTATGTAGCTCAGACTGGAAAAAAAAAAAATATTTATTGTGGTCCAGAAAGTCCAATGAGGTGAGCACTTCCTACTTCTTCAACCTCTCCCTCTTCCATTGTAATTATAATATTGAGGTGATTTAGCCTAAGTGGAGAGTGCAGTAGGTTTACAGCTTTCGCACTGACGCCTTTGATCCAGACCACAGTGCAAAGCTTCTCTGTCATTGTGCACAAGCTGCTGTCTCTGCTTCCACATTTCTCTGGGGTCTAATAATTGCCACTCATTCTTCAGCTCTTAACTGAATTATGATGTCCTCATGAAATGCTTCTGAGCCCCTTTTTGGGATACTACTTAAGCCCTTGGCTTAAGTTTATTGTTCACATTACTTTACCTTGAGAACATTAATCATAATTTGCAACTATATACTCTGGATTGTAGGAGTAATGTCTTCCAAAGTTCTGCTGGTCAATATGATAGTCATTAGTCATATATGGCTATATAAATTTAATTAAATGTTTTTAAATTTTTTTCTTAAGTTAAATTAGCTAAATTTCAAGCACTCAGTATCCACTTATAACTCCTTAATACTGTATTGGATAGTAATAACAATAAAAAATTGTCATCACTGAAGAAAATTCATTTGTATATTATAGGTCTTGATTGTAAGTTCTTTGAGAGTAGAATCGATTTCTCTTTGTTCAACATTAACTTCTGGTTCCTAGCAAACCAATTTTGCATACTGAAGAAATTATCCAAACCTTTATTATGTGTTCTTACATTCTATACTGCAAAGTGATTTTACTATACTTATTGGAGTCACATGGCACAGTGAATGCCTGGAGTCTCATCATTCTGGAGGCTCTCCTGAGCCCAGGAGTTTAAGATCAGTCTGGGCAACATAGCAAGATGCTATCTGAAAAAAAAAGAAATTTGTATTTGATTTTTTTTCTGAAAACTTGAGCCATCTTTTCATCATGCCCTTTCCCTCATGGCTGAATACAGCTCAACTTGATGACCCTATTCCCAAAGTTTAATGCAGTATTTTGCTATGAGTCAGACTAAAATTTTCTCAAATCTGATTCTAGGTAATAATGATTTAGTAACATGTCAAAATTAAGAAACTCTGTGGTTGAAGAGAAAACAATTTTCATCAAGTGTTTCTAAATCAAATCTGCTCTCTTTTTAAATCACAATATTGCCTTTTATTCTTACATAGCTGACTGTAGGCTAGTCAGCTCATGCCCATTTGTTTGCATCAAGCATGCCCTGGGCGGGCTGGAAGGCTGAAAGAAACAGCAGAATCAGGGCCAAGAGAGCTCATCTTAACCTACCCTGCTTGAACTTTGAGTCAAGATACCTACCAGCCAGTCACCATGATTAGATGTCATAGAGTGACAAGAATTGATGGCAGACAGGGAGCAGAAGGTCCTCTACCTAGGAATCTCCTGTTTCTTTTTCTTCTACTTTGGCTGCTTTTATGCCATATAAAATAGTTTTCATTAATATATTGAAGACTTTAAAAAAATACAAGGAAAAAAATTTGTATAAGCACAAGATTTAAATTTCTGACCATTCTGAGGAAACGAAACTGTGGAAGAAAACTTAGAGAGTTTGTGTCTGATACATCCCCATTTATCCTCATCACATCATAAAATCAATCTCAAAAGATTCTCTCATTATTGCCACCGGAAAAATAAATCATGAAGCACAGGATAAATGGGCACTTGAATGCAGAAATACTAGCAATATTGAATATGGTTGCGCAGTGAATGGAGGGGGAAGAATTTCAGCAACTAAGTAAAGGAATGACTTCAAACAATTACAATTCAAAAAATAGTTAGTCTTTCTAATTATCACTCTTCTAGATTTTAAAAAGCTATCACTAAATCAATAATTTATAGGATCACATTTATTGCACAGCTAAAGCTTAGTAGATAATAAAACTTTAAAATTCTTTTTAAATAGAGATAATGAGCTGGATTTTGTTTGGTGTGATTTTTTCCTTCTTTTATTTTTAGTATTTTGTTTGTAGAAAGATTTTTATTCTGAAAAGCCAATTTTCTTTTTCTTTTTTCTTTTACTAGGGATTGAATAATACAGGGCCTTCACTCTGAGCTACATCTCCAGTTTCTTTTTATTGATTATTGGAGATAAGATCTTGTGAAGTTAGAGCTCACTCACTTATGTTTCTAAATTGCAGTTAGTTTTTATGCATTGGTAACTGCATGATCATTCTAGTGGATATGTGAATGTTACTCAGTAGAGATATTATTCTATAGTGTTCACTCCTCCACTGTGGAAGTCCAAATAAATCAACACTTACAACAAAACACATTTAAATAAAATTTTAGATATATTAACTATTGTCTGTTTGAGGAAGGAAGAGGAAAAAAAAAGAAAAAGGAGGATGAACTGCTAAAGCAGGTAGTGGAAAGTCTGGTGCCATCCAGGTAACTCCTTGTCCAATATAGGATCAAGACACGTAGCCCTCCAATATAGAATGCAAAGTTAAGAGTGTGAAGCTCAAATCACCAAATACTCAACTTTAAGTTTTCCTCTGCAGCTTTATAGAAAAAAAATGAATCAATATTTCTCACTCCATATCTGGGAGGTACTATGGCTGAGTTCCCACAATTGGAATTCAAGTTTCCAAAGGTCAAGACTTGAATAAGGTAATGTACATTAAAACACCTGTCACAGACTGGATGTGATATGTAAATAAAAAATAAAATAAATTTAATGACTACATAAAAACTAATTACTTTATAATGTCATAAGTACCTAAATTAAAAAAAAAAAACTTATGTCTAGGAAAAGATTTTTATTGTTCAGAGTTAATTAAAATAATATGATCATACCTTCTGATCTAATTGCTGCTGAAAAATGTGTAATTGACAATAAAATCATAGGTGTTTCCTTATTCTACTATCTAGTAGTTTTAAGTTGTGTACTTAATGATATAAATATGACATATCACACATGAATGGAATTTACTGCAATTTTTAGTCTGGTGATTATTTCTTACTTCTAAAGAAAATATTCCAGGACTTATTTTACTCTTCAAAGCTTTCAATCCCTGTTTGTAGCTAAAATTTAGCAATGCTTGAGATAACGTGAAAATTTTATAAGAACTATACTGATAAACTTTTAAAGCTGCTATGTAGTAAGTATAAAGCATTTTTTCTATTTTTACTATACAACTTTTTCGTATACTCAGACTATAAAAATGAATGTTTATCAAGATATTGAGACTAGCTTCAAAAAAGTCAAATTTTCACTTTCATGCTTAGATCACTATATATATATATTCTGAAGGCTACAGTCCTAGTTTATCCAGTAAGCTTGTATTTTAAAATTTTCTTGGACAGGTATATTATGTTCTTGCAAATGTTGAATTCGTCTTTCGTATAGTATTTAAAAAGGGAATTACAAAGTCCTGGTGTAGTAAATCATGTCTGTAATTCTAGGCACATCTGTATTCCAGAGGCTGAGGCAGGAGGACGTCAAGTTTCAAACCAGCCTGAATAATTTTGCAAAACCCTGATTCAAAATTAAATTTAAGAAGAGTCTGAGAATGTAGCTTAGGTGTAGATGACTTACCTAGCATGCATGAGTCTTTGACTGTAATTTTCATTATCGAAAAAAAGAAATTGCAAAGGACCTTACTTGCTGGGGAAAAAAGCATCTCTTTCACCATCTGATTTCATAAGAAATACATTGTGTACTATAATATCAAGAATATAATTTTACATGGAGCACAGAAACCAATACTGATGCCAAAAGTAAAAAGACCCTTTAAGAGCATTTCTCTCCTTCAACAGCAAGTCCCCTACTCAAACAAGACTACAATTTGGCAGAATAATAATTAGTGTTTTCTAAATGAACCTAGTTTGTGCCAAGTGAGTTTTTTTCTCTCCTTCTTCTTTTCTTGGTAACTGAAGAAAGCCAAGTACATTTCATGGTTTAAAAAATAAATATCACACTGGCTTAAGGCCAAGACCACCGAGTATCGGCGAGGAGTTAGTTCATTTTGTCAGTTGCTGGTGTACCCAGTAAAAGGGAAGAATGTTCCAGAATAAGAATGCTGACGGATAGATTTTGCGATACAGCTCTCGTGTATGTATTTAACTTACAATGGTCTAACTCTGCTTCTGGCTGCCAGTCTCCACCTTCACCGACAACGTAACATCACTCGTTTGTGACCGTTCTTTTACTTTTTGGACTTGGTCTCCAATTTGTAGAGCCCGTTTCCCACGTCTCAGAGAATCCCTCGCCAAGCACTATGCCGTTAACTGCTGATGCTGAACATCGTCAAAAACCTTTTCAAAATGCAAGTGTTTCGTGAGAACTTGTGTAGTTTCTTACAGAGCCATATTATATTTCATTAACAGTATAAACATTTTATATAGTCACTGAGAATGACAGATTTCTGGGTGAAAAGAATGTGCATTCTAAGAATGACCAAAGTAAGTATAAAATATTGACACTAGCTTCTCAAATAAAAATTATAAGTGGTTTATACTTGAGCTAAATAGCTAAGTTAGAAAATATGTATTTTAAAGATGTTTAACTTTTGATATCAAAAAAGGAAATATTAGAAAGGCTCTTCTCTACACAGAAAAAAATATATCATTTTTATTAATGCTACCAGATAAAAGGAGTTGGTGAGGGTGTGTGTGTGTGTGTCTGTGTGTGTGTGTGTGTGTGTGTGTGTGTGTGTGTGTGTGTGTGTGTGTATTAAATGCTCAAAGAACTTCAAAAATTCCAAAACAAACTTATATTCTCAAGATTAGGTCCTTAGGGGCTGGAGGAATGGCTCTGGCATTTTATCATTAAAACCTTGCAAATAAAAAGGGATACTGATTACTTCTAACTCTTAGTAAGGTGATATTTAATACGAAGAGCAAAATTCTTTGATGGGATTCATTCACATAAAATGCCTAGTCCATGCAAAGCTCTATTCTTGGAGTTTTAGAACTCAAATTGGGATCCTTAATCCCCCTTGTGAAGCTGTGGTCCCTTGTTTTATCAGTACTGTCTTAGTTATCATTTTGTCACTGTGACTCAATATCCGACATCCAAACTTAGACAGGAAAGATGTATTGTACTTTACAGTTTCAGAAGGTCTCAGTCCATTCATGGGTGAGTGGCTGGAAAATGGTGGACTCACATGGTGGAGCCACAGCTAGAGTTAGAGC
This sequence comes from Ctenodactylus gundi, assembly GCA_004027205.1. Lineage (NCBI taxonomy): Eukaryota > Metazoa > Chordata > Mammalia > Rodentia > Ctenodactylidae > Ctenodactylus > Ctenodactylus gundi. The sequence goes on from PVKB01000137.1 coordinate 888,177, forward strand.
TGCCTGAAGGACAGACATTCTCACAGCAGGGTGGAACAGAGAGAGGCTGGAGGAAGGGAGGAACTAGCACACGCCCCTCCAGGTCAGTCTTCAAGCATCCACCCCTTCCAGCCAGGCCTCACATCTCAACTCTGCACAGTATTTGTAGGAATATGAGGCTTTGGGGGACACTTCAGAGCCAAACCAGGACAGATACCTTGGCAGAATTATAACTCCTGAGAATCATGTCCTCTTATGATAGTTTCCACTATCTGTTTCTAAACATGGACTTTTTGAATGTCCTCACTCTAAATACCCATGCAAGGCATGAGCTGCCTTTGTCTGTGTTCTGTTTGGTATTTGGTTTTTAATACATGAATGAAAAATAATGCATAAGAGTATATGGAAATTCATGCTACAGAAACACCCACCTCTGCTGTCACAAAGTTATCCTCTGTAGGGAGGTGCAGATTGAAAATATAAACCTTTAAAATGGTTAGTCTGTATATTAAAGAACTTTAAAAAAAATATCATCTCTATAGAGCAATGGTGAAACAAACAAACAAAAATCAGAAAGAACTGATCTTGCAACACCAATCTACCCAATGTCAATATTACAGAATATTCAAGGTGAATGATATAATGCTTTTCTCGTTTTCTTTATTTATCAGTTTATTTTAATCTAAGAATGTTCTTAAAAATGTGATTTTTAACATTTTATGAATGCACCATTATTTGAATAAAGGTTGTCAATCTTGAGTCTTGCTAGCTGAAAATGAAATTACCTTGTAGAAGCTTTTTAAGCAGGAACAGTGTAGCTCTTTTTCCTGAAAACCATGATGCAGCAGAAACGATCAAAGATTTACAGGGAAGTTCTTTTTCCTCTTTTTGAAAGTGGATGCCCATGGCTTTCACTAATTGAATTCTTTCTTTACAAAAACAGACCTGTAGGCAGTCTGCTCGCCGCTGCCAGCAGTAACTGCACATCACTGTAACTTCCTGCTTTCAGAAGCTGACTAGGAGATCAATGGAACTGGATGCTGACAATCAGGGGTAGACGTCACTAATTTGTGATGACACGGGCGTGCAGAAAAACAAGTAATTACTCGGCCATTATCTCTCATAGTTTCAAGTGATACGACTAACACTATCATTATCCATGAGTAAAGATAAGGAAAAATATGCGGTGGTCATTAACACTGAAAACACTTAGGGCTCATTTTTATTAAGAAGTTCTTTTCAGTGTAGGAACTTTCACAAATTAACTGTGTGTGTGTGTGTGTGTGTGTGTGTGTGTGTGTGTGTGTGTGTGTGTGTCTGTGTTTGTAATCACTTGCTATTGATATTCCAGTGCTAAATCCTAGAAAGTGTCCTGTTAGAAACATCAAAGAAGTCACTATATTACATTTTAATAACATAATCTCAGAATATAATGTATTTCATAATCTTTGTAAGTCTGTCCAGATACCAGAAATAAAAAAGCATGGGGAGAGGATTATGTTTCCTTCTCTTATTTTTATTTTTTATCTGAATTAAAGCTTTGAAAATGTGAATGTTCATGATAAAGAAGAACCAAATTGTTTGTCAATATAATTTGTAGTTTTTATTACTGTATATTTAAAATCTCTTCCATAGAACTATATGGTTACCATTTCTTTGATAAAATACATAAATTGATTTTTTTTGTTCTTATGTCCACGTTGTCTTTTTTCACTATACTCAGGCAATAGATTAAATTTCAGATCAAATTCTAAAGTTTGAAAAAACTGTAATTATGGAACCACAGCTTACAATTTTATGCAGCTGTCGTAAGCAAAATATAATCTTGGATAAGAAAATCACATTACATTAAATTTACTTTTAATTAAAGAACATGCATTTTTATTTTTTATCATCAGAATACATGGTTTTCAATAAAGACTTGCTTAAATTTGTAATACACATTATTAAAGATTAAACTTAAAAAAGTAAAATGAAGCAAGAGCTCTCATCACTCAAAATTAACAATAAAAATGTTTTGATGCAGTTCTGTCCAATCTGTTGTCTGGGAAGAAGTAGCCATCTCTATTCTCTCTGGCAACTGGAAACATTTTGTATGCCAGGTGGCACAGCACGAGTCACCCCTGCCCAGGAACCCTCACTAGAGGCCTGTCCGCTGGAAGTGGATTTGTTCTTTTTCTTCATCCTGCACAGTCTTGCAGGACTTAACCACCTACTTGTCCTCTGACCCAAGCACTCGTGCCTAGAGTGGTGTGCATTATCTGCAGAGACTTCCAGGAACTAGGCCATTGGTTCTTCACTCTGTGACCTTCAAATTTTTACTTTGATAACATCTAGGATCATAAATGATGTCCCCGTTTTAAACCTAAAACGATCACATTCCAGGAACACATTCAGGTTTCAGGAAATTATATATATGTAGACAGAGAGACAGACAAACACATACATACATACATACATGTGTAGATGCATATATACCTACGTAATAATTATAAGAATAATAAAGCCCTTAAGAGTAAAAAAATTAATCATCCTAACTCTCTAATGATATTTGATCTTACATTCCTTAAAATTGTCCACAAAATTATGTTTCACAGTATGACTTCATGATGTCATATTTTCCCTACTAATTTTGAATGTCATTTGTATTAACTAAAAATAAATGGTAAGTATGAAGACTTTTAACTATCATTTGATTATTTTGAATTTACATCAGATTATCTTGTAAAACAAAACATTTTATCTCTAGTACTTATATATTTTATTTTTTATTTGAAGATAATTCCATATTGATGCTATTACACAATGAGAACTAAACTTATTGTCTCTTTCTGTAGTTTAAAATTGACTAAACGTTCTTCTAACATTAAAAAAGTTGAACAGTTACAATTCTTGACTTTGTTACTAGGATTTTTCAATTATTCTCTGTATTTTTTTTTTTTTTTTTTGTAAGCACCCTTGCTTTCCTATGAGACAAAGTTTGACTGAAAGTAGAATTCAGTTCCATCCTTGGTTGGTGGTGGGCTCCAAAGGAGAGAATGGTTATACACTGAATTAACTGCAGATTCACTGAGTGTCATCTGGAAGGAGTCAGAGAATAGATATCTAGGGATTTATGATTAAGTGGGCTAAAAAATAATTATTGCAAACCATAACACTAGTGACTATCTCCAGACATAAAATTTCATAGTCTGATAAGGTCCTAAAAAATGGGAAAGATCGATGTTAAGGTATCAGTAAGAGAACTGGAAAAAGTGAAGGCCAATAAAAAAGTGAGTGCTATAGAAATGTTCAGATTTCTGTATAAATACAGAGGGTCTCAAGTTTAACCCACCAAAAGGTTGTTCTGGGGAAGACAGGTCATTCACCAAAGCTAACAGAAATGTGATGTTGAAGAGTCCACTGATATTTCAGTGATGACTTTTTTCTTCAACTCATGACTAGACATGGGAAAGGAAGTCACATGGTTGAGCTCCTAAATGTGTGCAAGTTGAGATGGGAGCCCATTGTGAGAAAGGTTAAGTAGCTCTGCTTAACTATCAAGAGATAAGGGATACAACGGCCCTAACAATGGACAAAGTAGAATTTGGCCAAGCAGTACAGGTTGTTTTAAAGATGTTGGATTGAACATGTTATCTGTAGGGCTAGAATAGTCTAAGAAGCGGCTAAACACCTTGTCGCTTTATTTCTATAATAAGATAAGACAGTTTGAAGTATTTAGTCCTCCCCTCCAATAAAAGTGATGATCTACTATTTGATTTTGAAATGCAAGTTAATTTTCATATGTATTATCTGAAGAAGTAGGTTTTGGGCACCTATAGCAGATGCACGATGATTCTCCTCAGTTTTGTCTCAAAGGTGAACATTCACCTGGGAAAGGAAAGACACAGACACTAAGAAAAAGCACTGGATGAAGAATATAATTTGTTACTGATATTCAGGAACATAAAATTTTACCATGACTCACCCGGTTGGGTGGTCCTAGGAGCCCAAATAACAACTAGTGTTCTGGTTAAAATTCAGCTCACAATGGGTGTTTCTGTGGTCTTTTTCCACAGTAAAAATGAAATTGATATATTTATGATGAGGGGAAAATACTCATGTTAGATTTTATTTTAAATAGGGAAAGCTAAGTGAAAACTTCCAAAATGGCCCCCCAATCCTGTCAAGGTACAATACTGCAACCCCATCATAAAGGATTCGAAAGAGATTAAAACCATCATAAAAAATCTAAAGAATACAGAGGTGGTGGCCCGATCCTGTTTCCAGTTAGTTATCTGCTCTGGCCCCTCCAGAAAACTGGAGAATATAGATGGTCTCAAGTTTAACCCAAGAGGAGAACTTTAGATTCACTGAGCTGGATGTTAAGACTCATTGCCAGAACCAATTAGCAAGGCTTGAGGCTTCTCACATGAGGCCTTTGATCTGACAAATGCATTCTTTTCAATTCCAATGAAAAAGGAGGATCAGAAACATTTGACATTCACATGGGATGGATAAAAATATTCATTTACAGTTTTACCTCAGGGATACTTTAATTCTCTCCTAGCATAATACACACTGAAGAGTCTATTTCTTTGAAATTCTGGTCGAACTTTTGAATATCAACTGATCCTTTACATTAGTTGCATCACATTGATTGGACAAGGTGAGGCAAACACGCTGGGCGATGACCCATGGCTCAATAATACACACTCAGTCGGAGAGGGAAGGACAAATCCAAAAATAGGTTCAGGAACATTAAATTCGCTGAAGTTTTTAAAGTCCAATGGTGAGAACATGCACTTAAATACACCCTCCAAAATAAAAGATAAAATATTGCTGCAAATTACACGTTCGATTTCAAAGGAGGTGAATGAATAATGCTTAGCAGAAATTACAGGTTCCGGTGGCAGCATATTTAACTCAGAATTTATCATTCCAGGAAATTATCTTCTGTGTTTGATTATGTACCGGTTTATCCAAGTCTCTCACTTAGACCAAAGCACCATGAAAGACAAAATTTGCTGTCAGTCCTGTACTCAAAATTGCTTCGAACTCAACAGTATATGAGGGGTAGAATTCCTAGAGCCCTAAACTCTGTGCAAGGAAGGGAAATCTTAAAAGAATTTGGAAACAAAATGAAAATCAATGACAGATTAACTTATTTTTTGTTATAATTATGCACCAGCAATAATCAACAATACACGGGATAAAATACTTCACCATCTAAAACTGCTTTTGTGTAAGTTTGGTGCTCCAATTACTATTAAGTATTGTATATATCACAAATTTATTTTTATTTCATTGTTTCATTAGTTTTTTAAATAAACATAGTATTTTACAAGGAAGGCAATTCTGAGAACTCCTGGTTGCAGTTAGTTCATGACCAAAAAAAAAAAAAAAAGAAGAAAGAAAGAAAGAAAGAAAAAACCACAAACAATAAGGCCAGATATGTGCACTTAATTAAGACAGCAAGCTTGTTAAGTTTGGAATTACTCAAGCTTCCTTCAGATTTACTACCTGGTTCCAACTCTGGTGCTTATGTTTCATCCTGAACTAAAACAGCAGTTAGAATAGACAATGGAACAGTGGAACAGAATTTCAGCTACTTTATTTTTGCTATTGTGAGCACTTCAGATTTTTCTTTGAGCTTTCTAATGTCTACTTGTCCTAAATATTTAGAAAGATGTTTTTTTTTTCCCACACATATACTGTGTGAGTTAATGGTAACATGCTGACCAAGTGACATTTGAAAGTATTTCCAAAGATATTGGAATAATTTTTTTCTAAAAAATCTTCTTAAGATAAGAAATTTGGAACACACACACACATACAAAAGTAGACAGTAGTACAGTAAATTTTCATATATTCATTAAGGATTTTTAAAAATTTACAATTAAAAATAAATAAGCTCTAGTATGTTCAACAAAGTCTGCTTCAAAATTAAATTAAAACATCTCGAAGCTCTTGACTTGGACAATGCAATACTTCATCCTTTTTTCCCCAATCAATGTGAGATTTAAGGCTTTAATTTACTTTTCTTTATAACTTATTTTGTGGGCTACCATTCAAATACACAGTTATACTTTACATGAAAGGTAGAAACTTTGATTTTATAACAAAGGTAATTATGGCCTATCAATTTGACTGTGTAGTTGTCAATAATAATTATTACGACTATATAACAGGAGAAAGAGGTTATTGATTGATGTTAAGCAAAGCAAACACATTAGAAAAATTGTACACAGTGATGACAACTGTGCAAATGTGTTTGGTACATGCATGTACACTAGCCAAAGGGAAGAAAAAAATGAAATTGGTGTTTCTGTCACATGGGGTATTTGATTATATTTGAAAAATTAAAATTCTATTGAAGATAATTGTAGGCTTGCTGTCAATAATAACACAGAGAAATCCTGTATTTGCCAAGTTTCCTCAATGATAACATCTTGCAAAATTGTACCCTATCACAGCCAGGGCACCAATGTAGCTGTAGTTTGTATGACTAGCATCTTCTTTAAAATGGCAATTCTTTCGAAATCAAAGATAAAAAACAGTAACTATGTTTAGTACCTATTTTTTTCTAAGTTTGACTGAAACTAATTTTGTTACAGAGATGATGCAGGAGGTGTATCCATCTGGTTATCAGATATGTTAAGTATACAGTGGTCTGGGCTTTTTGACAGTTGCAGAAACATAGAAAGTAGGACATTATGCTAATTGATAAAACAAATTGCATATATGTCACTATTTTTTCAAGCGAATTACCACTTTTTGATTTCCCATGAAAAAGTAGTTGTCTGATATTTATTTTCTGTTCAGCAGAGTGTTTCTACCCTGCCTTTCCATGTCACTGGGGAGTGAGTAGCTCACATGACTCATGGCCTTCGGTGTTGGCAGTGGGTGAGTACAGTGTTTCTGACTCTCTTCATCCCTCTATCACTCCATGTCTCTTTAACCTTGAACAAGAAAGAGAAATGAATCGATGCTTTAAATAAAACTGAAAGGCAACCTGCTCCTTATGTACATTTAAGGAATCATATGAAGATTCAATTAATTTGATTCTTAACAATCTGAAAACAGATGGGCACTAAATAACAACAGGATATTGCTATAGTGTCAATCATATCAATGGAACTTGAAGTTGTTGATTTGCTTCCCACTTAAAAATGAATACAAATGCAAATGCAAATGAAGTGATAAATGCAAGCCCATTTGTAAATTAAAAGAGTAACCATAAGAAAAGTGAAGTCAGGCAAGGAACCTATCACAGGGATGTATGATGTCAGCCAGTATGTGCCTACTTTTGCTGCAGTTTGTCCTCAAACTAATGATCAAAGTGATAGGTCTAGAATGCTTCAGGCCAGCACTGTAACATATTTTTTTACACGTCTCAGAAAAAAAAACCAGCATAATAATAAGCATCATCATCTTGCACATTGGATGAGTTACATGCAAATTAGTCAATAATTATGGTTGACTAAGAATTGTGTTTAACAATTGAATGTCATTTTATACATGAATTATCATAAAGCAACTGAAAAGTAGTATCATAAAACAATTGAAAAGTAGTAATCACATGTACAGGGTTCAAATCTAAAAATGCATATTTGAAGCCAAAGTGAATTATTTTTTAAATTAGCAAAAAAAGTTTTTATATTACTAGGATGAAAATATTTGGTTATTACATCATGAATAGTTGTTAGAGGACAGAAGCAAACAAGGATATATTGAAAATTCAAAGGTTATAAGGGACAACTATGGTTAACCACAACAAGTATAATTTGAATATATGGTATTGTCTTGGCAAGTTTAATTGCTTAGCCAAAAAACAAACATAAGTTTAGATTTGTAATTTTTAAAATCTCTGCTCTGTTGTGGTCATATGTATCATGACTGATACCTACCTCCTTAATCTTCTTATGTTTATAATCAAACTTTCAAAAAGAATCACCAGTCATTTGGAATATCAGTCTGTAGCTGTTTTTCATTAAGTATAATTTGGAGATAGGTTTTTTTTTATATTTATTACACACCAGAAAGTATCAGAAACATCTTAAGCATCTATCATGGAAAGATTTCTTCAAAAACTTAATTCCATATTTAGTTCATGTTTTTACTTAAATTTAGTCCTCCTGTTATCAGTAATACCTTTCTAAAGAGATTTATTTTTAACAACACGATTAAATCAGATTTTGTATAAATAGAGACTTACTTTTCACACAAAAGACAATTTTATTTTCTAAAAGGTGTTTCTAAATCTAAATGTACATTTTCAATTGTGAGTCTGCTGATCAATATATTTTGGTATCTTCCACAACTTACCTACTGTTAGTCATGCTGCTATGAACATGTATATACATGCATCTCTGTTTTATGGTGCTTTTAATTATTATAGAAAGATATTCAGGAGATGCATCACTGGGTCAAATGAAATATTGATTTTTCAGACTTTTGTGAAGAATCTCCATAGTCCTTTCCATAGTGATTGTGCACATTTACAGTCCCACTAGCAAAGTGAAAGAGTTCCTTTTACCCTCCACCCTTGCAAGCCTCTACTGATTCTTGAGTTTTGAATCAAAGCCATGTGGTATTGAAACAAAAATATACAGGTCAGTCAGTGGAGCAGAAACAAAGATGAAGAGACCACCTCAAGTACCCTCAACTTCCTTATCTTTGGCAAAGGGGCCAAAATCATGCTCTGGAAAAAATGATTGCCTCTTCAATAAGTGGTGCTGGGAGAACTGGTTGTCCACATGCAGAAGAATAAACCTGTTGCCATATACTAAAATCACATCAAAGAAGTTCAAAGGCCTATATGTTAAAACGGTAACACTGAACATCCTGGAGGACAATATAGGTAAAACTCTTGAAGATGTAGGTGTGGATGGGCCAAGACTTTCTCAATAGGACACCTGATGCAAAGGAAATAATCCCAAAATCAACAAATGGGTTTATATCAAATTTAAAAGCTTCTGCACAGCAAAGAAAGCAATCAACAAATTGAAGAAAGAACTGATAGAAAGAGAAAAAAAATTGCTTCCTAAACTTTGGACAAGAAGCTAATAACTAGGATATCTTAATTTTTTTTATATTTAAAAGTGACCAATTTATTTAAGATCCTAGGGTATCACTTTATTTTGAATTAACAGACTTGATCCCAAAAAATTTCTTTATCCACATTCAATATTTTGATTGCTTGCCTTCTTATTTTGAAAGAACAGCTTGATCTGATCTATATATATATATATATATATATATATATATAAATCTCTCATTTTCCCTTCATTTGCTCATCTAATTGTTGGAAATAAAAACATGATATGGTAGGTTCAAGTAAAATACAAGTGTTTAAAAAGCCATAAGACATAACTTATGAGTAAATGTCTACATTAAAATGAGCAGGAATATTTAAATTTGGCCTAAGAAAGTTGAGGGGAAATTCTTGTAGGGAATACTATTTAAGCAAGAACTGAAAAATAAGTATTTGCTTCAGTAAACGGATCTACTAGCAGCACATGTCAGAAGCCCTAAAATTGCCCTTGATGTCATCATTTTTCTTATTTATTTATGTGTGTGTGTGTGTGTGTGTGTGTGTGTGTGTGTGTGTGCATGCGCGTGTAAGCTGTGTTGGGAATAGCAGCATGCCGGGTAAGTGTTCTCCCTCTGAACTACATACTAGGCCCTCCTCTTCCTTTCATTTTGATCTTATTTTGATTCTGTTTATACTTAAAGTTATTTGTAATTTTAAGCACAATTTCAGACATAATAAACTAAAATGTCTTAAGAGAATGTCAGGCACCATTGACAAAAAATGTCTTATAATATATACTAAGTTCATTTCTACAAATAAATTTAAAACACATTCTCTAAGTTTATAACAAATGCATATGAAAACATTATATTTTACTGTGGTTTATCAAATACTTTATGTGACTATTGTCTTTGGTTTGCACATTGAACTATCTCCCACAAACAAACTTTGGCAGGCAAAGGTTAAATCTCCCTTGACCCCTGAGGCACTCTGCTACACAAATCATCAATTGATTAGTATGTATGCTTGTTCTTTCTCCACTTTACCTGCCGTCATGCATTGTCTGACCTTATTTAACCCCCTGGCAATATATCAACTGGGTCCCTTGTGAGACACGTGGAGAGATTTTGTCAACTTGAGGCAAACAGGAACCATGCCTAGATTAGGGTTTGGGAACCACACTTAGATTGGGAATTGAGAACCAGCATGGATTAAGAGTGTGAGTGATTTGAGGGCCAGCAAAGGAGGAAAGAGCACCCACCCAGTTGTGGGAGGCCCACCTTGGAACTCAAACTGTATAAAAGGAGGGAAGAAGAAAGATTGTTACAGCTTCCTCCTCTGGGAAAGCTCTCGCCTTCACAGTTGTGTGCAGACTCCAACTTGCTATACCTCGCAGGTTTGCCACAGTCTCAACTTGTGCCTGTCCCCAGGCTTCACCACTGTTCTTTGAACAAGGGAGATCCGATCCGCGGTAGACTGTCCTGTAGTCCGGGACGGGAGTTCTGTTTTGTGGCGGAGCAGCCATCGGACGGACACTCCAGCTCTTGGATTATCTTTATCCTCAAATTTGTAAGCCTTCCAAATAGATCCTTTTCTTATAATATCTGTAAATTTTGCCTTTTGAAAGAACACAAGCCAATGCGCCTTGTCAGCTGGCTTCTAGTGAGTGGAGCCAATGACAAACACAGGTGAAGAATGGAAAAAGAGAGATGCAGGGGCCACACCTCCGTCTCTGTTATAATCCTTCTAGATGACTGTCCTAGCTTTCCATCTCAGTAAGTTTCCAGAATTATGTTCTTGGCACCCCATTGCTGCTCAGCCCTAGAGATGTTAATGTTTATATTCTTCATAATCTCTGACTACCTCCCTACTGTTGTGGTTCCTTTAAGCCTGCCCACAAGCATATAGGTTATTTATTTCTTGAAATCTTTGCTCTGAGATGAATTTAGTTTCCTCATAGAATTCTAAGTGTTCCAAATTAGAAAGCCTTGGTTTGGATTGCAGTTTTACCCTTGTTACTTCTGAAACTTCAGCAAGTTACAAATTTGTGTATTATCACCTTCAAAGTTTATGTAATAGAATGAACCCTTATTTGAGATGATGCATTACTCTGTAGTCCATGTTGGCCGTGAACTCACTATAGAGTACAGGTTGGCCTAGAATACACAGCGATATGTCTGCTTTAGCCCACTGGGCTATGCAATCCTAGGAAATAAAACTCAGGGCCTTGACTTTGCTAGCCATTAAGCATGCTAATCATTTTGCTATTCCTCCAGCCCTGATAATGAGATGATCTATAGAATGGTCTTTGGAGGCCTAGATGAGCCAACACGTTTGAAATGTCTTGCACGAGGTTAGTACTTATTATTTATTGCAATTAATATTAAAGGAGAAAAAATGAGATGTTTTCATGAAGTCTACCAAGTAAGTATAATGCTTGCATTCTCTTTTGATGTCCTGGGTAGGTAGATATTGAGCGATCAAACCACTCCCTACTGTGACATTAATGTGTTCCTCAACTGAAGAAGGGAAATTTTAGCCAGGTAAGCTAACATCTTCAGAAACTCAGCATAGCCTCTTCCTCCATCTAGGAGAGCACAATGGAGTACTCATTATTTCTAACAGTAATTTTGTACATTAGGCTACATTATTTTAATTAATACCATATTAACAGGTTTTTTAAATTATTATTTTAAATAATAGCTTAAATTTTCAAAATTTATTGCAACATTGGTATCTGGTATTTGAAAGAAATATTATACATTTTTAACATTACTATTAAGTGATATTAAAAATGCCACTTAATCTCAGTGCCTATATTTTTCTATAGAAAATTGCAAAATGAACCAAAAATAATTAACTTCTTAGTTAAGAAACAATTCATCTCACATGAATTGGAGCAATAGCATGTAAAGATAGTATTTTCAAGGAAAACAAGGCAGCAGAACGAAATATGTATGTGATGCCAGAATTAAAGTTTGTAGACGACCACAGAGTCTGAGGTAGAGTGCATTACATAGTGCTCAGACCAATGAAGGAAAAGAAAGGGCTTTGAGGAATGTATCCGTTCCCCTCAAGCCGTTCATCTACATCAGATCAATAGCTCCTCCAACCATGGGACATTTGAGATTTCAGCTTGAGAAATTGAAGTTCTCAAAATAAGTCAGGGTTGTAACACAAGTCCATCATGGTGTGTCACAGAAATAAAATGAGTTGTCTCCTGCTCGATTGATGACTGGCATCAAACCAGAAGGGGGAAAAAAAGAAAAAGAAAGAAACAGACAAGATTTTTGAAAGGTTGTTTCAGGGATCCCTGCAGTAAAGTTTACGCTATAAGGATCTATTCTCTGCTTAAGGCTCTTATACAACTCCTTACACAAACAATGCGAGTTCTCTGCATATCAGAGAAGCTGTGAGGAAAGGATTCTCAAGAGAATCATTTACGGCCATCACGCTTTCACACAAGCTCTTTAGAAGAAAATAAAAACTTATCAAACCAGGGTGGTTTTGAACCAGCAAAGACCCAAGGATTGGTAGAATGAGACATGCAAGGGGAGTAACAGGTGATTTTAAAATGTAAACTGATACTATGGATCTTATGTAATGACCAGAGCACCACATGCTGGCAATGTCTTATCCTGCAGGGGGAAAAAAAAATGTAAGGAAAAAAAATCAAAGGCTGTTCAGCATATGTCTGTGTTGTACAGCTAAAAAGACCCCTGTTGAGCCTACAAACAGGCCAGTGAAATCAATGTTTGGTACAGTTGCTAACTGAGATTCACATGTTGATAAAAGATGAAGAAATCGAAGAAAAAACTCCAACTTTGTTGTCTATGTTACAAGTCCTCCTGCTCCTCCTCTATTATCTGGGCTTTCAAAGTGATTGAACTGAAAATTCTTTCCACCAGTGTACACAGAAGCCTTGGTACGTCAGAGAATTGTGAACAGCAATACCTTAAATGCACCGGCTCTTTTTTCTCTAGCCTTTGCCTGGAGCAAAGAACATGGAGTGGGAAGCAGTGACCACCCCTGGCATCACAGGTGCAGCCTGTGAGGCTCTGAGGTGAGGTGGCTGATTGCCTTAGATCTTCTTAATCAACATATCCCAGTCAGCCACTTTCTGTAGGTACCCTGCATCATAGGCCGGGGCCCATGGGTCGGCCTTTTAAACCAAGGCAATGATCCATCCAGTCTCTCTCTTTATATTCTTGATATCACTTCGTATTAATAATTCCTCTGTACTTATAATTACCCCAGTTAGTTTATCTCTAAAACGGGCACTTCTCTCACACATATGATGGCATGGGACTCTGGAGATTCTCTAAACATTAAGATTGTTGGCAGAGTAGTCAAGAATTTGACTTCAAAATATTAATGTATACAAATTCCCCTCCTCCACATGCCTGCTGTGCAAAAGCCATGGGTACTACAGTGAGCGCTGAGCAGCGCTGCCATGTTGATTGAACTGGCACTCACTCTGTTATCAAATATATAATTTTGTACAGAATTCCTGAAATATATACAGCATTTACTTCAGTGTAGCTAGGGCAAGCTTGAAGTACAGCTGTAAATTAGTGTTCAGAAAATTGCAGTCGGAATATAATGGAACACGCTTGGAAACGTATGCTAGCAACTCTATCCCACTAGCGTGTCCGCAGAAGTGATTATATACGTGGAAGCATGGGGTTGAAGAAAGCATAAATAAACTCTTCTGATATTTTGCTTAGTAATGGATATTAGAGTCAGGTAGTGTGTGTCATTCCTCAAACTGACACAAAATGGATGCCCTCTCTAACAACCACTCTCCTCTCCTCTCCTCTCCTCTCCTCATTCTCTCTTTCATTTTCTTCTTCTCCCATCTCTCCTCTTCCTAAGAGACAGAAGCTAATTTTGTTATGCTGCCACTTTCCACAGGTTAGTATTATGCTAACGTTAAGGAGAATTTAATATGCTTTTTCAGATACTAAGTTCAAACCTATAAATTACGAATATGAGTATTTTGTTAGTTTCAAAACACACATTCTTTCGCACATTTCTTGAAGAAAATCCAGCCTTGTACTCCAATTTCAGGGAATACTTCTTTTTCTGCATTTGGGCATTGCCAAGGATGAGCTAGGACAGTTTCACCAGAATAAATGATGATATTTCTCATTTGCTATTAAAGGAAGAGGAGCACAACTCTGAGATCTCACTGCTTCTGAGCTTGATCCTCCAAGTGACAGACTAGCCCTAAAATCAAGATAAGAAACTTCCTTTTTTTTTTAACAGGGATTCACTCTGTTGTCCAAGCTGGTCCTGAATTCACACTCAGACCGGCCTTAAAGTCTTAGCAACCCTTGCATCTCAGCCTCCCAAGTGCTGGAATCACCACACCTGGCTTATATGACACAAGGGTATCAACTCATGGCCTTGAGCTTGTTAGATAATCACTCTAACCACTGAATTACACCTCCAGCCCTAGGAAAATGGTTTTAATAAAATGAGTAAATTTTGATATTTGAATTTTCTCTCTTTTAAGCATAACATATTAAATAGGAAAGATTAGTCTTCATAGTAAAAAAAAAAAATAGCGCATCTTTTGCTGAATTTCTGCTGTCTGAAAAGGGAATTCGATGCTTTCCGAGGTGACATTTGGGTCTTTTCAGAGGCTGTGTTTGGTAAACTCAGAGAATCCTCTCATGCTAATCTGATTTCCTTGGTAGATCAGATTAGACACAGAGACCTCAATATCAAATCATAATTAGTATCAGAAAAATGTTATTGAGATCAAATATATCTAAAATGAGAAAATTTCACAAGAAAAAATTCACCATTTTACTTTACAGTAACTGTCTGAAAAAGATCTCAATGTGGGTCTATTATTTCTACTTTACTGATCAAATTTTTGAGATACAATGGATTTTATATTCCTAATAATTTGAGCAGAAACTAAATTGCAAGTTGTCCAGCCTAAGTTAATGTCTTCTTTTAATCATTTAATGCATATAACTTAATGGTATATCTAAACTTTCTTCAGACAAGGAATAATTACAAGTATGTTATTATTAACTCTATATGATTTCTACTCTGAAAACTTCCAAAACATATTTTAGCTTGTCATATAAGTCTCCTCCTTCACTTGCTCCATGCAGTGTGCTTGGAGCATGTATTATTTTTAATTGTTTGTACCTACAACAGGACATTTCAATCACACTTGCCAGTGTCCCTTCCAACCCTAATCGATGCTCCTGGCTCCAAATGTCATTTCCCCTTCTCTTAATCCTGGTTCCTCTTTTTCTCATAATTTCACCAGGTTCAGTTCTCACACTGATCTCATCTATTCCCGAAACTTCTGTGATCTTTTCTGACCTATCATTTGGATAATTTGGCTACTTCCCTCCTTTCTAACATCTTCCTTTTATCATTTAACATCTTCAATTTTGATATTTCATTTCTTGCTCCATCCAAATAAGAGTAAACTTCTTAGGAGAAAGACATAAGTGTTTAAGGCCGATGTCACACTATCTACAATGAAGTTTTCTTAGAGTTACTTAATGTTTGTCATTTCAGTGAATGAAATATTTACCTGCTTGTCTCACCCTTGCTCACTGAAATCTTTTACATTTTAATAAAATGACTTAAATGATTTTTAGAGGAGAGAAATGTTGTAAATAAGCATATTAGAGGACAGTCTCTAGATGCTCAATACAAAAATAATCTTAAGTTCAGTAAAGAGAATTAATAATATTCTCTGGAAAATTTCTCATACTGAGCTTGAAATTTTAAGTTTAGTACAGGTGTTCATTTTTTGCAGTAGGCTGTTTCAGATTGCAGCACTGTGAAGTAGCGGGTTGCAGAGAGTTAGACAGCGCGGTTATAAGGTAAAGGGTTAAGGAGCTGGTCAATGGGAATCACTTCATTTTTTTACACTTGTCTCTTTGCCTGAAAGATCCTTGTCCAGCAGATCAATTTGTCATCAAGAAGGTGATCTATACTTACTTTGAGGCAGGTACTGCAGCTCTTAAGTCTGCATTTAGCTGATTCAGCCCTCATCCAGACTACTTTGACCTCAGAAATATTCCCCGCTAACTGTCCTCCTGTTCACTCCAATTTGTACTGCCTAAATGCTTACTGCCGAGTGTCCCTCTGGCCATTCTGAAAGGTGTTTCATCACACTACAATAAACGTGAAATACTGATGCACTCAAAATGGCACATACACACACTCCCACAAAAGGCAGCTGGATATCGACATGGGACTGAGCAGGAGCATTTATTACACTTCCCTTTCATACCATTGTCCACCTTTGGCAAAGGAAGAGTGGAAGTGTCCCTGGTGGTCTATGGCGATCAATACTACAGGGGAGTTAAATTAGGCCTCAAGTCAAGCACACATCTATGTTGGCTGAGATACCTTCAACCTAAAATCCCTGGAAAATTTACATTTTTCCACTAAGTTAACCAGTAATAGAGTGAAATGAGTGAGAAAAAGGCAGCTGTCTGGTTTTTATCTTGCATCCTGTTCAAATCAACTTTGTGCTGTATTTTGCTCTTGTAGGTATATTGCTACCAAGAGCCCAACAGCCTTTCAACTCCTCAGCTTGGAAATGTTGATTTCATGAGAAACATCCATTAAGGAAGATAAGAGCTCGTCTAACATGAGAACCTGAGACACTCTGTAAGTTATGATCAATCTTTTCCATATGCTTTAGTTTAAAAATGTGTTCCAACTGCCGAAAGTGGCTTGCAGAATAGATGGGCTTTTAGGTGACAAAGAAGACTAACATACAAATTAGTTGTTAATTGGACATTGCGGAGTCCAAGTTAAACACATAAATATAGGTGCACAAGATGATTTATTCCCTTCATCAATTTCAGTAATTATTTGAGTTACTTAGAAGTTTCATATATTATATAAATTTGGGCCTACTTATAGATTAATCTTTATTTCTTTATTTTTTTCTCTCTCTTCTTTCTTTCTTATTTTCTTCTTTTTCTTATTTCTTTTGAGAAAGGGTTCCAGTCAGAGACAGAAATTATGATTCTCCTGCCTCGGAATCCCAGAAAGCTTAGAAATTCAGGTGTACACCATCACATCCTCTTTACACTATTTATCATAAAATCTGCCTCGTAACGTTTTTAAATAGACAACTCATGCTTCAATGTATCTTTCTTACCTTCATTTTATATTATGGTACTTTTGCAAATACAACACGAGAATCTCTGAAAGAATCAAGCCTCCATTTAAATTAATCATCACAAGCAGCATTTCCATAAACTTTGGTAGTCAGGGGCAGTTTCCTACTACACTTGCTCACCAAGACTAAGCCAGGCCTCCAAGTAGCTTGAATTCCCTACAATTGGGTGGAACCATTATGTTAGAAGAACCCTGGGAAATGGTCTAACTGTTAATGAAGGACTCCTGAGAAAATCTACATTTCCTTTAAGACCAAAATATGGCTAAGTTTTAAAAATTTAATGCAGTAAAAGATACATCACCATTGGTTGTCTCAGATATCTCCCCTTATTTTGAATCCACTTGTCCCTTCATTCTTACTCTTTTCTGAACTACTTTCAGAGCTCCTCTTTGCTGCGTGTCTTTATAAGGGGTAATTAAGAACACAGTGAATGCTGCTGCCAAGTGCCATCCAGTAGCAGGGAAGCTCATAGCACCATCGGCGTGAGCTCATCCACTTCGTCATTGGATCTGGCACTGTGAGAATCCTGCCTCCTTCTCAAAGTTAATGTGGTCATGAACTATTTTGAATAGATTTAATACATCAAGGCAGACACAACTGTATAACTACAGACACTCCAGAACTATTTCAGAAAATGGCAAGAAGGGTGGAAAAACTCTCTTTGAAACAAGGGAAAGTGTTCTGAAAGTATTAATGACAAGCTCTTTTACTGTAGCATTTTTAAAAATTTAAACACATCATTTTTTTTCTATCACACCTTGTACATTGAAACTATTAAAAATCGAATGAACCAAGTCCATTTGATGAGGGTTTGTATTTCTAACACTCTGGGAGGTTAAGGACTCGAAGTTTGAACTCAGCTTGAACCATTTAATAACATACTTGAAATTATTACTTGTCTGAAGAAAAATTAAGACCTACCATTAAGTTATATGCATTAAATGATTAAAAGAAGACATCAGCTTAAGCTGGTCTTAAGTGAGATCCTGTGTCAAAATAAAAATGAAAAGTAGATTAGGGATATAACTCAGTGTGAAGGTTCTGGATTGGATCCTCAATACCATAAATAAAAGAAAGAAAAACAAAAAAGGGAAGAAACAAAGAAACAAAGAAAGAAAGAGAGAGAGAGAGAGAGAGAGAGAGAGAGAGAGAGAGAGAAAGAAAGAAAGAAAGAAGAAAGAAAAAGAGAAAAAAGGAAGACATGTTAACTAAAGAGTTGTGTTCAGTGACATCCTGATAAATATTTAATGCCCAGTTTGGTGACTGGAGTAACTCAGATATGTATGTGTTTCAACTTTCATTGCATAAAATGTTTATTGTATAAATGGTGCTGATGTTAATGTCCCATAGCAATGTCACTAAAAGAGAGCCAGAACGAAAGACTGGCTACTGACTACTGGCTTGGGAACATCACTAGGTAGTCACCTTTCCAGCTCTCCTCCCAACCAAAACTGGATGACCGGCAGGTGCGCCAACAGCACGATGAAATGCACCAGAAAGCTGTAATTGGAAATCTCATCAAGTACCTGTTTGCTTTCTCTTTTAACTTAAATGATTTAGCTAAATACCAGAAGTATTTTTTTTTTCAAATTTTTCAGCATTTTTGTTTGTTTTTTTTCTATATACTTGAGGATGGTGGGCTTGATTTTTTCCTTCACTGAATTATGATCCAGAAGTATTTGACTCACTCAAAATAAACATAATCTATCTTGGCTGAGTGTTTACTATCTACAAAAGACTGTTACATACATATCTTTGGCCTGGGAATCCATAAAGCTATTTCTCTCCTAGTATCACCATGTAAACCAGGTTTACCTTAAACATTTAGACTTACCTGTGCTTCTAACATCTCTTACAGTGCTTCTCTTACTTCCCCTCACACTTTCCTTTTCTAATATCACCCCCAGTATTTGTTTTTGGTAACTCTGTACTGTCTCTGTTCTACTAGAATGAATATGATCTGTAAGCTTAGTCTTTTCTGCCTGTTTTGTTCCTCGTGTCTTCCTGGGTTGAAGAAGGCCTGGTATGTAGAAATCACGGCTCAATGAATGCTTGCTGGATGAGTGTTTGGCCTCTGTTCAGAAGAAAAATCTACAATGACACTGAAGAATTACCTGGTATTATTAGATGTTTAAGTAATCAGAGAGATTATGAGATCTCATTAACTTATATATTTCAAAAATAACAGGTTCATAATCTTCTCAAATTCTTAGATAGGATTGAAATTAGATATCAGGTGTCTCCAGGCCAAGTGATTTTTGGGGCTGCTTACTGTCCCCTTGAAGACCTCATAAAGAGAAGAGGAAATAAATACATGGGGTTTAGGATTCTACCCCAGTTTTATGAGGGTTGCTGCATTTGTGAGTTCCTGATACTGTGTCTGGAGGCGGGCATAAATTCAAGGGGACAGATGACACATCTTACTTGAAAAAAAAGAGTATATAATCCTAGAATTACAAGTACATGGAAAATATTTTTTGGTTATTCCCGTGTTAAAAATTTTATTATGTGTGTTTGTAGTTATTTTAGTTCTTATAATTAATGAACAGAAAAGCCCATTTTCTTTCCTTGAAAGTAAACAACAAACGTTTGTATTATGAAGTATCATCTACCAGATGTGGGCAGTAATCTTTAAATAATCTCCTTTTTTCCCTAAAATGTGAAAAGATTTCATGATGCACTTGCATTTTAAAACCGCTTTTGAAGAAAGTAGCACACATGATTTAAGTAGTATGTTTAAAATAAATTTAAAGAAAGACCAAATAATCTACCAATTACTAGTATGAAATAAAATTATTTTGCAACAGGAAGCAGGTGGAGCTCGTTGCTTTTCCCTTGTAAGCAATTTGAATCCAATTTGTGTCAGAAAATGTAGCTCTCCTGGATCAATAGGGTGCATTCAGCACAGCTGACACACTACACCTGATCCAGGGCCAACCTGGCTGGGGACCTATTACTTATACCTGAGGGACTCTCCCTAGCTTTTATCTCCAAGTGCATCTCCTAGGATTACAGGTACTTGAGGCTAATTAGGTCTGCTCTATTACCTGCCATGAAGGCCCTCTGTTTCTACAACATCCCATTTACCTTCCAATTTCAATGCGATAATCAGGGTGCCACAGTGCACTAAAGGTAAAATGATAGCCTTGCATACACCCCTTGCTGCCTTTATCTGTTAATACCATGCGCTGGTGCACACACGTGTGACACCACACACACACACACTGGAGAGTGCAGAGAGAGATAATAGCTGGACTGACCTGTTACAATTTTACCTTGTTTGCTTAGTTGCTTTTCCTCAGAAGTCAGCCCCCTTCCAGTGTAATTATGTAATTAGAGTTAAAGACTACAAACAAACAGAGATTTGTCCCCTCCCCTCGCGCGAGCTCTGAAGTCAATCCTTTGGAACGCTGAGCCTTCGGAGCCTGCACCTCGCCAACACATGGCGGCAGACCTGAGGCGTGGAAAGCACGTCTGGGTCCCGGCTCACCGCTCCTTCCTCCTGGATTCAGAAAGCACGGAAGAACAAGTGGGCCACAGGATGTGTCTTCCTTGTTAAATTTAAATCTTAGAAGATGATTTATTTTTTTAAATTGGCATTTTATTTTTACTTGCAGGGCATATTCAAAACTATGACAACAAAGAACCAAATCAACAGCCCCTTCCCTAACTGTCGCTTTCTTTGGGTGTGCGCTTCCTCCCGAAGGATAGCTTGGACTCCTTTTCCTCCATGAGCTGGAAGAGTAACTTTCACAATAAAAACCGTTTGGATTGGCCTCAGAGAACTGCATCATATCTGAAGATAGTCTAAGTATTCTATTGACTACTCAAATATATTTACAGCATGTGTGATAAGCAAAATTACTGCTGCTCAGATAATGCAATATTCTTCTACAGAGAAGAGCTTTCAAAGAGTCCGTTAGGTACATTTTGCTAATTTGTCTGTCATTAAAAAACAATAGATATTTCTCTCTGAAAAAAAGTCATATTTAGGTAATTTTTTTGGAGGGGGGTGTTAAGGATTAAATTTTGGGCCTTTGCACTGAGGTCCATCTCTAGTCCATGTTTATGTTTGATTTTGACACCTGGTCTTGCTATCTCTGTTATACAACCTGGCCTCAATCATGTGGTCTTCCTGCCTCAGTCTCCTAGAGTGCTGGAAATATAGGCTTCACAGGCCTGGCCCATGCTCTTCAATACACTTGATATTCACCAGTGTTTTGTGCTTTCTGTGTCTCTATTACACACCCATACCCAGCTTCAAACCTACATCACTCCCTTTGAAGAGAACGTTTGTTACCTGTATGAGTCATGATGAAAGTCAGGAGTTAGATGCATGAGGTCCTACAAAGGCCAGGCCGGTGATGTGGGTGGATTGGATGGGTAATGATGTGGGACCATTATGTAATCCTGTGCTCATTTTCCCTTTTTCATAAATCAAACATTTTGAGATAGTTGTTAATTCATGTGAAGTACAATAAACAATTTAAGTAGGGCCTGCTGGCATGGGCCTCTGCTAATCTCAGTACTCTGAGAGGCTGAAACAGGAGGACTGTAAGTTCAAGCTCAACCTTGGCAATTTAGTGAGACCTTATCTCAAAATCAGAACTAAAAAAATCGGCTGGGTATTTAGCTCAGTGTAAAGAAAGGTCACATCCAGAAACACACACACACACACACACACACACACACACACACACACTGAGAGAGAGAGAGAGAGAGAGAGAGAGAGAGAGAGAGAGAGAGAGAGAGAGAGGTCTAGGGAAATTCCATGTACTCTTTAGCCAGGTTTCCTCAATGGTAACATCTCAACAAAATTACAGTGTCACAAACAAGATGTTGGCATTGAAAAAATCTACTCACGTTTCCTGAGTTTACATATACCTGGGTGAATATTTAAATCTATGCAATTTATTACATGTTTAGGTGTTTGCACCACAGGAACTCAAGAGTAAAAATTACCGCCCCATCATTGCAAAATTCCTCAAGGCATCCTTGTATAAACACATTTGCCTCCGGACTCCATCCCATTTTCTCCTCCTACTGACTCTCCCCAGCTACTAGTCTTTACACCTATAATTTTGTGACTGCAAGATTATTATTCAAAAGAAGTCCTGCAGTATGAAACATCTTAATAATTTATTCACTTTGATAAAATCCTTTGAATTTCACCCAAGTCTTTGAATATATCAGAAGGTCAGTTCTGTTGTTTTTAAGTAGTATTCCATGGGGTGCATGTTTCGCAATTTATTTATACTCGTTGAAGGCCATTGGGTTATTTCTAGTGTTTATAATAACAAAGTAAGCTGCTGTGAACATGTGCATAAGGTCTTGCGTGTAAATGTGAATTTTCATTTCTCTTTCCTTAAAAGACAGAGCCTCACAGAAGTATTTGTCCAATACAAGAAAAATCTGCCATACAAATACCAAATTTTTTTAAAAATATATTATCAGGCAGCACTCAGACTCAGAGAGACAAGGCAAATGGTGATACTGAACATGAGTCTTATTTCTTAGATCCAGTAAAGATGAATCCAATAGTTTCAGATCTGTTTTGAAGAGAATCTTTTAATTTGAAAACACATACAGAAGCTTCTGATGTGTGTATTTTATTCTTAAAGATTCCTTATTTAAAGTATTATGGCAGCCTGATTAAGAATACAAGCTAAATCTTTAAACCAAAAGCCACTTTTTCTTTTTACTTTTTTTAAAAAACATTTTCCCAGCCTCATATAGTCAATAGTTTCAGCATTAACTATAAAGCTTGTGATGTCATTGAATTTACCTGTGAATTGTTATTTTTTCTATTGTTCTGGTATTGTATTTAAATTAAATTTAAGCCCAGGTTTAAGAGAAGCAAGATACATCTAATACATTAACAGGACCACCCATTTCTTCATTTAGTGCCAGTGGAGAGCCTGTCCCCTGTCAGACAGTTCCCACTGTGCCCACGCCATGAGCTGGAGAGAGAGTTGCACTCTCTGGGAGTGTGTACCCTTGTGCAGTCCACAGAGAAGAAGGTGAGAGGAACTTGGTCCCTATGGTGTGGCTTTTTTGATCACAAATTCTACTGACACCTTTTATCTTCTATCAGACATGAAATTTTGTCTGATTTTTAAAAATTATAGATTTCTGTATTTTTGTGGAAAACATTAGAGAAGTATATATGAGGTCACCTTCCGTCATGGGCAAGTCAGAGGTGAGGAGCAGCTAACCTAGGGGCATAGCTGGTCCCCCTAGGCAAAAAATGTCCCTGCGACCAGCCTCATTTGCTGATGTGATGGACTAAATGTGTAAGAATGAGTAAGTTCCCTATCTCTACTTTAATAAGAGAGAAAACACGAGGTTAAATGATGAGCCCACTGGATGGTGACTTCTCCCAATGGGCACTTGCTTCATCCAAAAAAATTACGTTAAACTTGACCCATTCCAGTCACCATCAGTAGACAGAGAGAGATCAAAGCTATCAAATACATTTTTGTATAATGGAGGCATTCCATTTATCTGTTGTAACATATCACTCTTCCTGTGTCAAGAACATCTCAATTAAGATTCACTATAAGTAAAAATTGAATGCAAATAAAGCCAAGAGAAATACACAGTTTTGGACTTATGTTTGAAGTATTATCAGTAACTAAAAATTGTATATAATTAATGTGTAAAACATGATTTCCTGTGTGTATACATTTTTAAATGACTGCCACCATCAAGCTAACTAATATACTCATCATCTCATGGTTACCCTTCTTGTGTTCTTGTGAGTATACTCAAGATACAGTATCGGTGACCACACAATGTGCTAGGTCTCCAGAAATTTATATAATAAAGATTGTAATTTGACTGATATCTCCCAATTTCCTCCACCTCCAACCTGTGTCTCCACCATTCTACTCTGTTTCCATGAGTTCAACTTTTTCTAGAAGTGATATAATACAGTATTTTTTTCTGTTTGATGTGTTTCATTTCACATAACATCCTTCTATATTGTTAATATGGCAGGATTTCCTTCCCTAATTAAGACCGAAAATATTTTATTATATAAAACACACATACCCTATGTTTTCTTTATTGATTTAGTCAATAATGGACAATGAGTTTATTTCCATGTTTAGCCTGTCATGAAAAAATAATGGTAATATAAAGAACAGGGCAGTGCAGATATCTCTTTTGTGTACTGATTTCATTTTGTTTGGATATATATCCAGAAGTAGTTACATTATATTTTATTTTTAACTTTTTTGAGGAGCCTCCATATTGTTTTCTATGATGACTGTATCAATTTGCATTCCTGTCAACAATATGTCTGTATATTTGTCAACATATATTTTTGTGACTTTTTGATAATGGTCTTAATGTAAGATATGAGATTACATTTCACTCTAGACTTTTTTTTTTGCATCTCCCTGATAATTAGTTATGTTGAATACTTTTTCTTACGCTTTTTTTAGGGCCAGCTGTATTTCTCTCTCTCTCTCTTTTTTAAGGAAAATATCTAACTGAAACTTTTTTTAAAGTGAAATGATTAGGGTACTTTCTACTGAGTTAGGAGTTTCTTACATATTTTGGCTACTAACCACTTACCAGGTATATATTTTGCATGTATGTTTTCTTAGTGGATAAGTTGAATTTAATTTTGTTCATTAGCTTTTTTATTATGCAGAATTTTAATACATTCCCACTTGTTTGTCTTTGCTTTTGCTATCTCTGCTTTTGATGTCATAGACATAAAATCATTAATAAGAGTAGTGTAACGAATTTTTTCCCTAAGCTTCTTTATAAGAATTTTATGGTTTTGAGTCATACATTTATGTCTTTAATACATTTTGAATTGCTTTTTGTGTACAGTGCAGGATAGACTTCACTCTTAATCTTTCTCATATTTCTTAATCCCCTTCTTGGATAAGAGAGCATCTTTGACAACTTTTCATTGAACACATCTGTATGAACCCACTTCTAGGCTATGCATTTTTTTCTGACTGAAATTTGTGTATATTTTAATGTGATACTCCAGTAGTTTGATTACTATAACATAGGAATGTAATTTGAAATAAAAAAATGTAAAGACACTAGATTTGCTGTTTCCGTGCAAGATTGTTTTGACTCTTTGGAGTTTCATAAAACTGATAACTTTTGCCTTTTTTGTAAAAAAAAAAAACAAAATAAATAAAAGTATTGGAATTTTGATAGAGGTCACATTGACTCTGCAAATCAGTTTAGGTAGAAAGTATATCCTAACAATAATAATTTTATATTTATTATGTATACTACAAGTTTATATATACGCCAACAAGTCCAGGGTGGAGTGTTTAGTGTTTTCTTTAACTAAGGTCATGGCAGATACTGTGACTATTAAAAGGGTTATATCAGTTTAAAGGGATTAGGGTGCCCCCAGCATGTACTACAGCTTTGGGTGGAAATGATTGACTTATGGGTCAGCAGATGAAGAATGATTGTATTATATTATTATTATATTATATTATATACTGAACAATAAATAAAAATTCAGCAAAAAATACAGAAGAGAGCCATCCAAAGCTAGCAAACCATGTTAACTCATCTAAACACATATCTGAGAAGCTCAGATATACCAAGAGATATAGAAGAAAAAAATCTACCTGCCAACTTCAAATTGCTGAAAACAAAACACAAATAGTCAGGCCCAGGTTTTCAGGTCTGTAATCCTAGCATTATCAGAGGCTGAGTCTTGAAAACTGTAATTGCCTTGCAAACCAGAGCAATTTA
Source organism: Ctenodactylus gundi (assembly GCA_004027205.1). Taxonomy (NCBI): domain Eukaryota; kingdom Metazoa; phylum Chordata; class Mammalia; order Rodentia; family Ctenodactylidae; genus Ctenodactylus; species Ctenodactylus gundi. The sequence continues at coordinate 914,090 of PVKB01000137.1, forward strand.
GTGATTTAACAAGACACTGTCTCAAAATCAGAGCCAAAAAACTGGACTTGTTAGAGGCCCAGTACCACAACACAAAAACCAAAAATACAAGGGGAAAAAAACCTGATAATTACCATCATAAGAAAAAGTGCATATAAACAGAATAACAAAAATAAGAATCCAGTGACTCTTCTGGAGTCATGAGAGCTAGAAGACAATGAAATGTCATATCATGCTGGAAGAATATATATAAAATGTCAACTAGTTTCAAAAGCATAATATTGCTTTCCACTAAGGAAAAGAGTTTGACTTTGAATGTTTACTTCTTTCTAATGGAAATTCATTACAAAGAGGCACAAGAATAATCAGGATATCAATTTACCACAATTAAGCATCTAAGAGGATGTTCATTAGAGCAATAAACATTTTTATCAAAGTATTATAAAATGGAAACTTAGTGGAGAGATGGCAAATGATGAGCAAGATGGAGAGGGCTATAAGGTAGGAAGCACAAAGAAAGACACACACAGCGTGAGAAGTCATCCTTATCAACGCCGGAAACACTGGAGTTGTGCAGTATGTCACAGCTAAGCTTGATTATTTCAGTTACCTGGTTTGGGAGCTGCCTGGCAGATTGGGGACGCACACTGCTGCATGTTGCCTGTGAGGCAAGGTGGGTACTATGTCTTCTTCCTCACCCCTTCCTATCTGACACGGCTCCCCTGCTCTGCTTCCCGGCCGCCATGAACTGATCAGCCATGCTCTGCCATGCCCTTCTCCAATGTTTCTGCCTTGGAGCCAAATGACTGTGAATTTAATCCCCCTAAAATACGAGCCAGACTAAGACTCTCCTCTTAAATTGGGGTGTTAAGCACTGTGTCCAACTACCAGAAATCTGGCAACATTTAGTATGAACACATTGGTTGTTAGTTTATATTGAACTGGGATTAATTATTGATGTGTATTTACTTGTCACTCAATATACAACAGCTAGATGTTTATTCTCCAAAGAGAAATTTTGAAAAAGTAGATTTCTCTTCTCATGCAACACCGACTAAATGTCACTAGAGAATGAAATATGCTATATGAGTTAAAATTTTGTAACTTTCCGTATTTTGACTTTTGAAAGTATCAAATAATAGGCTGGAGGAATGGCTCAGCAGTTTAAGTGCTTGCCTAGCAAGTGCTAAGTCAAGCGCTAAGTACCAAAGTTTGATTCCCCAGCACCACATAAACCTGGTGTGGTGGCACATGCTTGTAATCCCAGCACTAGCGAGGCAGAAACAGCAGGATTGTGGTGAGTTCATCGCCACCCTGAGCTCCATAATGAGTTCAGGACAGCCTGGGATACAGAAGAGACACTGTCTAATATATATATATATATATATGGAAAGAAAGAAAGAAGGAAGGAAGGAAGGAAGGAAGAAAGGAAGGAAGGAAGGAAGGAAGGAAGGAAGGAAGGAAGGGAAGAAGGGAAGAAAGAAACAAATACCAGATCATCTCTTCAGATGCTAAACCTAAAAGTAGCCTGCTAATTGATAGGCCTTTGAGAACACAACTCAAACAAAGCCAAAAGTCAACTTGGTCATTCCTGAGTTTTAAATGGCCACAAGTGACCAAATTTTGTTAGTAATTAATAAAATTTGCAACATTATATTGAAACTATAAATAAACATACAAAAATGACTCCAGGTAAAAGCAAAATCTCGATTATAGGGTTCAAAATAAAACCTTGGTAAAAGGCTAATTAATACACAATCAGCAGATCTGAGAGATCTCAGCAGACCGTACATGTGGTAGGATGAAGCAAGAGCTGAACATGACAGGTTGGACGTGATCAAGGCACACTGAGTGTATGGATGGAAGTCTCACACTGAAGTCCACTAATATTTATAATGAATTAGGGTTAATATTTTTTAATTTAAAGGAAATAAAATTAATTATGCTTGCCCATATAAATGACTTCATGAAATGTTAGAAAATAAATTTAGGAAAATTTCACATGCAGTACCAACACAAAAGAACAGAGATAAAAATACTAAAAATGAGAAGATGTAACCTACCAAAGTTAAAAACATACGTACCAATAAATAGAGTCTTGTTTTGGGAGACAAAGAAAACATAAAATGTAAAATAAAATTATTAAAACATTAATAAAAATTCTCCAGAACTGGGAAAACATGTATATCCAAATCAAAAAGATCTATTAAATGCCAAATAAATAAAAGCACAACACAGCAACACGATTGTTGTAGTCTCCATTCAGCTATTTTTTTAGATCAAAGAATTTTTTAAGAGTTGCCAAAATAGTGGCTGAGTGGTAGAGTCCGTCTGATAGGTGAGCTTACAGAATTAATTGTTTATCCTGTGAAGCGGGAATCCTTCAGTCTCCATTCTCACTCTTTCCTATGCACTTACACAATTTCCAGGAGCCATTCTGAGTGCTACAGTTTAAAATGGAAATGGAAGATTTATTTGTTTTAATATACATTCTAATGTGATTTATTTAGCACCTGTGCTCAAATTTTGCCAACTTCAAGACTGCCTTTTGTTTCTGAGCCTGGAAGAGTCAAAGGCAGCACTTCTTTTCTCTAGGGACCAAGTAGTAGGTCTTTCATTTGAAGACCACGTATCATCCTTTGTTCTTCTCATTCTCACCTACACACCACCTCCTTCTTCTTTCTCCTCTCCTTCGCTTCTACTTCTCTTTCTGTTCTCTTCTTTTCCTCCTCTTCTACATCCCTTATCTTCTCCTATTCTCCATCTCCTCCTCCATAACAATTTTTTCAATCTCTTAACAAAATTAATAAAATAATGTGTACCCTCTAGTAATGTGTCATGTAATTGTAGTTACAGTGCTCTATTAAAAGAGTCCTTGGGCCTATGATACTGATCCTGATCTAGGCAATTAGCACTGGGTTTAGGAAGTCAGGATTGACAAGATGTTTCAAGAAAAGCCTACTGGAATGCTGGTCCTCATATACTTCATAAGAACGTATGATTTATCAGCAAGACTTGAGATATTCATTTCTACTGGAACTTTTTACTTTCCAAGTTTCATTTCTAAAGTTATGTCCCCCATAACTGGTCTCCTCAGCCATATTCCAAATGTGCTATATAAAACCACCCCATGCCACATCGTGTCTGCCACTGTGGTGGTGACTGGACTCTAAAGTAGTTCTCTTGTCTTGTGTCTCTTGCCTGCGTACACATCTTGAATCATTCCTGCTCATTGAGTATAAGATTTCTGACTATGACTTAACTAGAGGAATCAACTTAATTCTGTAAACTTATATCTAAAGTAGGACACCATCTTCTGCTAGCCTGGAAGAGGAATTCCACCAAAGTGCAAGAGGGCTATGGATGACGGTACGCCAATGACCTGAGAGAAGACTCTGGGAACACAGAGTGGTCCCTCAACAACAGATGATGGAAAAATATAAATCTCCGTAATACATCTGTGAGGAACTGAATTTTATCAACAGTTTTGAAAAGAATTCTGGGCTACAAAAAGCACTTCTGACTAGAAAATACATCATTTGCCTCCCTGGGAGATCTAGTGCTCAGGTTCCAATCAAGCTGAGCTGGGTACCGGACCTAGAGAACTGTGAGAGAATAGGAAGGTGCTAGAAACACCACAGCACGTGACGATTTTAATCCAGGACGAGGAAATTAAAACAATTGGCAGTCACAACTATCCTTTTCCGATTTCATTTTGCTTTCTCTTTTTTTTCTAATTAATTCTATCATCCTAGTCTTACCATTTTCAGGAAGATCTAAACAAAACCAGCCTTATTTGAATAGTAATTTTTCATGTGTTATCCTACTTAGCAACTATTGTTTGGGCCTGGGAATGAAAGCAAATACAGACAAACTTTGATCTTTTTGTCATGTGTTACCTTGATATTTGAGAAGACACCTCCATCAATAATGGTACCACTTCTGCTTCTTTAGTATCTGCAGACACTAGTAGAGTCATTAGTTCTAAGAGATGCTCAATAACTATTAGACAGATTACTAATAGTTTCATTCTCACAATACAATACAGCATCATTATTATGTCACTATTCAAAACACCCCTTATACACCCTGAAATTAACTCTTCAGAAAGAATCTATATCCACAGAGTCAGTGAGTTGGATGACATTTTATATTTCAATATAATGCCGCAGCAAGCTCTAATTGATATCAATCCTAAATCTGTTTCAGCAGGAAGAGTATCATAGAACTTAACGCTCTTTCTAGTGAAAGAGGGAGATTTGTGAAACATTGCTTTAATGTACATAGACTTTGAAGGCAGAGGCTGGAGGGATAGCTCACTGGTTAAAGTAGTTGCCTAGCAAGTGCTCAGTATCTGAGTTTGATTCCCCAGTACCACATAAGCTGGGCATGGTGGTGCACACTTGTAATCCAAGCACTTGGGAGGCTAATGCAGGAGGATTTGTGAGAGTTTGAGGCCAGTCTGGGCTACATGGTGACCTCAGAATCAGCCTGGAGTACAGAGTGAGACCATTTCTCAAAAAATACAGTGAACAGTGAAAAAGAAGTCTAGACTGGAACACATGCAGTTTATACCCAGACACGGGCCACCCATCCCCACTCAGGTGAATGTATCTTCCCTAAATTGTAACTGTGAGTCAAGTAACCTGTTTCAAAACACCACAGTCTTCCAACCACAACCACCTGGATGATAATTATAGACTCTATTATAAATAGATATAAGCTTTGAGTGATTAGTTATTGTGTAGAAAGTATTCAAGCATGGACCACCTGATTTTCACATATGGCTGTACCTTCTCCTTCCTTTGATACATTTTTGGCTATTAATAGTAAAACACCTGTTTCCTGATCGTTGCGTGAGCTACAGAGGTATGTATTTATGTAGAAACAGCTGGGAGAAAGGTCCTTGTGAAGGACAACCAAATCCAATCCTTAACTCTCACAAACTAAGCAGTTCAGCCTGCCCCACATCACTCATGCACAGCCTACAACAGGCAGAGTGAAGCTAGGGATAGTCTAACTACTGGGAGAGGATTAAGAAAATCCTGCAGCAATAAGCCTAGGATTTCCATTTGATCCTACAAACAAAAATATTTCTAAGTCCACAGGTGAATGACATAAACCGAAAGCCAGGAGCTAGGCTGCAAACATTCTGATTCCCTCGCACGTCTTTTTCCAGCGCCTGCGCACACCTACTGTCTTCTCTCCCCAACACGTAGGGGCACAGTACATCCACTTACAATGGTAAACTAGTAGCAGTCAAAGATAATGAATGAAGACAGGAAATGAAAGTGACAGGGACAGTTTGTGGTTGTTTGATGACTTAAATGCAATGAATGGTGGCCACAGAGTTTCCTGACAACAAGTATCTGTATAGCAAAAGAAGAAAAGAACAAAACAGTAACTGACACTTATGGGCATTCAGAAAGCCAACGCTTTCATGTTCAACAAAATATCTGTTGCGTGTCCTTCTGAGTGAGTGTCCTTCCGGAGATGAAGCTGCAGCAGATGAATACAACGCCAGCTTAGCACTTTCAAGTCTAAGCGAAGATGAACTAGAGGATGGAAGATTGGGCCGAATCATCTGATAGTATCCAAGGCAAAAATTCTAGAAATAACACAGATAAATGGTTAGGACTTAATACCCCTATGAAAATTCCAGTAGTAATTGAAATTCCTGTCTGGGCTACATAGTGAGTGCTGACCTATCCTGGACTACAAAGTTACCCTTCCACAGAAGCCTGATTTATGATGTTCAGAGAGAAGATTTGCAGTGGTAGACATGCTGGGAACTAACCAGTACACGTAAGTATTTTGGAAAAGAGAGAACAAGAGAGAGAGAGAGAGCGAGAGAGAGAGAGCGAAAGAGCGAGAGTGAGAGAGCATAGTATATAATACTGAGCAAATTTTCTCGGCTGAAATAATATATTCAGTTGAGCATACATTTACCCATTTGCCCCTGAGACATTCCCCACCATCAAGGTAGAGTTCCTACCATTTCTTCCCATGAATTTGGGTTTAGCTCTACCTCTTGGCATTGCCGGGTCTAATTTCCACATCCATCTCCTCTAGCTAAATGCCACTTCCCTCTTCTCCAGCAGGAAGCCTCCCAATTGCCTTTACTGCTGTACGCTCCTGTCTACTCAGATAGCTGTGAATCTGTATGGGGTGGTGTAGCCTTTCTCTTTGAGAAGCTTCTCTTTTCCCTCCCTCTCTTTAAAAAAGAAAATGCTTCAGAGAAATATGGCTGTAATTAACAACTGACAGAAATATCTGGGTTTAGGCTGAAGTGGGAAACCACAAAGGTTAGTTACTTATTTTCTCATTCATTTACCATTTGTTCTCTTTTCTCTGGGAAGTTGAAAGACCTGATGTTCAAATTTAATAAGGCCCCATACTGTTTCTAAGAGTACTTACAACATGCAAACTATAAACCAGGTCATTGCTTATATTTAAATTTGTTTTCACTCATCTGAGCTATTACACAGTATGCCATCCCTAAACCTTTTGTAGTAAGGCACACATGTTTCTCAGCCATGAAAGGGAAGGAAGTGCTCAGCAATTTGAGCTCCACAGTACTGGGAAGGTGACAGAACATTTTCATGTATCCAATCCATTCCACTGATTTGGTTCCAGCATTAGGAGAGATGCCCGAGGCACAAACCTTTTGCTACATACACATTCTTGGAAATTAGCAGGTGAACCAAATGGCCCATACTGATGACCGCAACAGCTTTCAAAAGACTCAACTTTACTAAATGGATTTACCAAAAAAGCATTCTTTTTTCATTTTGAACAATATCAGTTTAAGGAGTTTAACTGATGGTACAAATATTTTTATTTTGTCTTTCTTAAATTTTTAAGAAAATAAGGATGAGGCTATCAACAAAGGTTTTTTCAGTCTTATAAGAATGGCTGCATAAGTTATGTTCTTCTTGTTATCTTCATACTTAGCACTAATTCTTAAACCCTCTTGTTCATGGCAAGTTAGCCTAAAAGAAAGAAAGGTGTGACGATAAAACTGAATGTTTAAAAGGTGAGTTTTATTGTGTACTGAATAACTAGAACTTTCAGTAGCTGCATCAGCATCATTTTTACTTTTCCAGTTGGGAGAGAGATCTCTGAATTGTAATCTCAGTCTGGTAAACAAACAGCTGTGGTGCCTACAGAGGGTGTCATTTATATTGTTAGGCCTCAATGTCTTTATTGTAATAGATAAAAAATAATATTTAAAGATCACCTCACTAAATTTTATTGTTGAATCATTTGTAAATAATCTCACAGTAGACACTGAAAAATAGGATTCTACGGTATAAAATGAGACCCTTATACTTTAAAATTACGCTTACAACACAGCATGTATTGACTAAATATTTATAATACTGTCACAACTTCTACTTGTATAAGAATGTATTTTAAAAGTAAAAGTACAAATACTTTCATTAAAATAATGCATTTTGATTTTTAAGATATTTCACATGATTATTGTAAATATATATATATATATATATATATATATATATATATATATATACACATGTATGTATAATATTTTGATTTAGAGGTCACTTGTGACAAGGACATACAAGGTATTAAGTGGCAAAATCAAAAAGCAAATTTGTTTTTAAACATACATCGTTCTACATATAATTTGTTTGACTAGGTGTGGAGATGTATACACCTGTAATCTCAAGACTTTAGAGATTGAGACGAGAAGATTTCTGTGAATTTATGGTCGCCCTGAGGTGACTAGTTAGTTCAGAGCAAAAGTAGACTCTAGAGCAAAAAGCTATCTCAGTAATAATGATAATACTTTTATGACTTTTTTGTTAGAAACCCTAGGAAAAAATTTATGTTCATCCATTTTCTGCTATTATAAAGAGCTAGCCAATGGAAATTTCTTAGAAAAGGGAGAGATAATTTCAACACAGATATACTTTTTATTATGTACATATAGAAATGGAGAGGCATAGAACACTTGAATTTCAGTACACATAGATATGTCAAAAATAACAAAAAAGTGAAAAATATCTCCTAAATGAACCTCACTGAGCCACTGCAGTGTTCCTGTCATTGCCACTCAGAGTTCAGCATTCACAGTGTTGTGAATTTCTGGTCCAACTGGGTCAAGAACTATATTACAAGCAAACAAATGTTTTCTTTTAGGTCTAAATTATATTCCAGAAGTATTTTCCAAGCCCCTTTGAATGATTTTGGGGTAAATATTTACCTATATTCATGGATTGTAGATACACATGTAAGAAATTCAGAACATGTGAGATTACACTAGTATATGTACTACATTTATCTTATTCAACATCCCCAGAGTTTTGTGAGTGGCATGAGATTAGATCTCTGTAGTTTTATTGACCTAATAAAATGAAGACAGGATGGAATTGCCAGCACATTTGGTTTACTCTGAGCAGAGAATCAGACTGCCCCATTCCTTTATCCATCCCACAAATATTTACTGAGCTTGCAATATGTTCATGGTACTGTTTTAAGTGTGGATACATATCTTAGGCAAGATTATTGAGTGGAATAAAAAGTAATGAAGCTGATATGCATACACAAGATGCTTTTACAGTGGAGAGACTTTATAAAATGTGTTAATATTCTAACGACATTAGAATTGGGGAGAGATAGACTTCAGTAAAGAAGATGAAGAAATCACCTACAAAGACACTGACTGTGAAAAAAAAAAGAGAAAGAAATAAAAAGTTAAAGTTAAGATGTCTTGATCAACCAGCAGAGAGATGGTGCTAAAAATTGACACTGGGAAACTCCCTCACTCTTAAAATTCATTTACTGCTAAAAAGATACTTTTTCTATGTTATTAATCTCTTCAGATGCACAAGCCTTTCAGATAAAGAGCCACATGATCTCTTGGTTTTGTTATGTTTCTGTTTATTTCTTACAGCCTTTTAAATGGATATGTGGTTTTGTTTGACTTTTATTTTTCTCAAATTATTATTTTAAGAATATAATTCTACATAAGAATTCTACGTACCTAAGTTGTTTAGCATTATTTTTAAATTTTTGAATATCCAGAGAGAAGCACAGGTCATATGCATTGTGATAAATAATAATCGCATTTCACTTGGACATATGTGTGCGTACTTACTGCACCTGTCACCTGCCCCTCCCACCATTTAGCTCCTTCCTATATCTATTGTCTTAACTTTAGTTTAAATTGATATAAAATCTGTTTTCAGCCAACAGTCATATTCAGTTTCTGCAGGCATATCTTGTTTTAACTCAGCCATTATTCAAGTTTAAATTGCTACAGATCTTTAATGTAAAATTGACTACATTCCACAGACTATGCCCATATTACGACTACCCAAAATGGGGCAGAAAGATATCTGCATCACTCAGAATGATCACTAATATTTCTTTCCAGTGACGCATGCTATACTTTCCTGAATTTGATCATTTTGGGTAAATCTTGCCTGTTCTTTTGCTTTGTTGTTTTTATTTGCTCTGTTTTGTTTTTTGAGACAGGATCTTGTTAAAATTCCCTGATTGGCCTTTTCCTCAAAATCTTACTGCTTTAACCTCTCACATGGCTAAAATTTTAGTTCCACAACACTGCATCCAGCTAAGCTTTACTTGTTCTTAAATTTTATATACGAATTAAACTGTACACTACAGACATTTTTGTGTCTCTCTTCTTCCGCTTAGCATAACACATTAGAGGTCTGTCAACGAACATAGGTTGCTTATCAGTATTTTCCAATTGTTGAATATTCAGAGAGAAGCCAAAATAGACATTGTGGACCATTTACATCAATGCCAATATTGGGATAGCTGAGAACTTGTTAGAAATGTAAATTCTTTGGTCCCACTCCAGCCCTATGAAATTAGAAATTCTGGGGATTTCAAGAATCTGTCCTTCTGATATTCATTCACAGAATTTTGAAGCACATGAAAGTTTGAGAACCAGTGAGTGGAAAAATAAAAACATAGTAGAGGAATAAAATTGAATGAGAAGGAGTCAGATGAGTTAAGAACCATAGAGACAAAATGGGCTTGCCTTGATTGCCTGTTTTTATTCTTGAATGTCTTGAGAATCCATAAAAATAGGAACATTATTCTTACAAATGACTTCTACAGGTATCTTTAGTATTAATTCATACTTTTGCTTTTAATTATGTTACTGACCAGTTTTAACTTAGCTGGAATTATCCTTTCATATTCAGTAATAAAACGTAAGTGGATAGTAGATGTTAGCTAATGACAGTATGATCTAAAGAGAGATATATTAGTTCTTATACACAAATGAAAATTCCAAAGTCAAAATGAATGAACTGACTCTTTGAGACTTTCAAAATATTTTACATCTCTTTAAGAATTAATATGAAAAAATTCTATAAATAAATTCTATAATTTTATAATTATTTGAAAATAATTTAATATTATAGGAACATTTGTGCAAGGAATTTATTTTCTAAATCTTTGTCCAAAAAAGTCATCAAAAGAGAAAATTTGGGGCTGGAGGAATGGCTCAGCAGTTAAAGTGCTTGAGGAAGCGCTAAGCCAAGTGCTAAGTACCCGAGTTCAATTCCCCAGCACCATATAAGCTGGGCGTGGTGGCGCACACCTGTAATCATAGCACTTGGGAGGCTGAGACAGGAGGATTGCCATGAGTCCAAGGCCAGCCTGGGCTCTGAAGTGAATTCAGGACCAGCCTGGACCACAGAGCGAGACCCTGTCTCAAAAAAAAGAAAAAAAAAGAAAGAAAGAAAGAAAAAGAAAAGAAAAGAAAAGAAAAGAAAAGAAAGAAAAAAGAGAAGTTTTACAAACATATTAATCAGTCTCAGTATTAGAAAAAATCGATTATTATGAAAGAAAGATTCATTCAGTTACAATCAGAGTCAAAACTGAATAGAAAGAATTCCAAAAAGACTAAGGTTTCTGTCAAAAAGCCGTATCTTTAATAAGGAGACCCTGACTAAAGTTATCTGGCCCTTCAGTTGTCACTTAACTTGATTTAATTGTATTGGTGTTAGATTTAACTCTGGATAGTCTCAAGAATAGACACGCTAAGTAGTGACAGCAGAGTGTTTTAATGAGAAAAAGAAAAAGAAAAAAAATACATGTGACTTCTGAATCATTTTAATATAAGAAATACATCTGTCTAAAACACAACTGTTTTACCCTTATGACTACTCAAAGAAAAAAGACAAGAAAATAAGGCCAAACTGGAAGAGAATATTTGTTTGATAAATAAATATTTGTTTGCTAAATTTTATTTATTTTTCTTTTTTATACACACACGTGGTAGTTACATTGAACTCGAGTATTTTGTGCACATCTATATCACAGCAGCACTGCAGCCCCTTCTCCCGATTTTGACCCTCTCTCCTTCTCTCCATCCCTCTTAATTTTCACTATCACACCAATTTGGTTCTAGAAAATGCCTGTGTTCTGGGTTACTCTTAGAGAAACCATGTGGTATTTAACCAGCTGCATTTGGCTCACCTCAATTAGCATGGTGTTCTCCAGATGTGTCCGTTTACCTACAAAAGCCTCTGATCTATCTGTCCTTATGGAAGAGCAGTATTTTGTTGTGTACATACCACACTTGTTGTATCCGTTGGTCTGTTGATGAATACCTGAGCTTCTTCAAATTTTATTTAGTGTTCGTCATGCTGCTATACACATGGGTGTACATTATCTTTGATATATGTTGCTTTTAACTCTTTTGGAGAGAGACTCAGAAGAGGTATCTTTAGATTGAATGGAATATTTAGTTTTAGGATTTTGAGGAATCTCCATACTGCCCTCTGTAGTGGTCGTGTCAGTTTACAGTCCCACAAGCAATATAAAAGGATTCCCTTTATCCTCACAATCCCACCAGCATCAATTGCTATTTGAGTTCTTGATATACACCATAAACTAATATTGCATTACATCGCTGTAATGTTCATCATCAGCTCCGAGCTACCAATTCATATGCTCTCTGTAGGTTTTAGTTTTTCTTTTAAAGTGAATTTACATTAAAGCAAATTGCCCAACAACTCTGCATGTAAGACATTTCATAGAGCAAACTTCTTGAGTCCCATGAAAACCCTCTTCATCAGGTTACAAATCAGATGATTAATTTGAGAATGTTTGAAGTCATCCAAGCTGGCTTAAAACTCATGGTAATTCTATTGCCTTACCCTCCTAAATGCTGGGTTTATAAGCATGTGCCACCACACCCAGCTTGTGTGGTACTTGGGAATCAAACTCAGGAACTTGACCTTTCTAGGCAAGTGCTTTAACCACAGAGCAATTCCTCCAGCCCCTAATTCTGAAAGTTTGAGTGATGAAACTTTCATTATGGAGTAATGTTCATAGACAGACATTTTCAACATCATGAAAAGTGGTGCTCATCAAACTAAAGAGCAGTCTTACCGTCAAGTGACAATCCCTTCTGTTCCTCTTACAGACGTCAGTTTCAGGACAATTAAAAAGAAAGTACATGTAAACCAATAAATCTTCAAAGAACTCAATTTTCAAAAAGATTTAAGATTCTGTATTAGTAGCTTTCTTTTTCATCGCTGGAATAGCTGAACAGAACACCTACATGCACAAATTCAAGGAAGAAAGATTTACTTTAGTTCACGTTTTCAGAAGGTCTCAGTACATTTGTGGGTAGCTGGCAATGATGAAAGCTCATGGCAGAGACATAGCTAGAGGAAGAACTGCTCACACCATGGCAAACAGAAAGGTAAATGAGCAAGGAAGGGTGGAGCATATGTCCCCCCAGGCCATACTTTAGTGATCAACTTCTTCCAGACCAAGCCCCATTTTTCACTCTTTCCAGCCAAGCCTCACCTCTTAACAGCACATTTAAATACATGACATTTTTAGAGGACACTCCAGAAGCAAATCTCAACATTCCACCCCTGGCCCCAAAGACTCATATCCACCTCCTCATACAAAATGCCTTTAGCCCCTCTCTAGGGTTGGCAATGGCTTAACAGTTCGAGCGCCGCCAAAATAGCCAAGTCTAGAGTCTCCTCTGAGAATCAAGACAAAGTTACAGCCATGAGATCTTGTGAAAGTGAAAGAGTAGCTAAATACTTCCAGTATATGAGCGTGCAGGGTAAACATCCCCATACCAAGAGAGAGGAACAGGAAGATAGAAAATAATAAGACCAGAACAAGTTCTAAACCTAGCAGGGCAGGCGTTAAATTCTATTAACTCTGTTATATCCTGTAGTTCTGTGTCCAGCACCTGGGGTAAACTGTGGTGAGCTGTAAGCTCCAAAGGGCTTGGGTGGCCTTACCTGTATGACACTGACTCTTCTTTAACCTTCATAGCTTCTCTTTTTGGATGGCTGTGCTCATAGCCTCTGGCCTTGCTCAGAAGATGATGCACATTTGGCATCTACAAATTTCTAGTGTCTCCGTTGCATTGCAGGCTTCTTCTCTATAACTTCATGCACTGTCCTCTCAGAGCACACTACCTGGTCTCCACAACCTTCTTCTGAAATCTGGATGAAAACCACTGTGACCCTACAACTCTTGCATTCTGAGTGCCAGTGAAGCCAGCTCCTGTGGATGATGTCAAGTTCAACCACTGAATTGAGCAGCAGATTGGTGACTCAGGACCACAGCAGCCAAAATAGCCTTTGAGTTCTTAGATGATTGAATGACTTGGACATTCCTAGATTGCTTACAATATGCCCTGGGGCTCTCTTTTCAAATCAAATTCTTTCCCTCTGGATGGTAAAGTATAGTCATGCTGGGTCCTGAGATACCCACAAGGTAACTTGTTATAGTCGTGATTCCTACTACCTGGCCTCTTTAATGCCTCTCTAACCACCATGGTCTCTTTTGATCCACTATTTAACTATAAACTTTTCACAACTTTTTTTTCCTTTCTTATTTTTCTAGCTTTTCAATGTAGAGCTGGCTAAAAGCCACAATCAGTACCCATGTGACAACCTGAACATTTGAATTCCTTGAAGTTTCCTCTGTCAGATTAAAGGGTCTACTGCCCTTAACCTCAGTTTCAGGCCAGGACAAAATGACAAAATGCATTTTTCCCAAGCACAGCATGCATAATTTCTGGACCATTTGCCAAATAAAACCCTTTTTCCCATATGAAATATCTTGAGTCAAACTTTTCTAATCTCCAGTTTTCTCTGCATTCAGGTCATCTTAGCTTGAACCGGAATCCCTCACGAAGCTAGGTTTACAGCATTCTAAGGGTTCTCCAGCTAGTAGTGTCTTCAACCTTTTCCAAACTCCTCCTGTACATCAATTCTGAAGTTTTCTAAACCACACGGCCAAGTAAAGTCACAACAATGACCCCACTTTCTTGAACCAATTTTTGTTTTAGTTACTTTCTTATTACAGCGGCACAATACCCAACATTTATGACATAAAAAAGGAAAGATTCATTTTTAGCTAACAGTTTCAGAAGTCTCAATCCATTCTTGCGTGGCTAGCAACACAAGCACATGGCAGGGGCATAGCCAGAGGAAGTGTTGCCCACAGCGTGCATGGCAGACAGGAAGCCAAGTGAGAAAGGAAGGGTGGAGCTAGCAACATCCATTCTTCCTGGTATTACCAGTGATCCACATCTTCTGAATCAAGCCACATTTTTTCACACTCTAATCATCTAACCCTTTTGGGTGAAGCTCCAGTTTTCCACCCTTCCCAACTGGGCCCCACTTCCTCATAGTGCATGGTGCTGTAACATTTAAATACATGAGATTTGGGGGGGGGGGGGGGGGGGCGGTGTTCAGATCCAAACCAGAACAGGTACATAAGTGAAATATTTTCTCTCCTTGCTGTTGTTGTTTTATACTTTTACTGCCTAAAGGATTCCAGGGATAATCAATGTGAAGTTACAATTTGCTTGAAATGCAGAAATTCACACCTTTACCCAGCACCACTAAGGTAATTACGCATTTTAACAATACACCAATCGCATGTTAGAGTTGGAGAAGGATGACAAAGCAAGATTTTAATCTATTAGTTACTCGCTAGGCTCTTAGGTTTATTTGATCATCAGATGCATTTGGAAACATGCCTGAACTTTTCAGCCCTACCTCAGAATGATTAAATCAGAGGCCCCATATTTTTAAAATGTGACCTAGTTGCTCACGAGTAAATTGAGAAATACTTGATTAGGCAGTCACTAATGGGCTGATTTCACATTTTTAGTCTAGAAAATAAATCTAACAACAGAGAATTATAGTTTTGAGTTGTTTTCATTCATGTAAATTTTGAATATATTTGTTTGTAGCAATGTAATTAAATACTAATCATAATGAACAGAAGAAAACAAAGAAACAGAAACAATAGTAAGACAAAGAGAAGAATGAGGAAGTGTGTGTGTGTTTCTGTGTGCATACATGTATCTTCAACGCAATATTTACATTTAATGCATTTAATACAATAATCTACATTTGAAATACATAGCCAAATTAACAAAACAAAAAAATGAAACAAACATATTATAAGTTAGCTAGGTAAATTCAGTGCTACAGATAAAAAGAGTTAAGATAAATATCATATTTTCAACCAATTATATCCTCTTTGTAAATACATAGCCTATTTTTTTCCTTGTTAGCCTGAATATCTGTCTTAGATTAGGTCCTCTAAAAAAGAGATTCTGGATTGAGATGAGCGTACAGCTGGCACACCCTCTGAGTCAGCTCTGTAGGGTGGGTTTCAAGGACACGGGGTTTGTGAATTTGACTTCAATATGTGAAGTCGGTTCAGTAACAAAAAAAAAAGCTATTCCAGAGAAGTACTTAAGGTGACAGCTGTCCGAGACCAACACACTGGTTCTGGAAAAATAAGTGCTTCGGTCTTGTGGAAAGCACACACAGCATCTATTGAAACAGTAGTCACCACCCTGGGAACTAAGCTTTTTCTTTAAAATGTCCACAAGGCTGTGAGAAAGGCCTGATGTCTGTCTTTGTCACCAAGTATTACTTAAAGAATGGTGTAATTTTGTTTGTATTCTCTAGTTTCTTCTTATGGTTGACAGCTTTTAAATAACTCTCTCCATATACTGATTGTTTTGGGAACTCCAATGTACAGAACTTTTTAATGTGCTTTACTAATAGATGAAGGATTGATTTTATATATTTTTAAAAACTCAAACATGTCAAAAATCATTAACTAGATCATTAACTTAAACACATATTATTCTGCTTAATTTGATAAGATTATATGATTATTGATTTTACATAACATAATATATTCATGTCAAAGCGTTATGAAGGTGCTTACATTCTTGATTAGATTACTATTTTGTGTTCATTATAGTAATCATGTTTTATCTTAATTAGTATTTTTCTGCTTTTGATTTTCATTATGTATATAGCCAGTATTTATGTTGTCTGCCTTTCTCATATAAGTAAAGTGTTTGCTTCAACAAAATGAATTTATATTCAAATTCAATGTAGTTGCAGGTTCTTCATCAAACACAGAGCATTTGGAAGTTGTGTGAATAGGTATCTTCCCCACAACACTAAAAAACAGACTGAGGAACCTCTAAGTTTTTGGTTCTGATGTTATTTTCCCTTGGATGACAAGTTTTCACTGTAAATTATATTGATAATCAGAGAGAATGCCTATCTTGATTGCTACTGGTACCTTTTTACCTTTTAGGAAAGTCAATTAGTTTTTAAACTTAGGTGTACCTGAAAAGTAATGAAATGTAGATCTAAACTATGTAAGTTGATTGGAAAATAGAGAATGTGATTTTATTTTATATGTCCATAGTAAGGAGTTTTAAAACAGTGCACACACACCTGATATGTCTAATGTCTATTAACTACAGCCTAACTAATAACTGTTTTATTTTAACAAAATAATGAAACTCATCTAAGAGTTACAACAGTAAGTAAAATTGAATTCTGATCCACCAGGGGTTCAAATTCTAGTGCACAAATTGTGTCGAGGTTCAATGATTAAGAAAATCGATAGAACTGAACAAATGTTCCATTTTCCATTTATTTCACTTGTCAAGAAGTTTCTACCGCACCAACTCTAACCCTGGAGATATTTATTTCAAAGAACCGATGCTCAGTACATGTAGATGATATACTATTCACCACAAAGAAAACTGATAATCCACACTGAACTGCTGCAATAGCAAGGAAAACATTTTATTTAATGAACCCTAATGTTGGAAAATTAAGAAATTCTTTCTCTTCTGTTTCTGACTCTGAATTTTATGTTAGAGATATTTAATTTTCAATTTTTAGTTTGCACGCATAATTGCACATATTAATGATCATGCACACAATTTGCATTGACTGAATTAGTTCCCCTATGTGCACCGCACTTCACTTCCGGCTTCTAGTGATCTCTATTCAACATCCAGGCTGAATTTTTGTAGCCTCACTTCATGAGAAAGAACTTGTGGTACTTATCTTTCTATATCTGACTTATTTCCTCTAGTTCCACCTATTTTGATGAAAATGACATAGTTCACTCTTCTATATGGCTGAGTAACATTCAAATACGCATGTGGAGCATGTTTGCTTTTTTTTTTTTTTTGGCCTGGTGATAGACGCCCTGGTTGCTGTCATGCCTTGGCGTCTATGAGTATGCCATCATCGTGGGTGGGCAGGTATCTCATCTTCATTTCCTTAGGAGCAATACCCAGAAGTAAGACAGCTTGACCATATGATAAATCTATTTTTAGTTTATTTTAAACCTTTACACAGTCTGCATAGTTACATTTCCACCAACAGTATAAGAGAGTTCTTTCTTCACACCTTTGTCGGCATTCATTTTCCTTTTGATGATAGCCATCTGTTGTGGTTTGGATCTGGAATATCTCCCAAAAGCTTCATTTTTGGAAGATGATTTAATCATGGTGGTTAGTTCATAGATTTACTGTGCTGTTAAGAGGTGTGGCTTGGTTAGAAGGAACAGATCTCTCAGTTTGACCCAGAAGCGGCAGATCATTGGTTCATGACCTGGAAGTGTAAACTCTGGCTCCATCATTGCTTATTATCTCAGCTTTGCCTCCTAGTGTTTCTCTCTGGCTAAGTCTCTCCCAAGCTTTTCCACCCCCGCAGAGATCCCATGAATAAACTTAGACCTTCTGAAGTTTTGAGCTGAAATAAGCCTTTCTTCCTTTAAACTGGGGGTGTCAGACAGGTATTGTGTCCTGGCAACAACAACAACACAAATGACTAAGACATCATCGTAACTTGAGTGATGAAACACATCATTATAGTTGATTTATTATTTTCCCAATGGGCTAATGTATTCAACATATTTCATACACTCTTAGTCTTACATTTTTCTTTGAAAGGCGCCTATTCAAATTATTTAACAATCTTAATTGAATCGTGTAGGTTCTTTGCATATTCTTTATACTAGTCACTTATTAAATTAATATTGATATACATCTTCTTATTCTTATAGAACTAGGAATAATACCAAGTTTTTGTCAGAAATATTATAGAAAAAAACAAAGGAAGTAGTAATGTGTATCAACAAAGAAGATTTTTTTTTCTTAAAAAATTACATGCAATAGGAGCAAAAAAAAAACAAAACAAAACAGGATATTTCAGAAGAGCTGTTGGCAACAAAAAGCAAAGGTTGCTGAGAAACCAAACTGTCTACTGGATAAAGGGAATGCACAGGTACGGTAGTCGTGGAATACTTGACTCCCCCCACTCCCACGAAGAATTTCGGTAGTGAGGAGATAGAATGCTAGAAAGCTATGGTGGAATAGAGGTGGAGGGGTGAGAAGGAAAGCAGGTGAAAACAAGGCATCTAAGAATTATTTATTTTCTTTGCAAATGTACCATTTGGGAATGTTTGCCTTTTTTCCCACATTGTCATCAGGGGAATTCTGCCTCCATCACGCTAAAGAATCAACTTAAATGTTAGCTCACTTAGTTTATCATTGAGCAGGTAGTTTTGGCTGCTACATGAAAGTGTGGCTGAGGCTGCCAGCTAGCAGCCCTGTTTCACTCTATGAGCTGCTGGAGCTTCCTCATAGAATATTATTTGAATTCTACCAAAAGATTAAACATTGAGTGGTTTCTCTAACATGGTAAGCCCGGAGTATAAATAAATGGGAGTCAAATGGGCAGGATGTTGGGAGCCAGGGGGACGAGGGTGGGAGCAAAAGGATGAGAAAGAGGTGGGGATGGGAATGGGAAGTTGTTGCAGTATATATGTGTGTAACATTTTCTACTTTAATGTAACCATTGTGTATTCAGTACACATACCAATAAAAATGGCTGCGGGAGGAATGTTGTTACATTTCAAAGTATGCCTGTCTCAAGAGACAGGAAGTAAAAGTTGATGGTCTCTCAAAGCTTTGGCCTAAAAAGAGGCTAAATGCCATTTTTATCTTATTCTTTTGGTCAAGCAGTAATGGGACCTACTATGATTCATATGAAATAAATGTGGCTCCTGTTTTAAGGAGGACTGTCAATAAAATGTGCTTCCATCTTTAATGGTGCTCAGTGGAGAAAGACCTAAATGAGGTAACAGTGGGAAAGAATAAAAGAGAAGGGGATCAGAAGTTCTTGAGTATAACTTGGATGTCCCAGACAGACTCCCTCTCTTAGGACACCTTTCAAACCATTTCTTATGCAGCCTTCTCCCTGTTCACCCTGTGCAGGTCATGTTGAGAAGGAGAATGTCAGATGAATGCATGGAATACCAAAGAATGAGATATTTATATTCATGAGAAGAGTGTCAATAGGAAAAAAGCAGGTTATATATTTGAAAGAATGCAGAAAATGACTTACTAGAGAAAGTCAGGGTACAACTGTACACTTTAGTTATTAAATGGAAGATCTAGAGGACATAAAGACATGATGTGAGAAGGTAAGTTGGGCAATACTGTGTGACTGGAGAGAAGAAAATTAGGGGGCAGGTTATGGGTATTAGAGGGGATAGCTGATGAAACGTAGTGTGTTTACATTGAAAGCTTTTTTGCTCAAGCTGAAGCCCTGGTGATTCTGGGTCAAGGAGAGGCACTGGGTTTTTGCACAATCCACTGGAGCCGGTAGGGAGCAAGCTGAGTCTGGTTCGATTGTGCACACGCACCCTGTGATTCCTGTGTACATCCCAGAGTTCCAAACGGTGGTAGAAGCTCTGGCACTCTCATATATTCACAAGCTCTGTGCAGCACAGGTCCTACTAAACATGGCTGTCACTAATCATGAATATCTCCTTTTCAGCTTCCATGGGCAGACGTTTCCAGAGAATCAGTGGTTCTGAGACATTAGCTTCAAGAACAATGATACAAACAACACGATTTCACAACACTTTGAGATGGAAAACACAATGATCGAGTTCATTTCTTATTAACAACCCAGTGCGGGGAATCCTACCTCACAACATCATACTCGTTTAGACTATGATACAGGTATGTGATTTGCTCTCCCTCAACTCCAAAACACGCAAAGAAAGAAGCCGGTATTTTCTGTGCCTTCTCTGTCTTTGCCCCAGTTTTTTGAACACTCCCACCAACAAATTTGGCTTAGGTAGTTGCTGTAGTAAGAAAGTTGGTAACATTTAGAAAGAAAGATCTTCTTGGATTCAGCAATTCAAGAAGAGATAATTATCTCTTCTTGGTTATGAGATCATTTTTGGGTGGTACACTCATAACTACTTATAGAAAGTCCATTTCTAGATGTTTAAGTTTTATATAAATTTCTTCCACAAAATCTGTATTTGTCTGAGGATGTTTTTGCCTTCAAAATAGGGATTCTTTTGAGCTATTTGATAGAATTACATATCTCTCTTCTATTCCAAATTTAAAATGGTGTACTACTCTAAGAAAAAAAATTGTGCTAATTTTAACGGGAGCGGAAAAATCAAAAATGTTGGTCGTGGCTATGAGACTTCCCATCTTTCCCTGTCTTATGCACACTTCTGTTAAGGTGTTGATTAACATTAGAATCTAGTTTCTTGGCCACTGTTGGAATGTTTCTGTGTAGATTCTCCAAGTAATATAAGTTTTTGACACATTATTTGCATTGTAACTGTAATACTTTTTTTCATTTTTTCCAGATAACTCTGAATAAAGCCACACATAGAGACTTTTTATCAGATTTCATTCAGGTATATTATAGCTTATTTTATGCAGTAAAGTCTATTTTATTAATATGTAAATTTTTTATTCCAATTATGATCAAAATCTTATATTTCATTTCTTAAAAGTATGTACTGTCTTAACATCCCATTATCAAAGAATAGTCTTGTTTAAAACTATATTTACATACCAATTTATGAATTTGTAAAGACAAGTACATAAATTTCAAATTTATTTTATGCCTATGTAAAAATCTTAGATGACTAATTTTTGTCTTAGCTTTATTTTTAAAAGACTTAGATTCTTGAGTTCCTGCAACCTGAGAAACTTACAATGGCTTCTTCTCATCTATGTATTGGAACATGGGCATATGCAGATGGTACCCTTGTTCTATTTAATGTGTGTCTGTTTTTAGAGTCTTTACCTAAACAGGAGATAATGAGTTTTTAATATTTTTGGTGTAAAATTATCTGTAAGGCACTGGTTTGCAGAGTTCTAGTCTAAGTGTTCTAGAATTAAGAATTTTAAATCTTCTTCCTACTTAAATAAATTTGAAAATATTAATGAATGAGGATACTTTCAATTAATACTATTTGACAACTTGTTTCTTGCCTTTACAAGGAGCAGAATCAAGTAATGACTACAAGTAAGGTTATGAGATATCAGATATCTGAGTTCTAAATCCTGATCCTACTGCTCATTGGCTTAAAATGCATAAAATATATGATGTACTTCAGGATACCATTGATGCAGAGCACAAACTATTATACTTACCTGTTCCTTATGTCCACATGGCCTTATTTCCTTTAAGAACCAAAACATTATTAGTTTGGCTGATCTGGGCTCTTCTTGTAACATCCAGGAGCACCGGGAAAGCTTGTCAGCCATCCCTGCTGTCACCTCCGTCTCAGAGTGGATCGTCCTCTTCTGATGTAGCAATCTTTTCATAAGCTCACTTGTGTCTTCACAGCTTCACCAGAGATGAGGGCATCCATCCAAAACTCAGACATTAAAAATTGTTCAATTATGTTCTTATAGTTAAGATTTCTTAACTCCCTTATAAACTGACCAAAGTCAATGGATTGAAGTTTGGAGAGGCGGGAGGGGCAGGAAGAACAGCAGGAGTCTTCCCATTCTCAGAAGCATAATCTAAGTTTACACACAAGAAAGAAACTGGAAATGTTGAAATAATGAAACATATTGTTCCTGTACTATTCAACTATCAGTGAGTAGACATTGTTATATTTCTTAAACTCTGAGATGGTCTCATGGTCAA
This sequence comes from Ctenodactylus gundi, assembly GCA_004027205.1. Lineage (NCBI taxonomy): Eukaryota > Metazoa > Chordata > Mammalia > Rodentia > Ctenodactylidae > Ctenodactylus > Ctenodactylus gundi. The sequence goes on from PVKB01000137.1 coordinate 936,379, forward strand.
GCAATAATTTAACTTTTAAACCGTTAGGCAATGAATGACACCATTCCAGACTGTAATCTCTGGACGCCATCTGAGTCCCGACCATCCCTGTCTCCTAATTGGTCATTTCTGACAATAAGTGAGCAAATCCCAACTGAAGTAAGCAAACTGGGATTTTTAGATAGATACGCACATAGGAAAGAGAGAGTACATATTAATATAAATCTCAACATACCCTAAATTTAGAAGCCTACAAAATAATCTGGTAAAGCTTATTTTTTCCTGAAGACAAAAGTATCGCTAATTTAGTAGGAAAAAAATAATTCATTTTTTGTCTTGAACTGAGGTTCATGGTGAGAAGAGCTGTTTAATAACAATGAAACCTCAAAGATAACGTTATAAAGGCTTTCCTCAGTTACCAGATAAATGAAGAACAAGACAAAGAGAGAGCACCAGCCTGTAGAAAAAAAAAAAATGTGCTCCCTTTCCCAAAAGCTCTGTTGTTAAATTACTCGGAGACTTAGAGACTCTGTTGACTTTAATTAAGTGCTCATTAGATTGACAAACTTTTTTAAAAAGTCTTCTGGCTTGCCATGTGGGTTTCCCTATGCTCTCCTGGCTTTCTTTCTAAATTACTTTAGAACCCTTTCAGAATAACTTGTTTATTCTTGGGAAATTACTCATAATGCTTTAAAGAATTCAGATAGATTTTTATGTCCTGTGGTTAATGCTTTGTTATTTTTACACAGTTTTATAATTTCCACTGAAATCTCTTAACTCCTCCATGCAAAGTCAAAGTCTTCTCAAATTGGACTTGATTCTCCTGGTACCAGTGGGGAAATAATTTATAATCTTTGAAATCCTCGGAGTCGGACGTCACTGCTGACGTAATTGAATTCATAGAGTCCTGGAGGCTATAGCTGTGCCCAAACAACTGAACAGTGCTTCCAATTATTCATTTCCAAGGGAAAAATTATACTGTACAAATAGATTAATACTATCTTTCAAATGAACATTTTATTTTGGAGTAAGTTTGATACAGATTTAACTGAAATAGCCTCAGCTTACAAAGTCTCTTTAAAGCCTGATATTAAGAAAACTACTGTAGGATTAGAATTAGTGCATAATTCCAGGCCTGGCACAAAAACAACATGGCTACTTATAGAAAATGTCATTTAAAAATATTGTTAATTACTACTGTGTCCATCTCCTAGATCTTCTTTTCTTTTTTATGCCTCATTCGTCATAACATTGAAAGGGATTGTGTTTGCTAAAATTAAATGGAATCTTTAATGTAGAGAATTTAGAAACCAGAATTATACCAGAAGCATCTACTTTGTACCCATGGGTTTTAGGTCTTTCAACTCACATCACTGTGAATATGTGATCATCTATCTCATTTAAACAAGCTAAATCTTACGACCAGTGTTTTGTTGTTGTTTGACATTATGTCACTAATAGGATAATGAATTTTCCTAGATATACAATCAAATTGCTTTTAGTCTTAGTAATGTATTATTTATTTGATTTGGAATTATATGACAGGTATTAAATTTGAAAATTAAAAAATGAGAATGAATAGTGATATAATTCTTAAACTACTTAGAATGTTTTGTAACATTATATTTTGGGATCAAGATTCTTTGGAATGTATGGCATTCTTTCATACTACAGTAAACATTACAGTAAACAACAACAAGAAAAATTACAAAATATTCAACAGAATGGCTAAAATATGACAAATAAATCTAACAAGTCAAAAGACTGACAAAGATATGGGACAGATGTACTTTTTATGTTGCTGGTGGTTATATGAAAGTGTTCGACAATTTCGGAAAGTGATGTGCCATTTTTTGTAAAAGTAAACTTAAGTATATTCTCTGAGCCTATTCAACTCTTCTATATTTACTAAAATAGATGAAAGTTCTTTTTTTGTGGCAATGTCTCTCACTAAGGCAGGCAGGTCCTGGACTCACTATCTAGCCCCACTCTGGCCTCTCTGACTCACTCATAACAACCCTTCTGCAGCAGTCTCCTTGTGCTAGGTTTATGAACATGTGCCACCATGCCCAGTCAATCTGGATACTATGCAGGGAATCTGAACCTAGGGCCTTGCACACATTAAGAAAGCACTTTAGTGACTGGGCTACATCCCCACAGCAAGGAATTTGTACAGGAGTTGTGTGTTTTATTTACACTAACTTCAAACTGAAAACAACCCAATTGTTCTTTATGTGGAAATTAGAGAAGTAAATTAGCATTATTGAGTGATTTAACAATAGATCCTGGATGTATTAGATGGAGTTCTCTAAAAAAACTGAATCTAATGTGTGTGTGTGTGTGTGTGTGTGTGTGTGTAGAAAGAAAGAGAGAGAGAGAGAGAGAGAGAGAGAGAGAGAGGAGAGAGAGATTCATTAGGTAAGCTTGCAAGATCAGAGGGGGGAAAGTTCACAATGGCTGTCTTCATGCTGCAGATCCAGGGGACCCAGTAGCTGTCTAGTCGAAGATAGAATTTCCAGAAGAGGAGGAATCTAGGATTCAGTGCCAGTCCAAGCTCAAAGGCTTGGAAGCTGGCTGTTGGGCCATCAGTGGGAGTTTTCACTGGGAAAGCTGAAGAATCTGAAGTCCTGGACACCACTATCCAAAGGAAGGAGCATCAAAGAGACCCATATGGTAAGCTTGCAGCTAGCTTTTCGGTGTGAGGACACGCCCGTGTTTCCCTTTTCATTCTGTTCAGACAATAAGACCGCGGGCTGTTGCCACCACTTTCTGGGTGGTCTTCCACCCTCGGTTTTCCGGCCTGCATGCCAATCAGTCTCCCAAAGACACGCTCAAAATTGGTTTTTGCTAATCTACTCAGAGTTGTGCATTCCACTCATGTTGACATATCATGGGTAACAGACTCAACCTGATATAAGCAGTAATATCCATGGATTTCAAACATAGGTCAAATGAACAGAAGTGCAGAAAAGACATTATACTGTATTGTTCTATTTATATGAAGTTGATGAACAAGTGAAGCTAATTTGTGGTGAGAAAAAGTGGAACCATTGTTGTTAGGCCTTTGAAAGCGGACAAGAAGGCCCCTGAGGGAGTAAGTCTTCTACATCACTGGAAATGTTCACTGTCTTGACTGGCACAAGGACTGCATGGATATGTGCATTTGTTCACTAACCATTTAGGTGATACACACAGCTACATTGATTAGGTTAAGTCATTCAATTGTACTTTATGACCTGTAAAATTATTCCAACAGATATTAACCTAAATTTAAGAATATGTGAAAAGATATTACTGTATCCAAATTGGCTTTATGTTTGTTAGAATTACTTGATATCATTTGGCTTAGATATGCTTTATATAGACATTATGAAATAGGTATTTCTTATTTATTATTAAATTAAAAATACTTATAGATCACTAGTTTTTAAGTAAATTATATAAGGCCTCTATTAGGTCACAGAAGAGGTTTTGCTTGTTTTGATATTGCTGTTCAACAGTTACATTTCAGACTCCATTTTATTATTTGATCTTAATAGACACAGCAATCTAGTTTCCAATATTTATGCATCTTGTGATATAGTTAATTTAAAATTAACTTGTGTATGGCACTTGCTAGTTTAGAAAATAACTTAAAATTTCTTAACATATTATGTATATAATTAAGATTTGTCTTCATATTTAAAATATATCCTAATATATTGACCTAAAATAGATATGTAGACTTAATCATGTCTTATTCTGAATTGAATACATGATTTCAAAAAGATAATTATTCTCATATATGCTGCCCCTGAACTAAACGTCTTGGCTGACTCCTGATTAGTGGGTAGATGTCTTCTTTGATTTGATTTTTCCCGTTTTTTTTTTGTTTGTTTGTTGTTTTTGTTTTTGTTTTTGTTTTTTTGCTCAGGTTCTTTGCCTTAGTTTTCTGTTCACAGAAGGATCCTGGGTAATTTGGTAGCAATAGCTGTGATATTTTACAATGATGATCCAACTGCCTGATCTTTCAGATTCTCAATTCCTCATCAAAGATACTGAAATGTAGCTTTTGGGATCTCCCAGATCTAATGTGAAACATTCAACAACTAGATCAAACTTTATGTTCCCAATGAAGACTGGCACTGCATTCTGCAGCTTGCTTACAGTATTTTCTTACTAACAGCGATATGAATGAATTTAAACAGGTCCCAGAAATGAAAAGGTGGAAACATATTGGGATTATTTATTTATTTATTTATTTATTATTTATTTTTACTAGCAATTCAGACCTGTAATCCAGGCTTCTGCAAGGCTGAGCAAGATCACAATTTAGAGCCCACGCTAAGCAACTTAGGAACATGGCAAGACCCAGTCACAACATCAGAAATAAAAATTAGCTAGGAAAGCAGCTCAGTGCACAGCCCAGGATCTGTATCCAGTATCTCAAAACATAAAAATAATTTTAAATAACCTTAAACATTAAAAATAATATAGCCTATATGAGCAATCTCTTACCTACTCCACATTGCAAATAATACTATGGCGATATGACTTTGAAATAGTATTTCAAATGCATCAATGGTGATATTGTTTTACTACTGTTTTGGTAGTTAGCTGCACCAAGGTAGCTTCTCAAAAGAGCAGAAATCCTACATCCGTGTTCTCACCTGCTTGTTTTCTAGTGGCTATCAGAATTAAGGGTTTCTTAGCTTGTCAGTTGACTCAGTCCCAAAAGTTAAGTCCCAAAAGTTAACTGTGTCTTCATGTGTTCATATTTACATGGTCTCACACCAAACTCTAAACTTAAAAAACTATGCAAAAAGTGAATTAATCAAATAATGTGCTTCCTACAAACAAAACAAAACAATAAAGTGTCCTCTAAAATCGCCAAAGAGAGAGTTCATACTTGGTTTTGCTCATATTTTTTCAGCCAAATATTTGATTTTGATTCTTGGTTATTTGAAGTGGAAGCTAGTCAGTGGAGAGATACCAGGTTTCATAGCTCAATGCTCCAAGTAAGCTATTACGAAATAACTACAATAGCCAGATCAACCACTCTGAAGCCACTTACATTCACATATACACAGTCTAAGGGAAAAGTTTGTGTGTATGTGTCCTTGCCTTAGGTACAAACTGATAAAAAGTTTAGACGAGATTTCCATACTGACAGCTACCACTGTAGGGAAGGCGGTGGAAGGTGGGTAATAGCTTATACCAACATGCCATGCAGACTAAAAAAAAAAAGGGCCCGTTTTCCATAATTCGCTCAAACTCCAAAGAGCAACTTAATTTTCTTTGAGTTTTCAGTTTGAGATGCACGGCAGGGATCTCCTCCCCAAGCAAAAGGCAATCTGAGGTGAGAAGAGGAACCTGCTGCCGGCACAGGTACGGGCCTGCATAATGGAGCGGCTGCACCGGGAAGAGGCTTTTCATTTTAACAGCTGCGAGAGTGAGGAAGGAGGCGTAATGAAGATGGCATAATTGAAGCAGGAAAGGAAATATTAGCTATGCGTTGAGTGGGAGATTCTGGGGGGGCTGGAGGGGTAATTTGAACTTCTTGCTTGACGGTGTATAAAAGCTGCCTGAGAGGTCAAGCAACTCAGAGGTCAGTACCTATAACCCTCACAACCCCTGATTTCTAGGATGTTTGTTTTATTTTATTTTAATTATGTGAAGCCAAACTGGTCTCTACTGTTTCCTGTTTTCCCCATTCTGTACCCAAGTTGAGTATGAGATATGGCGCCCTGACAGAGGATTTAAGTTACACATGGGTCCAAACATGATGCTTTTGGATTGTATCTGTCTGTTGACCACTAAAGAGCTTTATATCCTGTGCAGAAAAATGTACAGAGGAAGAACTTAAAACTATAAAACACAATATCGAGGGAAATAAGTACAAGAGAAAGGAAAAAGAAAATATAGCAAGGTGGAGAGAGACCAAAACTACCAGATAATAGACTCATGATTGCAAAGTGAATTAACTTCAAAGAGATTATAGATTCTTACTGTCACATTTACAATCAGCATAGAAAGTTACATTTATTGCAAGTTATTTTAATTACTGAGGTCAAGTAGGTTCTAAGTCCAACAAAAGTCACATGATTTTGAATACTTCTTATGATGGAACATTTTTGTATTGCATAAAATTATTTTAAAAAGCGTTTGGTAAAAGGAAGATAAATACATATAGATATGTCTGATGTGGTTTTATCAAGGAGTTGTACTGAATTATCTAGATTTCTAACCAATGCGTTTCCTGAGCTTGTCAAAACTCCAAAAGTTCTTATGAAAAACAGCCAACATGCCTTGTAGACAAAATAGAATGCTCTGTGGACTTAACTAATGTTAAAGAATTCCTGAGGCATGTTTAATAGAAACAAACAACATATCTCTAAAAGAAAAACATGTTTGTGTTCTTACCTACAGGAAGCTCATGAAGAACCCATTGAGAATAAGAAAGTCACTGGTTATTTTAGTTAGATTCTTACGTCTTTGACTTTATTGATCAATATCAACCCTGAATATGTTACTGTGGGATTGAGGCTTCGCTTCATTCGATACACCCTAAGTTTCTTAACCCCCCTCATTTTTTTTCAGGGGAAGGTGAGTAAAATACTTTGAAAAGAATGTTTCTTCCCTTTTTTCAATGCCTTGAGAAATTCTTCAGAAATACATTAAAGGTGTGTGAATTATTTTTGAAATGGATCAAGTTCTTATCTAGCCATAGGCTATGAAGGACTTATGCTCATTTGTTTGGCCCTAAAGAAATCGATTTGGAAAACAATATGACATCCACGTAGGCAGCAATAAAAGTGCTAGTTGATGGTATAATATATAATTAGAAACTAATATTTTACATGAAAAACACATAATTCAAGTCGATCACAATGTTATTGAAATTCTTAGTTTTATTTTTATCCATTCTTTAAGCCATCATTCCAGCATCTATTGCCAGAAAATCTTTAGCCTATTGCCAGAAATTGGTGTCACACACATGAATTCAAATCCTCATAATATTGGTATTTCATAATTTGGCACATCTCGTGAGATATAATATCTGAGAATTGAGCATGAAATGATATTACTTAAAATTCAAAGTAATGAGCACATAGTTTTTACTTTAAATGTGGAAACTAATTAATCAAGTTGTTAATTATAGTGCTAAGCATTTTATTATTGTATTTTAGTCCTGGGAATATGGTAGTCATATGGGATATATAGAATTAGAGAAATATTTAGAGAATACATTTCCAATTAGTATGGATTAATTTTAAGTGATATAATTTCTGTCTTTTACTGGGTACCTGCTATATATTAAATAATGTAACATGCCCCATATATCTCTGTACAATATCTCACATTAGTACCTCCTGGCCAGTAGAAAATCATATGTAAACTTTTGAATATTCATAAAATGTTTCTTTGATGTAGTTACTCTATTGCATTATGAATGATTCACTCACTACAGAGAACATGTTTGAAAAGAAAGAGAGCTCTCTGCAGTCATCCAATTTGAAAGAAATAAGACTGCATATCAGTGGGACACGGGAGTTATTATAAAACTTTTTTCTGACTTCTTCAATAATACTTAGAAGTAGTTCACACATGAAATCCCAGATCAGATTCCCTCAACCACATCTAAACATATGGTCTCATTAGTTATCTATTTGAATTTAATGAATGAATTCTAAGCAATTGGGTTGTTGTATACACTTCTCTCGCAAACCATCAACTTTTACAATGTGTACCTAACACCAAAGATTGGCAAAATTAAAATGATTTGGCTGACCCCCCCAAAAAAAATCTTTATACTTCTAGTGAAAAACCATATAAAATTATCTGATACATAAGTCAATCATAGGATTTCTTTCTGAGCCAAATATTTCATGTGCTTCCAATACTAAGTTTTATATTCCTTTCTCAAGAACTAACTAGAAAATATTCTACAGCTAGGCTTTTAAATACCTTCTTTTAGTTACTTATTTGTTGCTGGGACAAAATACTCAATAACCACAATTTAAGAGAGAAAAGATTTATGTAGCTCAAAGTTTCAGAAGGTCCCACGCAGTCCATTCATAGCCAGCAGGAATTGGTGGAAGCACTGGGCAGAGGCTGGGGAGCTGCTCAGGGCACGGCAAGCAGAAACCAAGTGAAACAGGAGCCCAGCCGATGGATGGCTGGAGACTATAGGCAAGGCTAGCGCTTTCCCAGGAAAAAGCAGTGGCAATGTTTCTTCTACCTTCCTTTAATCACTTCAAGCTGCTAGTTGAGTCCCTTACTCCTCACTTCCTGGCCCACAAAGTCAGTCTCAGGCACATTTGAATCACAAACGTTGACATAATCTTTCAAAGTCAAGCCCCAAGACTCTGTTTCTTCCAACCAAGGCCTACCTGCGAATAACACAAGTTCCACAGTTATTCCAGTATATCCAATATACGAGGCTTCTGTGGCCACTGCAGATCCAAGCCTGTTCATCTTTGTTTGTTTATTTCTTCTGTTCGTTGCATTACTGTCACCACAGCCTTAAATCATCTGAGTTTTTTTTTTTTCTCTGTTCTTGTTTTGTCAAATTCTTTTTTATTGTGTGTGTTTATGATCTGCTACATGATGTTACGGGATGCATTTGGTAGTACAAATGTTACCACAGTCAAGTCAATTGTACATTTATCATTTTACATAGTGATACACTTTTTTACTTATTTAAAAGAGCAGGAAAAACATAACAATTTGGAATGAATCCCCCTGGTGCAATTACATAAGCTACAATCCTCACGTTGGACATTAGACCCCTAGTGTCTTTCTTTCTACTTACCTGCTACTTGTGTTCTCTGATGACATCCTGCAGCATTCATGGGTACAGTGCATCATCTCCTTTGCTGGTTCCTAGTAGACATCCCATCAGGTCTTCATCTCAGTGTTAGCCTTGCCTGGAAAGGTTGCTCGGCTTTCCGCCAGCCACTCCTAGTATTTCTTCTCTTACATTCAATTCATTTTGAGTTTTGCTGTTTGATTAGAACTCCAGAGTATTCTAATAAGCATTTAACTTCTTTGCAAGTTTCAACTTCTTATTTAGCCAAAGACAGTCCTCTATATTTTGCCAATTTTTACCTTGCTCACCTAAAATTATGCAGAAGTTATTTATATATTTAATTATTAATTCAACGATTATCGAACATGACTCGTCAGGAACTGTTCAAGGCACAGTGGCAACTGCAATAAGTGAACAGGCCAATATCCTCATTTTGGGGGCATCCATTCTGAAAGAGACAACTGGTTCTATGTTCCTCTGCCAAGGTCACATGTTCCCTGCAGAATCACTCAACCTCCTCAGCGCCTCTCTGCTACTAATTTGCTTGGTTATCTGAATCTTTATCTCTAAATATTTAATGTCAATTGTCCTCTACAACAGGGAATAGAATATGCAGATACTTATTCTTTCTTAGGAGACTCATAATTTTTTTTTTTGTCTTTTCTTTTGTTTTGTTTTGGAACCAGAGATTAAACCCAGGACTACGTGCATGCCAGACAAGTGCTGTACCCTCTTCAGCTCTCTTAGGAGATTCTTGCAAAAATAGCTATCAGATATGGAAACAAAAAGACATCTCTCCGTGTTCTCAGTTTAGAAAAACTCTGAAAAGCCTTCCAACTCTGGAGTTCCCTGTGGTGGATTGAGTCTTCAGTTACAGACACATTAAAAAGTCAGCACCTTCTTCTACCAGACTCTTGCCTCTCTGTTCTCAGTACAGGCATATTTCCAAAGAGTACTCGCTTCTGCCCACTGTCTAAAATCTCAAAGGTATTTCCCGGAAAATACTTATCTACAACATGATATAAGACAGATAATAATCAGGAAAATGATGAATATTTTCTGAGACATTATGTGGTAGAATATGTTACTATTTGCCAAATACTCTAATACCCAACTTTGTGTGATGAAAGTGATTTATATTTCATCATCTCATTGATATAAAGTTCAGCTGTATTTCTTCTTTAGATTATATTTCTTTTATACTTTTCACTGTGAAATATATATGGGAAAAACCTGTGGCACTTCCAGGAAAATTCTTTAAGAATCAATGTATGATTGACTTTTTTTTCATTTTCTTCTCTAAAAATAACTAGTAGTGTCCCAGATAGCAGTTCCTCAATTTCCCGAATCCAATGGCGGGGGGCATACAGCTGAGCCAAAGTCCACTTGTATAGATTTGTAGATCGTAAGAGGATCTCTGAGCGCTACAGTAGAGCTTAATTTAATATAATAAAAGATAGCCAAGGATAGGTGCAATTGGGTAAAACAAAGGAGGCAAGGGAGGTCAGAGTATAGATTTGGAATTGAGCAGGCACTGATTCAAATATATTTGGCCAGAGAGACCTCATTGATAAGATAACGTTTGAGCAGAGCTTTAAATTTCCTGAGAGAAAAAGAATCTGAAGAAGAAACATCTGCAATGCAAGGCTTGAATTCACAGCCTGGTTGGTGCAGTAGAATAGGGCCGATAAAATTCAAAGTAGTGGTCCTTTATGGAAAATAAAGCAAAGCGGGGCTGGAGGAATGGCCCAAAGGTTAAAGCTCTTGCCTAGCAAGTGCTAAGTCAAGGGCTAAGTACCGGAGTTCTGTTCCCCAGTGTCACATAAGCCGAGTGTGGTGGTGCACGCCTATAAGCCCAGCACTCAAGGAAGGCTGAGACAGGAAGATGGCTGTGAGTCAGAGGCCAGCCTGGGCTCCGAAGTGAGTTCAGGACCAGCCTGGACTGCAGAGCAAGACCCTGCCTCAAAACTAAATAAATAGATAAATAAATAAATGCAATGTGAAGCAATAGCTTATGCAATGCCTCCAGTATCATTGCAAGTTCAGCTTTTTCTTTGAGTAAGAAGACAGCCTTTTGGGGCTAGGTCAATAGAGAAAGGAAGCAAACATTCTGAAAATGTTCTGAGCTTCAGCATTTTGAATTAGAACGAACAGATTTCCTGGCAGGTTGGATGTGGGTTATAACAGGAAGAAGTCAGAATTTTTTTTTTCTATGTGTGTGACCTGAACCACTGGATAAAAGGAATTTCCATTTCCTGGTAGACAAAGACTGCTGAAGAGAATTTTCTATACCTAAATTTTGCCAAATTTCAAATTTCTTTCTTATTTTCATGATATTTTCTTTGTTGTTTTTATATTTCTTCATTTCTATGGTTTTATTCCTCAAACCTTAATATCCATGTCGCTAATTCTATTGACTCTGTCACATGAACTGGTCTGCTGCTCTCTCCGCGAATCTCTGAATGGGCCCACCAAAAGTAGATTGTCTTTTTTTTCAACATAATACTTTTATTAAGCTGTTTTAACTACATTCCTAGCTTTACCTTTAAAGAATTTCAAAATAACTTTTAAGATTAAGTTCTATATAAGTGAGGTTGTCACCTATATAATCGAAGAGACTCATGTGCGGGGAATTACTCTAGTGGGATCGTTCTCTTTTCTGCATTCAGGCTGTCCCGTCACTCACACTCACAAGTTCTCTTCTTTCCCATACACACTTTCCCACAGTAGGTGCTTTCTCTTATGAAAATTCTTTCTGAATGTCGAGGTAAATAGACACCCAAGTACTCTATGGTGTACTTGCAGTTCCCTTACAACTCCAAATCCCTATATTAATATAAATTGGCCCTCTTCGCCTACAGGGAAATAAGTGAGTATCTGAGTTAAGAGGCCAAATATTTATTATATTGAAGGATGATGGCTGCACGCCACTGCCAACATTTACCTTACGTGTATTACTGTCATCACCCCTGCCGCCCCTGGGGGCACAGCCAGATAGGGTTTTTTGTAAGATTTTTTAATAGTATTTGGTGCCTGGGAGTAATCATAAATATTTCTTAATTAATCAATCTTTCCACATCTTAAAGAATAAATAGAATAAAGGTAATAGCAGTCATTGAAATAGAAAATATGAAATCTGATATTAGGGATTTTTAAATATAAGCACACATAACACTTCTTTTACTAATAGATATTTAGATTACAACACAAAGCATTAAATAGCGGTAATGTACTTGTCACGTACAAAGACATTTCTGATTATTAATTTACTACTATCAATTAGTTGACATTACTAGATTTAAAGGCATAAGATAATCATATCTTATTTTTAAAAATCATGGTGGTGTCACCACTTTAGAGAATATGCCGCTTTGCAAAAATATATTAGAAAAAGTAAAATGTACAATACTTATTGCTTTTCATAATGCATGAAGTGAAATGAAACATTGAAAATCAGTTTTTTGTATTTGACCTAAAATAAGAATGATTAGCAGGACTATTAGCCAGAGAAAAGACTAGTCCCATTCAGAAAAAGGACAGAATTCTCTTTGGAGCACATGTTACGGCTACTTAGCTATGGCATTTGACTTAGAAATTAAGTATTTAGTATTAAACTGTTTCAAGCTATTTATCTTCATTTTTAAAAAGGCATAAAATAACCAGCATTAGTGCAGAAATACCCCCATTTCCATCACTAAACTATAGAACCTCCACATACAATGCCCTAAGGTTTTCTTCTCTCAGAGACCCTCACGAGCTAGCTAGATGGCAACCACTATTTGAAAAATGGTTACGTATAAGGAAAGAGCATCTCTCCCTTCACCTTTGCCTTTGACCTGGAAATAAATTACAAATCTGACACAGTGTCAAATCACCTGGTCACATCAATCAAAAATTAGTTGAGTGATTCTTCCGTGTCAAGTAGACAAAGGCCTGGTTCATTGTAGTTTTCATTCTTCTGGTAACTGCTTTGACAGTGTATGGACCTGGTGGCAGTTTTGCTGTGTTTCTGATGAGGGTGATGCTGTGGGTCTGATACATATGATCTAAGACTCAATGCTTTGAGAAAAATTTTCACAGAAGTTCAAAACCTCTCAAGAGTCAAACTGTCAAACTTCTTACTTCTTGAAACTCTGTTATTTTGTTTTCTTTTGTTTTTCTTCTGTATAGTCCACTGGAAAGATGTAGTTCAGCAGCCGTGAGATCGTATAGTGAAAAGAAGCCCTTGAGAGAGACTTTGGTCTAGCAATTGGGTGTGTGTATTTATATCTTTCAGGCATTTGTTTTTATATTCACATATTTATGTTGTTGCCTTCTTTCAGTTGTACTAGAAGGTTTTAAGGATTTGCTCTCTTTTCTCCCTTTCTTTTCTTTCTTTCTTTCTTCCTTTCTTTTTTCTTTCCTTCTTTCTCTCTTCTTTCTGAGCTCCCCACAGTCCAATATACTATTCTAAACTACTGTTGGATTACTTCTTCGGTCAGTTTGTAAAAAATTCCTATCATACCATATCACCAGCCAGACTTTACAAGGGCAGCAAAGCCCCTGGCTCTCTCCTCTCCAATAAATATATATATCCAAAGTACAGGTCATTTCACAAGCCACTAGGTACGTTTTTAAAAGTCTCAAGATGCTTTAATTTTGCTTTCAGCATGACTTTCATGATTGTTATTTGTCAATTCATATAGTTACAGAAAAAAGCTTGCTAAAAAAGCAATAGTTAGAGGCTCTTGCTGAACACACAATTTGGCTCTTTTAGACCAACAATGAAAGCTAGACCTTTAAGTGGCAAAAAGGCTCAGACTAGATGTAGTTTGTCTGGTAGTCTGTATCTGACACATGGTATTAGAAAAGCTAAGAAGTAATAGGTTTTTCATTATTATTTCCTTCATTGGAATTACTCATTTTATTTAGAAAGTGGGTCTGTAACAGTCTTTAAGAAACACATTATTCATTTTCTTGTTTTTAATATGTTTATTGGTTAAATTTTAAGGTTTATTTAAAGTTTTTGTTTCAAAACTCATTTTCAAATGCATAATACTAATGTTAAAAAGCATTTTTATTTATTACATGTATACTAACTCATTTTTATTCTCTTTCCTAAATATTGTTTACCTTGAATGGATTCAAAAAGTCTATAATAGAATTGCTCTGATTATACAATGCCACAAAAATTGTTATCTGTGCTTTAGGATGATTCATTTTAATTTAATGCTTTGAGTAAACTGGTGTCAAAAATCCACCAAAAAGCAATAATTCCATTAAAAAAATCTTTACCAACTAACCAAATTAAATACTAATAACACATTATCTTTTATTATAGTATACTCTTTCTAACTAGTTAAGAATAATACCAAGACCACTATTTCACACAAATAAATAAATAAACCTGATAAAACATTGTATAGCTAAAGATAATATATCTCATATTTACCATTAACATTTTTTCTGGTCAATACATTTTGAAGGATAAATAAAAATTCTACCTCATAAGAATTTGTGATAGTCTAGAAATCCCTAGCTAACTGTTGAACTCACCTTGACTGTGCAGATGGCAGGTGACAAACTGATATCAGCCGCTCTAATCTGCCAAACAACCTGTCATGAGCAGGTGTCAGATAATTATCTAAATGAAAAGAGATATAAATGCACTAAAAATAAGTCTCAAAACCAGAAATTTAACAAGCTTTTTATTGCTTATTGCTACATAACCTTAAGTCACATATATGATAGAAAAATTAGCTAATGCTTAGGGCTGAATGTATCTGTTGACACCAGATTCTACTTTCTTCACCCAATTTTTGCTTTGTGAAAACATATTGTATGATTTTCATTCAAACAGAACTTTGGTTACGAAGTTGTAAAACATCAATTAGGAATTTTTTGCCAAACACATTTGAATTTTATATCTTAAGTTAGAGCAATAAAAAAAGTTTGTTAAATTCAAATGTATTATTGTTATGTATGAAAAAGATGCCAAGTGTAAAATAACATAATTATACAGTCAAATAATAAGAGTAATTAAATGTACAAAAGTATCTTCTTCAAAATACGTGAATAATTCTGCTAATTATGAGCAATATCCAAATATGTTGAATAATAATATACATGTACATACATAAATTGAAATATCTGATTTTCTTCAGTTAAAAGGTAATAATTCCTCAGCATGCATATATATATATATATACATACATATTTGCATGTGTGTGTATGGGAAGTTAGTGTTGGTTCACATAGTTACATATTTACATTGCCTGTGGTGAGAAAGATTTTCTTGGCTGAGCTGGTGCCAGTCATTTTAAATCTGGTTAAGTTTATCTTAGTAACTTACGCTGTCATTGGCAAGTTCACTGAGCGGCAGGAGACCCAGTTATGTGGCACTTCATGGAAAAAAACTGCCATTTATTTTTTCTCTACTTATAGTTTTCTTTTCTTTCTTTCTTTCTTTCTTTCTTTCTTTCTTTCTTTCTTTCTTTCTTTTTTTTTTTTGCTTTTGACACCTTGCTACGCAAATAAAGCACAGGTGTAAAGATGCAAGACATTGTAAAAAACACTTCTTATGACTGTGCCCTAATACCACTTGCATGTTTGATTCTCAGCAGTGACTGTATTTTCATAAAAGCAGAGCCTCCTGAGTGCAAGTGTTCAGCAGGGTTTTGGTCCCGTGCTCCTGGCTACTTGCAGAGGTCCTGACTGAATTCTGAATGAGACCTGGCAATGATTCTCAAACATTTGGCCTCAGGATCCATTTACACTTAAGATTATCAATGTCCCCTAATGAGCTGTTGATTATAACTCTCAACATTTACTGTATTAGTAAAAAAAGAAAACATTTAAAATATTTATTTACCCCTTAGCTCAAAATAATCATAAACTCAAACCTGTTAATGGAAGTTGCACATTCTAAGAAAAACAGAATTTTCAAAATAAAACTATGACATTATTGGCATCCTTACAATTTGTGAGTATATTCAATATCTGACAATAAAAGGCAGCTGAGCGCATTTATCTACTTTGCATTTGACTTGTCAAGATGTTCTATTTTGGTTGAAATATATGCAGCAAACAAACTCATGCAAATAGGTAGTTTGAAAATTGGGAGGTAAGCTACACGTTTTTAGCTTAATTTTTTACAGTTTTTGACATACAGCATTTGACAAAGATTTCTTGAAAATAAATTGCAGTATATTTTCTGTGATATTATTGTAAAATTTTATTACTCGCTTACATTAATACCAACTAGTCCAACACATTTTGAACAGAATTGTTACACTTCTCTGGCTTTGTAGTATCATGCACTGGCCACTAAATGTGTAACGCTTCCACATTTTTCAGCAGAAAATTCAGAGGCCATTTTGAGAAGGAATAACAATGAAAAGTCGTATAGTGTCTTAACACTACCAAGGAAATAATTTTAACCTCATAGGCACCTCTGAAAGGATGCCAAGGCCCCCGAAGTTTGGAGGCTACATGTTCTGAATCACTTCCCTGAGAGAAAGGACAGTTGGACTTTGAAACTCATGTTCAACACCAGGAACCACAAGTGCTTAAGCAGCTGCTCCATAGTCACCCTTTGTAAATGTGAATCAGTGTGTTTGAGCTGATGTTTAAACATGAAGCAGAGCTCTGGGTTTTTTTATGTAAACTTTTCTAATTTTGAATTGTCAATTTAATGGACTAACTCTTACCGGCTAAGTAAGATCCAGGCCACACTGTTTGCCTAAGGTACAGAGCAGAAAGAATAATCTCTGCATAGCATATGGCCAAAGCCAGATGTCATCGATGAGAATGACGGGACACAAGAAGGCAGCTAGGAGTTACATTCTTCCATAAACTTGCTGCTTAAAATCTGAATATCTCTTGGTTAAACCAAAATTCAGAAATGGTGAGATTATAAAGTCAAGACCTCTGGTTCTGAAAGAAGTGTCACTATCACCACACAAAAGGGCATTTCAAATTGTAGTTAGTCAATTTTCAGTCAGAATATGGATCTTGTAGTAGAAACAGATAAAACAAAACTGGGCCCGTGAATGGGCGCATTAGTATATTCCAAAGACAAGGGCTATGGATTCAGCAACTGGTCTCTGAGAGTAGGAGAAAGAAGGGAAACAAATAAAGACCCATGCGCAGCATTGATAGCAATGGCCACGCCCAAAAGATGGCATCATATAATTTTGTCATTTCTTTTATGTGTATATGGTGTGCCACTCCTCCTTTTAGAGGTGTTCTCTTCCACTGAGGCAGAGCCATGTCAGAGACTCTGACAGATATAATGTTGCAAATGTGAAGGATGTTACTAATAGAGTATACATTTACCAGGCACAAATGCCTGAGCTCCATTCCCAGCACCAAAAGCCCCATTAAGAAGTGATACACCCCAAACTACTGAAATAGATCTAACTGGTCAATTGTTACTTTAGTTCTTTGTAATGTTTACGCTGGAAGAAACCCAGTGCTATTCAAAAGTCCAAATGCACCGAGGCCACCATGCTTAAGGAAGCCCGGTATGCGGACATGGGGTGACTACCTGAGGAGAGAGACATCCTGCTGGGTCAGAGAGATTCTAGCTATCATGGGCTCTGGAACAGGCATGGGCTTGTCTGTCTAAGCCAACACTGTGTCAAGGAAACACCCAAAGTACGAACAAGCAGCCGAGACAGAGTTCTCATCAATACTTCTGAGCATGTATATTTCTGGCCCTCCAGTCACCATTAATTTCCCAAATTAATTTATTACAGTTTTAGCCCTGTAAGAGGAAGTGTTTTGCTCTCACCTCGAGCTGCTACACATAAAAACTAAATTCCTTACATTCTTCTTGGCAGACAACTCCTGTCGCATTCTGTTGATCTCTTATTTCTTCACTAATTATACTCAAATAGAGTCCTTGAGTCTCTTAATTCTGCCTGTCTCTTTATACCATTCATTCCCTACCTAGGTTCACAGCACCAAGTACAAATTCACTCTTACTAGCTGCTCAACATACTGGCTCTGTGTTCTCATATAGAGCTCACAGAAAAAAATCACTTATATGAAACCTAAAATCAGTTTTTTCCTCTACGTATTTATATCTAGATATTGTGTTTTGCTGTAAGAAAAATCAAATTATAAATGAATACCAAGCAAATCTATTAGGATTGGCCATGACTCATCTCCAATCTCTTTCTAGACTTGCTTACTATTGGTCTAGGTTAACTTGTTCTTCTGATTTCCTGAACAGATATTTTAAACAGCTATATCTTTTCTCAGCCTCCCAACCACCACTTTCCACATCACTCTCAGAGTGAAACATTTGAGAAATCTGAGCCATTATGTGTGAACTCCTTTTACTTAATATTCCCATCATGTATAAGTATGTTTATATTTCCATACTGCAGGAGACCATTCCAGAAACGGCTGCTAATGATGCCTGTCTCCTGGTCTTCATGCCCTGGTGTAATCTCATTCCTTGGTGCGTGGGATGGATCTAGTTACTTGTCTCTAAAAATAAAACATTAGAAAAGTGGTCACTTCTCATATTAGATTAGAGAAAAAAGGACTCTGCCTTGCGCTCCCCCCTCCCTTCCCATGCCTACCATTTCCCTTGTCTTTCTCATTCTAGTGAAGCAAATTACCATGTCACAGGCTGCATAAAGAGAACCACAGACTCAGGAGCTCTGGACAGCCCCTGCAGCAACATGCAGATGCTAAGGACCTCAGTCCACGAGCTCAGAAGAAATTAATTGCTGCAAAAACTCAGTTAAACGAGTTCAAAATCAACCTTTTTCAGTTGGTCCTCGATGGTTGATGGATGGAAGCCTCACTCATGCCTGGACCATAGTCTACAAGAGAACATGAAGTAGAGGCTTAATTAAGCTTCACCTGAATTCCTAAATTATCCTGAAAAAGTGACAATGGAGATTGTTATTTCCAGGCAATGAAATTTGCTTCTATTGAAGCCAAATATAGCTAGTTCATGGAACGCCCTTTCCTTCGCTCTTCAAGGCCATCCTTTCCTCTTAATCACGTCAACTTCCACACTTCTAGATGTTTTTCACCAATGTTTAGTCTCTTCCTTCACCTGAACGTCTCTGTTTTTTTTTTAATTGCAGAGAGTTGTACTTTGTCCTTATGTCCTCCTCAACAAGTGTCTTGCTTCTCTAATTTTCCACATGATCTGATTTTTCTACTTTTCTTGTCTCGACTTTCTGTCTTCGAATTCAAGCACCCTACCAACATTTTTACAAAATGTCTTCCATACCCATAAGAGAACTCAATCACCGAATCCACGTTGTTACATTTCATGATGGGTTTCAGGGTTCAAGTTGTACATGTTCTGGTCTTTAAAAGTGAGTGAAAAGCTGAGCATGGTGGCACACACTTGCTATCCCAACACTCAGGAGACTGAGGCAGGAGGATTGCTGTGAGGTCGAGGTCAGCCTGGCTGACATAACGAGCCCAGGACCAAACCTGGGCCACAAAGTAAGACCTTGCCTCAAAAACAAAAACAAAAACAAAAACAAACAAAAAACAGTGAATAAGTAAATATTTCCTTTCAGTTTTACAAGTATCGGCCTCATTGGTTTTCTTGAAACATTGAACTTCTAGATTTCTTCCAATCATGTTGAAAGTGGTTTCTTTGACTATTTTGTAATTTCCTATCTTCTATTTCATTGTTTCTGAGTAAAAGCTGATTTTATCCCCCAGAGGACATTTGGCATGTGCAGACACATTCTGTTGCAACCATAGGAGGTTTGGAGTGGAACTGAAGCTTAGTGACAGAGGCCAAGGACTCTGCCAAATACCCTGTGTTGCACAGGACAATGTCCCTCAACCAAATATCATTCAGTGCCAGATGCCGAGAGTTCTGAAGTTGAGAAACCTTGCTCTGTCTAGTATCAGAAACTACTTTCTTCTAAAATGTTATTCTGTCTCCATTTCTTTTACATGAAAACATCTCATCTGCTTTTATTGTTTCAGCTACCTCATATATTCTGAAAAGTTTCAAATTTAGGACTGACATTGATATTCTTAATTAAAATGTCAACCAGATATGTTAGCTGAATGCATCATAAGCAAAACTAAGTTAATATTCCCAACCTTGGAGAGGTAAAGTTTCCCCACTAGAAATGACCTACAGTAAACCTACATCTGGCAATAATCTTATTATCACATGATAATAGGCAGCTACCAAAATTGTCATTTTTTACTTCTTATATCTAAGTTCTAAGTCTCTCTCTCTCTCTCTCTCTCTCTCTCTCTCTCTCTCTTTGAGATAGGGTCTCACTCCATAGTTCAGGCTGTTCCATTATGGCCTAGAATTTATGATAATTCTCCTGTCTCACCAACTTGAGCATCTTGGAATTATAGGTGTGAGCCACTGTTTTTGGTTTTATTTGACACAGCGTTTCATTCTGTAATTCAGATTGATACTGAGCTCACCATATAGACCAGGCTGACCTAGAACCCATGATGATCCTCTTGTCTCAGCCTTCTGAGTGATAGGATTAAAGATCTATGCCACCATACCCAGATATCATATGCTGCTATCCTATGCTATATCCTAGACAAATGCTCTAATCGCTGAGCTCATCCCACAGTCTAATCCATAAGTCTTTAATATGTCAATTATGCAACTCTTTTTGTTCCCAATCCTTTAAAGTAAGCTCTCTATCATAACATAATACCTGAGTTATAGTTGACATATAAAAAAATTGCATGTATAGCTCATATATAATATAAAGGTTGTCAATAATGTTTGCTGTGATTTAAGAAAAAAAAATCACTCTGGCTCATGGTTTAGGATATTTCATCCATGCTTGAGTGGACATATCGCAAGCACAGCCCCATCCATGCTTCTGTAGGTATACTCTCACCCAGCCACCCCAAGTGAGTCCTCACCCATATCCTGTGGGTAACCCTAGTAAACCATCAGTTCGTCAAGTGGGACTTTAGTGTGATTGTTAATTTAGTCTATCAACTGCACCCTAACTGGGGTGAAGGAAAATGCTGCTCAGGGGGTAGTGCACAGTTTCTGTGGGTCATCAGCTATGCCAGGGTGGGCTTTTTGATGATGTGACTGCTGGTAAGATACCCAGGCTCCTGTAAGTAATAGCCCACCACAGAGTCACCGGCCTGAGGAAAGATAGCACACCATGGTGGGAATGCACAGCAGAGCATAACTGCTCACGTCACGGTGAACAAGCAAACATAAACGCAACGGTGGGCCCACAGCTTTCTGAGGAGGTGCGCCACAAATGGCATGAAAATCTCATTAAGGCCTAGCTCTTAAATGTTCTCCTAATAACACCAACTTGAGACCAAGCGTTCAGAACATGAGCCTTTGACGGTCACTTAAGAGACAAACGACAGTGTCTCACTCATGCCTGCTTGCCCTTCAAGTTCATATGAGATCATATTCCCTTTGGAGACTCTTCTGACTGAAGGCAAGCTCGAGGGCGAATTCTCCATGTTACTGTCGAACCAGACCCTACAGCTAACGTGGAACTTACCGTGTCACATTGAATTGTATAATTTTTTCATGTATTCTCTGATCAATTTTACATCTCTGTAGATAGAAACCTGTGCTCGCATGTGTAGTATTGTCAATGGAGATTAAGATAATAATACCAACAGCCAACGTTACTTGAGAGATATATGTCAAGTACTGTAGCATGTTTTATGTTTTAATTCAGTTTTTAATGAAAATAGCATGATCATTTTAAAGCAAGAAAATGAAAGAACAGAAACCAAATAACTTGTTTAAATCACATTAACTAAGAGAAAAAGCATTTAAAAATCATGTTTCTAGGTCAAGAAATTCAAACACACACTTCTTAGGCTTTGTTTGCTTGTTAATTTTTTGAGTTTTTTCTACCACGGTCATAAATGCAAAATAGCATATTAATTAAATATTATTAATACTAACACAGTAATGTTTAAATCCAGTTAGGCATTATGTTAAAAATATGCCATATTATTACGTACCACATAGCAGTATTATCATATAATATATAAATAGAAATAAAATGCATCTACTTCAATGTTTATGTTTGTGTAAACTGCAAAACTAATATACTTTAAGGAAGAAATGTTTTCAAGGAAGATGGCTAAATTGGTGTGTTTCCTTGGTCTCAGTTTCTAGAACTGAGGTGATGGGTGTGTGTGAGTCAGATAGTGAAAGTAACAGTAAGATTTGCAAGTTTAAAGAGCGTTTGGGGACTAGAGGAATGTCCCAGAGGTTAAAGTGTTTTCCCAGCAAGTTCAAGGCCCTGAGTTCAATTCTGCAGCACCATATAAACTAGGTGTGGTGATGTGTGCCTGTAAGCTCAGCACTGGAGAGGCTGAGGCAAGAGGATTGTCGTGAGTCTAAGGCCTGCGTGGGCTACAAAGTGAGTTCAGGACCAGCCCTGGCTACAGGATGAGGCCCATGTCTCAATAAATAGATAACTAAAATATAAATTAAAATAAAAATTGAAAAAAGAGATTTTGTCCCAAAGTCTTCCTCATCTTCTACGGGTACCACTTCCTTAGGCTTAGATTTCACTGCATGTTGTTGAAAACGATGGTGAAGTCATTGCTTCTTGTTTCATTAAACAACAAAAGAATTTTTTAAAAATTGACCTTAGATTTTGCACGCAGAAATAAAGCACACAAGTACTCTAAAGCGACTCTAAAACAGTGAAACGTATTCTGGTTGAAAAAGCTGGATTAGGCAGAATCAAGATCAACGCCGTATTCCAGAGCAGAAGCAAAAGGAGTAGGATGTTCTGGGTGGGCACCGAAGGCAAAGAGGGAAAGGCGCAATTTCAGATCTCAGGAAGGCCTGTGTGGGGCCCCTTGGGCCATGTTTGGTGCTACTTTGTAAGGGTGACTTATTCCATGTTAAAACAAATGAATATATCCTGAATCTTTTATTAGGTAGCATTAGAAACAAATTTTCTGTTGTATTATGAAAGCGTTGGGAGATGGGAAGAAGGCTGTAATCTCGTTTTTGAGTTACTGCCACACACCCGCGTTCATATAACTTGAAGTAGAAAACACTGGCCTCTCATATAAAAAAATTCTGTGATGTCTTTAATGTCTTTTAAAATAAGTTTTATAGAAACTTTTTTTTCTTCTGTGACAATTTACTTCTCTTTGTTTACTGGTTCTCTGCAACGTGCGAGTTTAATAAATGACTGACACTTACGGAACACATTGGGCACTCTCCCTAGGGGACATCCAGTCACAAAACAGACATGGAATAACTCAATTAATGCCTGTTGCCTGCTCATGGGACAGAAGGAGTATGGTTAGGCTAAGGAATCAAGACAGGCTAGCCCCGGAGGAGCGCAGAAGGAACACCTGGTTTCAAATGCTTCACACTCAATTTCGTAGGATGATTTTTTTCTCCTTGTTTCCACTTAGATATTAAGTAAAAACTCTGAAGATAGACCACATCGAATCAAATCATAAATACTGATTACTTACAGGCAAGATTTTCTCTCTATTATCTTGAATAAGTCTCAATGAATTTGCAAAATGGAAGATAATACTTTGCACAGGATTCCTAAATGATTTCCTCATCGAACTATAGATAGTTGGTAAAAATGTTGATGCTCTCCTAAGATTTTTCCCAGCACAAACTGTAATTTTGAATAAGCCAAGGGCAAAATGTCATAGTGAAAGTATGTCTTTCACTGTAAAAAAAAAAATGTTATCTAAATTTGTATATTTTCTCCTGCTAACTCACTAGGCTATTCGTCACAAGTAGATGTATTAACAGAGCCCTGGATATATCCTAGCTGCTTAAGAATGGCTTATGACCACAGTACAAAATGATGAAGAATCTGGATTCCTCCTTGTTTTCTAATTCCCTTTTGCATTATTTAGAGGTAAAAGGACAGGGACAAAAATTATGACATCCACTGAGTGATTTCTGGTCTGTCTTGGTATCTTGTTGTCTAGACATTTCAGATGATTTTGGTTGGTTAATATGGATGTTTTCCATGCTTTAATAATACTATGTTTTACTGTAGTTAATAGTAATGTAAACACATATTCATGCACATTGTGATTGAACACTTTTCTAAAATCTGTAAGTTTTCTGGATTAGAACACACACACGCATGCACACACACACACACACACACACACACACACACACACACACACACTTACACTTTCATTACAATGCCAAGAAGTCAATGTAATTTATTTTTATTTTAATGCTAAAGATATTACATGAATTTTGCTAATATATGATTTTATTGTACAGTTTGCTTTTGTTATATAGTACAAATAATCCTCCCTGTCCCAAGTATACTTATTTTATTTTATACTATCAAACTTCACCCAAATTTAGAAATATATCTAACTATGACTGGACTTGGAGAGAGGAATGCAATTTTCTTTCATCAAAGATCTGGTCAATTTATCATGATCAATGATGAGATAAGTTCTTCTTTCTTCATTGATTAAAATAATCTTCATGATCATTTACTAATTTTTTATTATTTCAGGTCCTCTTTCTCATCATTCTTTTCTATTGTTTTATTGATTTATGGACTTATCTTTCCAATCTTTTTTTTTTAGTTTCATTCACTTGCACATAAATTTGTCACACAGACAACTAACCTGCTCATTAGCAGCATCACCATCAGAGAAACTCAGTAATGCAGAATCACAGGTTTTTCTTAGAATGGCTTTGTTGTCGGTATGCAGGTTAAAGTCTAAGAGAAACTTGTGTGCAGCAATTCCCTTTGATGTTGAATTTGTTCTTGTTTTGCAGTCTCTTTTGGGAAGAGAATTCTGTGGTGAGAAGAATCTGATGAACTAAATGTTTTCATTGGTTCGTCTACATTTTGACAAAGACTCTCATAAAAACAAAGAGAGTCTTTGCTTTCCTCTGGCTATTCCATCAAATCACCTTGTACCACATAACCAACGTTTACCTAAAATCTCCACCTCTATAAAGCTTTAATTTTCTTCACATCGGATCATCTTAAGAAACATTAAAAAAAGAAAACATGAAATCAAGAAATCAAATGAATTCTAACTCACATGCTTTCGTTTATGAAAGACCAGCTTCTGCTAGAAGGAAACAATTGTCTTAAACTTTAAAATATTTATCATAACCTGTGAAATCAAAGTTGCTTAAGACTCACTGCAGAATTGACAGCATCTGGGTGAACTCACAGTATTTTCTGCTACTGCTGTACATAAGCTCAAGCGCAAGAGAGCAACGTAAAGCTAACTAAATCCTCACAAAAAAAGGAAGAAGAAGAAAAAAAACCTTCCTTCTTGTCTTACCAACACTGCTATTATCACATAGTGTGTTTCACATGATAAGCCATTCATTAAAGCATCACCTACTGTTTTTTTCCTCCTCAGAACCAGCTAGAACACGATCTGTCTCTGCATGAAGACATTGGACCTCTGACCTTTTCTGTAGCTATTCCAGGCAAGTATAATAAACAGAATTCGCTAGGTTTCTGTAAATCTCTGATTATGTTTACTGTGGAATCCAAGTGTTCATCTCAGGAAGGAAAATTAAGGTTGATTTTCAAATATTATGTACAAACTCTAGCTACTAAGCATTCCATAATGAGCACTTTGGCTATTCAAAGCAAATTAGGGTTCCCACTAGGCAGGGATGACACGCACTGCAGTCAAAGAAAGATGGCATGTTGTTAATGGAGAAAATTCACTAAGAATTTAAAATAAATCCAGAGAGTTCCACTACTTGTATTTTTTTTTTTTTTGGGGGGGTGGCGAACCTTAGTGCACTTCATTAATAGAAATTTTGCGTCAGTTTTAAAGTACCCGTCCCACATATTTAAATATTAGTTTATAGAGCAAGGCTAATGAGTCTGGGCCTCAGATCAGTGGGTGGTTCTTTAAAGAGATGCTGTTGCAGGAAAACAGTTACCATGCCCAGGATTGTCACTGAAGGAACAGTTTGATGTGCCCAACGACTGCCACAGATTAATTCAGGGGTTGATTAAAAATGAGGAATGAACTTTTTATTTTCACCCAAGCACAAAATCTAACCAGAATTGTAACAATCACACTACAAAACAACCAAGATGTCACTTACAAAAAAGTCATTCCCATTACTTATTTAATTGCAGAGCAAGGGGCATGGTTTAGAACAAATTTAAAGATACAAATAAGCATAAAGAAAATACGATTATCATCATTTCTACTGCACAGAAATAATCATGGTTATTAACTATGGTCAAAACTATTTGAGAATATATGTACACATAGATATTGATGAATGAATATATTAAATCTAAAAAGTTATTTGTAGATACAAGAGATATGTATGAACATACTTGTGTATATGGATATATATTGCAATCGATTTGTCTATGTGAGGCTTAAGTATGTACTGTGTGACTATGAGTGCAGATGTACAAAGGCACGTGAAAGTTTCACGTGTGTGTGTGTGTGTGTGTGTGTGTGTGTGTGCGCGCTATATGTTGTATAACATCTCTTTCTTTTTCTTGAGACAGGTCCAGCTCTGTGGTCCAGGCTGATTCTGAACTCATTATGAAGTCTAGGTTAACACCTTTCAATTTAGTTTCAAATTTCCCTCTATGCTGTGTGGGTCCTTATCATGCACATACAAATACTTTCCATGTCAAACATCCATATCACTTTTAGCTACATTATATTCTCTGAACCTTGCTAGAAATTGTTTTACAACTTTTGAATATTCAGGTTGTTTTTAAGTTTCTATACTATGATGAACAACATTTTAATGAAAATCATTTATATAAATGATTCCTTAAATAATGGGATTACTGGGTCAATGACTATGTTCTTTTTGGCCATATGAAAAATATTACCACATTATTCTCTAGAAAGTTTGTATTAATTTGCTTTGCTCCTGGCAGTGTATTAAAGTAACCTTTCTTTCCCTGAATCGAAATAGATGTTATCATAAAAATTTGTTAAATTGTTAAAGCAAGAGCCAATGTATTGCTTACTAAAAACAAACTTTTTCACTTGGTTTCTTACTCTTTTCTATTACCATATTCATTTTGGGACGTTTTTATACATTAAAGGTAAGGTCTAAACGGTGTTACCTGTAATAATGTTTTCTCCCTTTTATCACTTACTTTTGTGTGGCGATTTTTGCTTTCTGTTGCACTTTGTCAATCAGAAGAAAAGCATGTTTCTTGTGGCCAAAGTGATTTAATTGTGATATCCTACTTCAAAACAATCTTTGAATAGCACATTTTTGTATACCATAATTAA
The DNA here is from genome assembly GCA_004027205.1 of Ctenodactylus gundi. Classification (NCBI taxonomy): domain Eukaryota; kingdom Metazoa; phylum Chordata; class Mammalia; order Rodentia; family Ctenodactylidae; genus Ctenodactylus; species Ctenodactylus gundi. Next base: position 963,374 of record PVKB01000137.1, read on the forward strand.
CATTATTAATTTATATTCACATAAAATTAGTTTAATTGTGTGGAATGTTTCAGATCACAAAAAATACTATAAAACAAGATTTCAAATAAAATGTGAGCTTAAATTATAACATCTTATTATGAAGACTTAGGTATTAAAGACCTGTTTCTCAAAAGTAAACAGATATATTTTAGTCCATAACAAAATGCACTGCCAATATTTTACTTAATTATATTATGCCATATTATGTTTTTATTTTTAGGCAATGAAGAAAAAAATCTTTCAGATAGGAAGAGCATTAAAACATCCCTTCTTTCAAAAAAGTTGTAACAAAATTAATCTCAGCCTCAGTTTTTAAGCAGAGTGAGGTAAATGTAGTCTTATATGTCATTTATGTGAACTTAATACTTTCTGAAAATCCACAAGCTCACTTTGATTATCCTTGAATGCAAACAGTGATGTACATGAGGAGTTTATCAAAGTTGCATGGTGAGTTAGGCATTTTTCATAAGAATAACTTTTGTTCACTACTGGTAGATTTTCCATCATATTGAGCACAGGCAGTGGAGCCAGATTTAGATATGTTCATATCTCAGCTCCACCCCTTTTGTGTGATTCCCAGGTATGTACTTACTGCCCTGTCTCAATTTCCTCACCTTTCCAAGGGAAAACATAATACAGGTTGGTATTTCTAATTGGAAAATATGTAAGCTTCAAATATCTAAAATGAAAACCTTTTTGAGTGCTGCCATGACACCACAAGTGGGAAATTTTATTTCATGTCTTTTTTCATGCACAAAATATTTTTAATGATCAGGTAATATCACCTCCAGGTTCTATGTGTAAAGCCAACGTAAAGTATAATCAAGTTTCATATTTAGATTTGGGTCCCATCACTAAGATATTTCATTATGTGAGTTTATGTATATTCTCTAAAAAAAATCCCCAAAAAACAAGATCCGAAACACTTCATGTGCCAAGTATTTTTGAAAAGATATATTCACCAGTAATTTCAAACTTTAAGGTTGTTGTGAGAACTATGTCAGTTAAGACTCACAAAATATTTACTATCATAGTAAATACTCAAATGTTAGATGTATGTACTACAATCACATAGTGGAAAATGCAACATTATAAAAGTTATGCAAATTTCTATTACAAGTGTACATAATTATCTTCATTAATATTTCTACTGAGTCAACAATTTTGTCATCCTATGATTCACTCATTTTCTTCTTGTGATGAAATATTTTCCAACCCTCTCTTTTGTGATTTATTTTAATTCTGTATGACAGATGTGATTTTTGACACACTGGGTTCAGTTGTGTATTAGATATGTAGAGAATCTTTAAATAGAGCTTTACCATCTACAGCACACTCTCACATTCTTAGAGCCATATAGCAAGAAAATGTTGTGATAAAAGGCTTCATTTAAAGTAGAAATGGCCTTGAGACTTCTGGGATCAAGAATTACCTTTTATTTATTGGTCCAATAAAACAAAACTATATACTTCATCTACCTTTTCTACAAGGTGCAAATATTGTTATGAATATATTCTGCATGTATTTATAGATTTTATTTTTAACAATTTCAATTTAAATGGCAGTTTAATCCAGAAATCTGGTTCAAATGAAAATCAAATAACATATGATCATTTTATACTTCTAAAATTCTGCTTTATGTTATTTAGAAATGGTTTGTGGCAGTTTTTAGGTCTATGGTATTTGTTTAATATTGTTCTCTTTAGATTTTGACAGCCCTCATTTTAAAGACTCCCTTTTCAATTTTCTGTGTTTGCATATCACCATTTCTAATAGCTCCCCAGTTCTTACATCTAAATAACCCTATTTCTTACTACCAAAAGCTGGTCCACTTGTATTTGATTTTTAATTGATACAAATACTCTTTCATTGAATAATTTGGATTAGCCTTTTCTTTTCTACTTAAGGAATAATTTTATTTACATGGTTAAAATAATAAGTTACTCTCTCGGGAGTGGGAGGCGTCAATTGCAAGTAACACAAAATTTTGCTCTCATCTCTGAAGCTCCACTGACCCCTCATTATGTAATAGAAGTTTTCACATGGCAGTAAGGGATTTAAAGTCTAGTTTTGTCAAAGGGGGTCAGGACCTCGTTAAGGGTGGAGTTTCAAACTCGGATGCTAAGAAATGCCAGTCAAGGAACTTAAAGGAGTGAACTCAGCATGTTATAAGACAAATAGGGAATGAGGAAGATCTCTGGGATCAGAGGAGTGGTACCCTCATTTGCAGGGTCAGCTGCTAAGAAACCTACTTGTGTCGCTGCCAAGGCAACAATATGTGTTCTGTCTTTCAAGCTTTTTCCGATTCCTTTTTCCTATTCTGGACATCTTTTTCAAATTGAAACATCGCCCTTTAAAAGTATTGGGAATGAACTCAATATGTTTGAAGCTTTACACTTATTGAATGTGGAATGCCTGTAACCATCTCTAGCACACCAGCATGTAGTTAGAAAAACTGTGTTTAGAGGCAGTCTCTTCCACAATATAAATTATATCCTAGGAAGAAGATCAACAAAGATTTTATATTTTGTAATTGATGATCTCTTCTGCTTATATAATTTCACTCTCCTGATATCAAATAATAACAATTCACTGAAGATTGCGCACAGGAAAATACGTGTATCTTTAAGATTGTGTATTTATATGATTTGAAACATAATATCGTCTTTGAAGACATCCTCAAAACCTCGTTGTTTAATGACAACCAGCCCCATTAAATGTTTTGCTTGCTATTCTTTCTCTTCCAGTTAATATGAAACAATTTATTTAGTTTAGGGAATAAAGAAATTACCCTTCATCACTTTCTCTCTTAACTATTTAAAGATATTTACCCACATGAAAGAGTAATTAAGAATTTATATTGAACATGCTGGATAGATAACCAAGGACTTCAAACAAATCCGGTACCATACTGAGAAGTCCCCAGAAAAATAGACTACAGGTCCATATCTACAGCTATTCACAGACCTTTAGCTAAAACATTAAAATTTAGCCTGTGGTCACTACCAATAGCACGCTAACAAAGAGTCCAGTGGCAGAAATCAAACAAGCAAATGTATTGCTTTTATTTATTTATTTATTTATTTATTTATTTATTTATTTATTTTGGAGAATTTGCAGGCCGTTTGGTTGGTTAATTTCTGCCATTTTACCCCACCTTTTTTTTTTTCTTTTGAAAACATCCACTTACTTGTTAGGCACCTCCCTTTCTTGGCTTTCTGGTGGATTTAGTTTATGCTTATGTTAGTTAATCTCTGCAGAGTAACTTAGCTTATTTTAAAGCCTAAACTCTCCCTTATTTAAGAAAATATGTGTATGTTGATAGTCTACCGTACAGTTTGGTCAAACATTAAGAAAAAATATACGGAGTAATATCATGGGAACATTCCAATCATTAGTGCTGTTGCCAGATTTTTTCATAGTTATTCTACAGCTATAACTGAAAGTTATTTGTTTTAAGAGCATTCTTTACTGCACAAAGTGGAATATTTGACATAAATATTTAGGTCATCTATTAAATTAGAATTGATTTATTAAATAAATGAAAGCAGTATGTTCTTAAACTTCCATTTCTCACAACCTAACCAATATCTCATATTTGCCTTCTCATTTCAGGTAATAATGGTCTGTATTTATCTAACATTTTCAGAGACACTCATATCCGTGTGTTTACTTTGATTTCTCAACACCTATAGGTAAGAAGTCATCACCATCACTCTTCTACAAAGAAAACTGAGACTCAATGGTAAGAGGCACTGACCCCAAAGTAAAAGGGGAAGTTGTCACCATAGAAGACAATCAGTCTCATGTAGGCTCAGGAAGGGATCTAGATGGGAAAACAACCATACGAAAATCGCAATTCCACCCAAAAGATAACAACTTTGTATTTTAAGGGATAATTTCTTCGAAAATTATTGTTTGTTCATAGATACGAGACAATAGTACAGTCCTCTAATTAGTTATGAAGTCCATTGTTGTTCCCTCTAGAATTGACATTCTCTATCTTCTTTCTCTTAGAGGTAAGGGGACAATCGAAAAGAAAAAAGAAAAAGGAAAAAAAGAAATTAAATTTTTGACTCTTGTGCCTTGTATTTGATGCCTTGTTTAGTAAGATTTGTGTCACTGTATATTATATTCACACTCCTCCATTTTTTACCAAGGTCTGAAGATCATTTGACACCACCATAGGGTTCCATGTCAGACTCTCTGTTCATCTATTTATTGATAAGTTTGCCTATTGATATTGTAGAGTCATAGGAATGAATATGAGAATAATATCCATTAGATTTTTAAAATACTTTTAATGAATCACACGTGTCAATAATTAGCAAAAAGGTAATGCTAAGGTTTCCAAAAATATAAAACAAATGCAACTGGAAGAAAAAACAAGAGACTAATCTGTGCCTTAAAAAATTAAGATTTTCCTGAAAAGTAGTTTGTGTTGGATTTTCCAGAATGAAGAAAGGCTAAAAGAATGAAGGAATTTTCCAAAAAAGAATAATATTGCAAAACAGAATAAATAAAGGTTTGAAAGAATGTGACATTACTAGGTAGTGAGAATTAAGGACTGAATCGTGCCTCAGGCACCGCTTGCAGGGTGGCGCTGGCGTTTAGTACCGTATTAGGATTGCACACTCTGGTTTGGACATTGGGTAGAATTAGGAAGCTACAGAGGTAGAGGAATGATCGATCTGTATTGCACAGTACAGATACTTCGTGGTAACAGTGAAAATAGAAGAGGAAGCAACCAAACAAACCACTTACTAAATGTTGCAAGACATCATATAAGTTATTACCAGCTTAATTTCAAAAATCAGGTGGTATAGTCACACTTTCGCTTACAACTCCAACTTGTGTTTCTCTTGTGGCTTTACTATCCTGAGAAACAGTTGTTGGGCAACCTAACTATACCTGCCCATGGTTGGACAAACTTCCAATCCGTTTTTCTTTCTTTCTTTCTTTCTTTCTTTCTTTCTTTCTTTCTTTCTTTTATTTTTGCCTTAGGTTTACAAATAGGAGCACAATGTTGCTAAGACAGAAATGCTATATGTTTCTAAAACAGTTCTCCTAGATTACTTCATTTTCTCTCTACTCAAAGTCCCTAAACATCTCGCTAAATCCTACATTCAGCTTTTCAATAGACCTCAACAACACTGAGAAATGTGAAGCAACAAGAAGGAAATTTCCAGTCTCCAGTCACCATATCCATCCACCTACCAGCAGCTAACACGATACATTTGCTCTCAGTTGTTAATCACTTGTGCACATGTAGTGGACATTTATATGTACATGGATAGAGCATTATGATTCAAATGGACATATGCTAGCTGTAGACATGACTACTGCTCACATCTAAACCCAACACCTCCTTTCGATCTCATACAACATACCATCCATCATCCGTCTTTAAAACATCACGTTTTAATATTTGTTTACTCCTATTGCCACATAAGCATACTCTTATTTATTCCATATTTATCTCTCACTAAACTCTTTCTTTTCCAGTTCCTGCCCTATCAATTCTTTCTAGGAGAATTCCTCATCAGAACTGCTCAAAGTACCGTCATCAATTTCTCTACTCTTACTCTCTCTAAAGCCCGCTCTGATAAGCTGTTTAATCAGTGACTGTTAGTGCTGTTTCCGCTTATCATTTCTGCTTTCCTGGATCCAATGACCTGACTTTTCTTCTAACATGTCTGAGGTGTGAGCCCTTTCTTTGCTTGGCTTCCTGGTTGCCACACTACCTCGATTTCCCTTCCCCATCACAGCTGTGCTCTTCCCAGGCTCTTTTACCAGATTTGATTTCTACGTCCAACCCTGTGATGTGGAATGCCATTTTGCTTGTTGAGAGTAAGAGAGCTTTCAACCTGCCCGCACTCTCTTGAAAGTCTGTTCAGGTTCATGGCTTTACATGACACTTCTAAGTTGATGACTTTCAAATATTTCTTGAAAAATTGACATTCAGTGTTTGAAATACTTTATTACAGTTCCTCCTGCCCAAGGTACTTATAAAGTAAAATTTGGACACTATTTAAGATGAATATAAACTCAAATGCCTCCTAAAGATTCTCACTATATACTAAGCTATGTTCTTATTGAACTAAATTTGCATAGCAAGGTTATTATTCCATAATTGTTCTCTTCTACAGGTTCCAGCTATGAAGAAGGGGAAGTATGGAAGAAAAGAGTTAACTTTGAAGAGGGGGTAAAACAATTCCTTTCATATGGTTCACTATTTTCCTCCTTTCAAAGACTTTCAAAGAAAACAGATTTATAGCCCTTTACAAACCAACTTATATATATATATATAAAAACATTCTCACTAGATACTCATCTGCTGACAATCAGGAAAAAAATAAATAGAATTAATTGATTGGTTGAGAATTCTTTGGCGAAACATTTATAAAGCATGAGGAATTTGCATAGTTGCTATTTAAACAGGCTAGATAATAACACTTTCTAAGAAAATAAATGAGGAAGAAAAAGGCTTTTTAACCCTGCGGCTGCATATGCTTATATAATCTCCAAACTGCAAATCAACTATGAATTACTCATTATTTCAGTATCTGTATTTTCCAACCAATATTTTCTATTGCCAAAATGTCTTTTTCATGCAGCTGATGTTCAGCAGTATTTCCTACAGTTTTGCTGTCCATATAGTTACCCATGAAAAGTGATGACTATATAGAAATTTTAAAGTTTTTTTTTTCTAATTTGGCTGACCAAGTTAACAGATGTCTCATGTAACACTTTATACTAAGTCCTCCTGATGCTAGCAACATTTCTTGTAAAAGGCAAAATTACCCTCTGCCACCTTTCAGCTTGGAAGAGCCATTTATCTTCTTTTTTAAATTTGTTTCTGCATTGGAGACATTTTAGAACTTCATTACTTCTTTTTTCTGTGTTGAGCAATGTCTGATACATTGTCAATTTTAATCAATTAATTCATAAATTTTTGACTTGACCCACACTTATCAGAGAAGAGTCAAATAGTTCTAACCCCAGCTGTTGATGTTAACATGGAGTGTAATTCCTAATAAATTGACAGCAGGCACAGATATGAAGGTACATAATGGCTTCTTGATGATTTAGGTGTGATTTTTCAAATCTTCAGACTCTTAAGTCTTCTTGTTCCTCCCCTTCGTTTCTGTTTTCTGCTCATTTTTAAATATTTTACTAATGTAACAAATCATACCAAAATGTATACAAAAAGTAACCAGCTGTTTGCAAGTATTTACAAGGAGTAATATAATGTGTCATATAGGAAAGGATAAAAAATTATTTACTAAAATAAAATAAGGGTTCAATAAATTACTTATACAGTAATAAATCATTTGAAAATATTTGTTCAGAATTATTTGAAATCTTTTACTTTTCCCGAGGTTAGATTTCATATATTCTCACAGCCTTCCTGGGATCTCATAAAACCTCATTTCAACACTAGCAAACTTTTCTGTCTTAACAAGATATAAGCTATCAAGTGTGTGATCAATCAGGTATGGTATTTGGCACAGTGGCAAATGGCCAATAGTCTCTTCTCTCTGCAATTATTTGGCTAGCAGATCCTAAGCTGACTAATTGATTTAATCTCAATTAAATATAATTTAAAGTTGAAGTAAGAAACAAAAGGCACCAGCATGTTCATGTTTTCACTACAGCAAGCAATGATGTCTGAAATTATTGTGTCATAATTTATCAAAATTTATATGGTCTTCAACCACGCAGTTCACTGGTATCCAGGCCTATTACAGATGCACTTTACTCACTGTAAGTTAGCCTTTTAGAAATCTAGCTGTGGTTTTCAGACACTTTAAATAAAAAAGAAACAAACTCAAAAACTAACAAGCCCAAAAGCAGTACAAACAAATGAAAGGCTTTATACCAGTATCATCAGTGTCAGGGAGGAAGAAGGAAGTAACACTGGAAACAATCCAGCAGATTGGTGTGTGTCAATTCTTTGGGATAGTCTTCCCCTCACAGATCCCAGGAACAGTCCACCGAAGCCAGGATGGGACTTAGCTTAGCATCAACTTTGACCTCAGCCATATAGTCAAGAACCTATTTCCAGAAGGGAGAGCTACATTGACCAGAATTTTGAAAGATAAAGGGATTAAGATTATTAGGTGGAGCCGAGTTTCCGACAGGGAGGGCTTGGACTATCTGGGTGTGGTATCAAACCACCTGTGTGATCTTAAACACGTTCCGTACATAAGAAATTGGATTAATAATAATAATGTGCATATCCACCTTCTGATATTTAAATGATTTAAATGAGATCTAAGCTATTCTACTAATAGTAGAGCATTAAAAATAACACTCTCATTCTTGGCCAAATCTAAATAAGAAACATGGAATACTGTGCAGCTATAAAGACAGATAGGTGGGAGGCTCTTGTAGGTAAATAGAGGCAACTTGAGACCATCATGCTTAGTGAAGCGAGTCAGAAGCAGAAGGTGAAATATCGAATGGTCTCTCTGATATGAGAGACCCAGATCACAATCATCTCATGGAACTTAATGTGGAAAGTAATGGGAACTAGGGGGGTGGGCAAAAGGAGAGAGGGGAAGGTCTTGTGACTTTGTTATAATGTTCAAGACCAATGTAAACTTTATATTTTGCACTTATACGTATCAGTAAATTGGGGGGGGGGGCAAAAAAAAGGAGAGAAATATTTTGTCTTCAACACTTTTCCAGAAATCTCAGGGTTATTATTTTTTTTTAAATCATGGGTATATACTGTGAAATACGACACAATTCTTGATGTCAAGTGAGCTAAAATTTCCAGGTAAATGAAAAATCTTAATGATGCTTATTGTTATGTTAGGGGTCGGACAGACTGTTCTGGAATAGAGAAGTATGGGGAAACTTAGTTTTCTGGATAAAATGAAAATTAGACTCAAACTCTATATTCAGTTCTGTGAGTAGGCATCAGAAAAAATTATCCCTTTCTTTGAGGATGTGATAATCTAGTGACCTAATCACTTTTCTTGATTTCCAGGTGTGCATTCAGTATGCCTAAATCACATTAACCCTTTTAGCTCTTCCAAACTTTTGCCAATCTTCTAATCCCCCATTTATCTCTAAATAATAACATCAGTGTAACAGTATTCTATACACAGAAAAATAAAAATAATCGGTAATTGCATGAGCTCCTTATTTCTCAGTAAGATTGTCTTGATATACGTGAGTTAAAATGTGAAGCTAAAATCATCAGAGAAAAAAATTTCAGTGTTCCATATAGGACATTCTCTAGCACTAAAATGATTGTCTCTACGTTTCTGAGTTTATTACTACATTAGCCATAATTAAATGCTTAGGAATACAGCTTAGGCACCACACCTCTATGCTTCTCAAAATATTACTTGATGAAGATTGTGAAAATTATATCCCCGCAATACCTGCTGAGTTCCAACTATAAAATAAAACCAGTAGTAGCAATTTTTAGATTAGCATTCAACAATTACCTAACATTTATGAATTCTTTTAAATGTTTTATTAGAATTGAAACATCCAATATTTGCTCATGTTTCATTAAATCCCACTTTCAATGTTCAGCTCAAATCTAGTGACAAAGCAGGGCCCTTTGAGCTCCGTGGTAATATCATCTAAGCCTGAAGATAACAGAGGAGACTTCAGAGTCAACATCTCTTTGGTCTGAGGTAACAAGAATACCTGAATAATTACTCAAAATTATAATACTAATAAAACATGAATAAAGAACCACTTACAGTTCATCCGGTATGAATTATTTTAAGCATGTCTAATAAAAGAAAGCTTTAAAAGAGCATTAGCAGAATTCATTTAATTGCAATGTGTGCAGGGCACTGTTATATTATGTACCTGTGGCTTTTCAAAATCACACAGTCTTGCGCTTAATGTGTATAATCAAACAAGAAAATAATAAAATGGAAAACTATTCTTCAATGGTAAACTTTAGCCCACTGAGCTGTCAATTGTGGATAGATTCATGATTGATCAGAATAATACACAATAGCACGGTGTAATTCTTTAGTGTGATGTTGTAAAATGGAGTATTGCTTCTGTTATTTTATCCAGTTTGCTTTTATATGACAGGGTTTATTGTGCGTTATGTTGTAGCTCATTCCTCTGCTCACAATGCCTAGTGATGTGTAATTATGACTTGTCTGAACTGTAAGAAGGAGCAATAAGTGAGAGAAATCTGCACGATGCTTGATTTATGAGTCCTGATACTATATTACAGTCCTAATCTGCCTGCTTAACTTAGCTTCGGGCTAACTTACTGTATAACACGCTTACGATTAGCATTACAGCAAGTTGTGGAAGATTTACTCCAAAGGCACTACCAGACTTTTTCTTTAATGATTTAGTCTTTATTTCAGTTACAGGTGGGGTAATAAATTATTTCCATATAAAGACCTCGTGTCAGAGAATAACCACTAGGAAGACATTTTTATGTGGTAACAAAGGGCAGTGTGTGGAATGTTTTCTCCTTGTTAAGTATCATAATGTTATCGGTTATGTTTTATGATAAAATTAGCTATATTCTTCCTCTTTTTTTCTTTTTTTCCCCATATGCAGAAGCTTTTGCCTAGTGCTACAATTGTACTATGAGAATATCTATTTTGATCCAGAGCATCTAATTTTTTGCAAGACTAGCCAAAAATAGAAATTACTATGGATGAGCAAATGAAAACCAACCCATAAAGTAATGACCTCAGTGTCAGCAAGGAAAGATGTAAGCAAATTTGCCTTTTTTAATCACCATTCACAAAGACAGATACAGCTGGAGTTAAGCATCACAGTGTCGTTATTCAATCCTAGGATATTCAATTCTCATGCTTTTAGTAAATTAAAGTTATAAATTACCCTTTGTTTCCTCAGCTCCAATCTAAATCACCAATAAGGAAAATACTCTTCTCTAAACCTTATTTGCAACCAGGTTTTGCTAAATGTCTGGGGAAAAGAACCAACTTGAAAAATCATCTGTAGCTCATATTTTTGTGTGAAATAAACAGATTTGACTGTGCATAAGGACATGCAAGCATTTCTGAGTCATTACAAAATATCTCTAAACAATATTAACAAGATGAATGTTCCAGAATTTTTTAAAAACGTATCATTTATATCATTTTTTAAAAAAATTCTCTTGTTATTCAGCCTCTATTCTTTTTCCTTGCCTTCCCATTTGTCCTGAATATCACCTCCATAATCAGCAAAATATGGGTTTGCAGATCAAATGAGCAGGAATAAAAATTATTAACTGATTACTTCATGGTAATTAACGAAGTTCCAAAAGAGTGACATAGAATTAAACTTGCCATGGACAACAGAAGGGCTGTGATTGTGAGCACGAGTATCTTCCAGCTTATATAACTTTGGAAAAGTTAGAACAAAGATCTTTTAGAGTGAACAATACTCCCTATTACATTTTGGATTTGGAAGAAATGCTTTTGCAATATATTTTGGTCATTTTGCAATGACAAATTAGCTCATTTCTATTTCTCAACAGAAATACCCTTATTTTGGACGCGAGGAGGTGAAGCTCCATGCTATAACCCTTCATTTGCCATGATACTGTTCAGTAAATGTATGATTGGGCTTCATTGCACACAGAGTCTGCCAGCATGTTCATATGATATTCACTGAAGTAAACGTCTGAGTAATGAGAGATAGTCCTAAATATACACTTCCTCCACTAATTATCAAATTAAACTTGATTCTTATTGTAGTTGAAACCAAAGCAGTTTATATGCACTGTGAATCCTAGTTAACTTCTTTTAATTTTGTACGTGTGAACTGTTTCTTTGATCATTTAACTATCAATGGAAAATGAGGAACGAAGCAGCACTCCATTAGAATGAGCCCCGAAACCACGCCCCACTCTCACTAGTCTAAATATTTCAAGACTAGCATAGTTCTTACTCACAATAGGCAAAAACAAGTCTCTTCTATGCACTGTCCTAATCAGCCGGAACATCATTCAATGGAATGGATGGATCTAAAAGCATAGTTAGTTATTTTGATGGTAAAATTATGGACTAAAATTAAAAGAAGTGCTCGGGATAAGAACAGCTGGAGAGCATATTTTTTTAATAATATGGTCCCCTCATATCTAGTGAAACTACATATAGATAGTCTTAAGGAACATATATTTTCACCAACTTTATTCGAAATGGATGTATATTCACAACACTGAAACTGTTGATATTTTCTTGCATAATCTCAATTAAAATTTCCTACTATAATCTTTGTGCCTAAAACCTTAGGCCAGTTTGTCTAGTCTTCACTCAGTCAAACATTTCATTGGCATGGATGCTTAACAAAATTAGGCTGAAAAAATCACACTGCTCAAGACGTTTCACTGAAGAAAGCTCTTGTAGTGTGCAAGTTAGTCATCATTCTTGTATCAATAAGCAAAGACAACTTCACGCTAAAAATAGAATAATTCCCAGCATTTTTCTCCCAAGTAATTAAGACCTCCTTTATTTTGTTTTATTTGGCTAAATTGTTAAATAAATAGATGTGAGATATCAATTTGCCTTAAGACAGGAAGGCTTTCTGTACTCATAATCACATTAACCAAGAATAAATGAATCGCCAACATTGCAAAAGTCACCTTAGGCAGCTGCTTCCTTAACAAGCATTGCTGCTCTCTTTCCACGAGAGGCTTGGATTTGGTATCAGAAAGCCTGGATTCACTTTCCCTCTTTACTCTTTTTCTAAATCTTTGATATGTCATTATACATTTTTCACCTTTCAAGGTCTTGTAATAGCTTTAAGCTCAGGGATTTGCAAAAGCTAAAACAAAAATATGTAAAAGAACTATGTAGCTATATTATATATATATATATATATATATATATATATATATATACTTATATATATGTAATTTATTATCATCATCACCATGATCCTTATCACGGCCATTACCGATTTTATTATCATCTAATTGGCTTTTCCATCTCGAATTTCTTCCCATAAATAGGTCTCCAACACATCTATCAAGTTTTCTAAGCCCTAATCCAATTCAACTCTGGCCACAGCATATACATAGTATGCGGTCTTCAATAAACTCTGGTACTGTATTTCCCCTCCAGCACATCTAACCTTTATTTTTATTCCTTTACTGAAACAGAACCAAGGTACCACATGAGCAAGAATCCCTTTTCCGTTTGACTCAATTCCTTTAGAAGAGAATTTAAAATCTGCCGCCTTTGGGAAATCTTCCCCAATTAATAGAGATTTGTTAAGCCATTTGCATCATCCCGTGCCACCTAATCAAACCTAAGCCCTGTGCATAAACAACTATAGCAGTACAGCTTATGAATCCAATATTATTTATGTTCCTCTCTACTCAACTTGTTATTTGATGTGCATTATTATACTTGCATTTTTGTTAAGTCTTAAAGGCTAAAGAACTAAGACTTACCATGCTTTGGGAACACATCCTGTTTTGGGGGAGCTGTGCAGTAGAGGTTTTTTTTTTGCCTGATAATTACCTGATTACAAGAAACACATATGAAAAAATAATTTGATAAGAATCATATTGATTATGTATTTGAGTTGACTCCTGAAAATTAAATAAATACTTTTGACGTGACCCTATCTTTTAAGAAATTAGTGACAGAGAGAAAAATATTTATAAAATTATTGTCAGTTAATTTTTTAATCTTATTTTTTCATTTAGCAATTGAAAATAATGTATTGAAAACTGAAGAAATAAGTTTTAGGAGCACAAAATAAAATCCTAGCTATTCTAGAAAATAAGGTGAATAAATTAAATGGAATCATGTACAGAGCAATCATTTTCTATATCATAATGGAATACCTGAATTCATAGATCATTGTTTTATACAAAAATTAAAGAATCATGCCTTACACTAAGGGCATTTATAATATTTACTATGCAGTGTGTTTGTCATGTGGTCTTTACTAAGGATGACGATTGTTATCGTCAGTCTTGATCTGGAAGTGATGCTGTGCTAAGTACCTACCTCAGTGGCATACGCAGCTATCTAGCTATTCACATGCCTGTCAATGGAATTGCAAAGCCCGCCACTGGGGTGGGCCTCAGTTGTCTGCACTTATTGCCTTTTGCTAGGCTTCCTGCCATCTCACCTCTATCCTGGACTCTCATTGCTCTCAAAGAAAAAAACAAACTGCAATCACGATCATAGAAAGAAAGTAAAAGGACATTATTTACCAGATGTTTGTTTGGGTTTTAACTTTTCATTTCCTAGAAACTATGCTCTCCTTCTGCCAACATTGTGCTTGAATTCAGAGAAAATCTGTGCTAGATGGTGTGTACGTGATTGTCTGTGTAGGGGTTCATGAAAAATTATTGGAAGGCAGAAATTCAGTCTTAGTTAAGCCAGCAAGCTAAGGACAAATATATCGCACTTAGTAGGCATACAAAACATTTTGTTCAACATATCCAGTCAATCTTTATAGTTTTCCTATATTTCCTATATTTTCCAATATTTTTGTCAATCCTGTTGTTCACTGATAATGAAATGGTAACTTGAGGTTTTTTACCAATTCCTTACTCATAAATGCTTCTAAATATTGTATGGTTTCTCAACATGTAGAATATGTTTTAAAGGTGAAAATTCCAATAAAATAATATCTATATTATTACAATATAAATTTATAAATTCCAATAATATTTACATATTTACTTTATTTATTTAATCAAAGAAAGCTTCAAACTCAGATATTTAGTCTACAAAATTTTATAAACCTTAAAAATAATATGTCTATCCTCTTTTAATACAGTTGTGTGTGCAATGTTTTGTGAAAACGCTAATTTAATTACACAGCTATAATTAAATGTCTCAGCATTATCTTAACCAAGAAAAGCCATGTTTTTCATTGGCAAATCTTTGGATGGCTGAGGTTAATCATAAGCACTCTGAAAGTATCTTTATACATCATGGCATCCAAAATCTAGCCAAGCTCTCCCTTGATCAAAATATAATGCTGCTTAAATCTGTTAGGCAACATGTACTCTACCTATTTGCATTATGTCAAATGAACTGGATCATTCCAATATGGTGTCACATGTGCATGGAAGCCTGTAGCGTTTTGTAACAGGTGTTAGGCAAATGTACTTGACAGAGATATTGACAGTAAGGTCATCTGTAAGCATGAAAACTGAAAATAGCGATAATAGTATATAATCATTAGTGACACAAAGAATAAAATATGTATGAGGAAAGAACTATCATTCCCTCTGAAAACAACACATAAAATGTTTACATATACATATACATATATATATATATACATATATGTGTGTGTGTGTGTGTGTGTGCGCGTGTGTGTGTGTATATATATATATATATATATATATATATATATATATGTTTTTAAAAGCCATTTATTTTACCCCCAAATTATCTCTCTCACAGATACAACAAAAGAGTATGCTCCGAGACAGCTCTAGGCAGGCAGTATTTGGAAAAAGTAAATAAGATAAATAAATAAGACCCATAAAAACAACATGTGTGTGTGTGTGTGTGTATGTGTGTGTGTGTGTGTGTGTGTGTGTGTGTGTGTGTGTGTGTAAAATAATCACTTCCTTATTTTAGTAAATATGCATTTATGTCTACTAGAAATTTTAGAATGTTGAGACTAATACATTATCATTGATGCTTTTGTCTAGATCACTAGATAATAGAATGCCACTTATTTCGGTCTTAAAACAGTGCCATTGAATATAGTACAAGTTCAAATAAGGTATATTCCAAGAGAATCATAAGTTATAATTCTAAGACCAATCAGTTTACCCAGAAAACATTAATTGGTTAAAGATTTAATGATGACCTAGTAAGTAAGGAAATGTCTTAACTATGGGATGATTTGAGGATAGTAAATATAGAATATCAATATGCCAATTGTATTGTATTAGTGAAAAACTACTGCAAATAAGACAAATAATAAGTTTCAGGACTTATATACTAAACCCTTTGCCATTTTGTAAAATTTTAAATGTATAGTCATAAACTGAATATTAACCTTGAAATTTTCTTTATTTTTAGTGTTACATATATTGAGTATAAATGACTTTTAAATTATGGTTGCAAAATATAAAGTGCCATCAATTTGTTATCTTTGTGCATAGAGAAACATCTCTTGGATTGTTCAAAAACACATCTGAAATATTTTCCAATTCTCAGTGAGGCAAGCATTTCAATTTTCTGCAATATTAGCAGGGGTAACTAATGATGGCTAATTTTTGCCTGTAGTATTTCCTTCAATCTGCTTGTGCACTTTCAGTTCTTCTGGCAACCGCAGCATTTGTAATTTTTCTGGTCACTAAGCACTCAAGTACAATTGTAAGTGATCAGTTTGCAATCGGCCAACAAGCAGAAAATATTAAAAAGCATATTTGCATATATTTATAAGCAAATGTCCATCGAAAATCTTGAAAGTCCTATGAGAATAAAACTCTTTTCTTCCTGACTATGTATTTTTATTTTAAAAGTTAGATGTTTATAAAAGGTATTTATTTAGAATAATAAAATCATGGTTGAAGATTTATTATACTCTGTAATATCTGAGATACATCTTACTCTTAGTGTTTACCTCATTTCCCACTTACACTCACCTGTTTTGACAAAAAGTGGTACTTAAATTACAGTAAAATCCAAATTAATAGTATATCTTCTCAATATCTAGTTTACCGTTCAAATATTTCATATTATATTTATCCGAGATTAAAATTACTTTTCAAAAGCCAAGATTTTTGTAATAAATGTAAAGGCAGAGTAATAATGATTTTAAAGCATGATTTTAATGAGAGTGAATCTACCATTTAGAATTTTAAGTCACTAATGTTTATGCAGAGAAAATTTAGGATAATTTAAACCGTGCTATATTTCTGTTGAGCAAAGGTAATATGGATACCATTAATCATGAACCTGTCATCCCAGATTAAATTATGGGCCTGAAATATTTGCAGGACCTTTTGGTTAAACTGTAAAGTTGCAGGTCCATTGTTAGAGTGTTATCACAGGGCAGCTTCAAGAAGTTCTATTTCATGGGAGCAAATCTCTACTTCCCTGATAATGGTCGTCATTACACCATGCTACTCACTGCATATCCAAGCCAAGCAAACAAACCGGAAAAAATAAATAAATAAATAAATAAACTAGACTCCCTTTTACAGTTTCCAGATTGAGGATTCTCAAACCTTAAGATGTTTGAAGGCAGTCAAAATTCATAATATGACTGAAAGAACAAAGAATTGAATGTGTAAATAAGAAACATTGGGTGTCCAGATAATTCACTGATCAGCTTTAATCTACACTACTTAACACATTTAAAGATAGCATTCTAGGCCTATGCTTAGACAGTATGTGTGTGTTTCTCACTTGTATTTAAATTCTACTTGACTGATCAATTGTGAGAATGCATTTTTCAGCTGAGAGGAACTCTAAACACAGAGGGCTTTGGTGAAACTGAGGTGCCAAATTAGCTTTAAAAATATCCTACATCATGACTTAATGTAGTGTTTTTATTGAAGTTCAATCATGCTGGTCAGAATTCAGCAGGCTACAAAAATCTGATAGATGATAAGTACAGGAATATTACAAATGAAATGAATTTTGCCAGCTAAGAGAAAACATGATGGATATTTTTACCTAAGTAGGGTACAAATGGCTTCCTCTTTAACTTTCTATACTGAAGAACACATACTGCAATCCAAAAGTTCTTCTTCCAGTCTATTTTAAGATATCTGTCCTAATATAGTTTTTTGCTGACAATAGAAACAATCATCCTACATAAGAGACAAAGTAGAGCCTCACAGAGCCTGAAATGTCCTTCATTTTACTTAAAAAGTAGAGTCCCATCCTGATGCAAAGAGCTTCTCTGGGAGCAAAACTTTCCAACAGAAGACACATGTAAAAGAAAATACACACTCCACTTTTCTGAGTCAGGGACTGCCCTGCACCTGGCTTCAGGGTTGGACGGGCAGAGCATGGATGTCTAGATTTCAACCGTTGCTTGCTTCTACTGAATAAAGGGGGTCATTCCCACAAAAAATATGTCATTACAGGTGACCTTGTGTCAAAACAGTAACGTATTCATAATGATTCACCAATTTCTGTCTCCTAAATAATATTCTCTGTGATATTAATTTTTTTCTTCCTGAAAGAAGCTTAGAGAAACTAAAGTTATTAATTTCTGAAAGGATAATGAATGACAGAAAGAGAGAGAAAAGATAGAGAAGAAACAAGAAAGGAAGAAACAAAAAGAAGGAAAACTCTAGGTAGAAGGAAAAGCTCTGAAGGTATAAAAATGATACAAGAGAAGAGGAAGGGTAGTAAAATTGAAAAAAAAAAAACTGTAAGAATCGATGAGAAACAAATGGTATTTTATCAAAGCAGCAAGACTTACCAAGGACTATTTGTAAAACAATGGCATGGATATGGGGGAACCACAGCGGCTCCACAGTACAAGAACTCAGAGCTGACAATGTTAGAGATTGTATGTTAGTGCTGGTCTGAAAGTCCTCCCAATGGTTTAGCTTGCAATCTAGGTTTCAGCTTTTTCAAAGCCCAATCTGGCTAGAAAGAAAGGTTTTTGCTTGGCCTTGAAAGAGACCAACTGCTGTCTCAGAATCCTAGCTCTGAGCCTTCTAGCATTCCCATATCTCGGCTTTCTAGCTCTAACCTCCAGTCCAGATTTTACTGTTGATTCCTGAGTCAAGGTGAACTCTCCCTTCTGATTCCTGACATGCTGTGAGCCTTACAAAAATCATTCTTTTCTCCCTCAATCAGTCACCATCTCCAGGTATTGAATCCTGGCAGATTCTGCCACTCAGCTGTCTACATGGTAACAAGATCCACCGCTGGGCCACAAAACAGAAGAGAAGCACCGGAGTCCAGAATGCAGGGCCACAGGCTGGTTTGAAAATGGCAGAAACGTCTATTAATCGATACAGCCATGTATCTTGTTTGTGTTCCTATAAGAACAAGAGGAGAGACACAAAGTGCAAATCTAACTGCTTTCGTTGTTTCCTCTCTTGAATCTATTTTTCTTTGGTTCTACCATGAAGATCGAAATCTTTCATACCTTCATCTTGGCAAGAATAGAGCTGAGTAGAATATAGCTGAAGTGAAACTGAAGGGCAAAGAGAAGTGTTATGGGATGAAATTCTGCAAGTTTGCTTGGTATGTGTGGAAAGATTGAACAAAAGGAACTCAAATGGGGACAAAGTCACTAAGAACACTCTGGGGACCTGAATGAAGGTTGTTTTCAGGATGCATCATGTCTCTTATACGATACCACTCTAAGTTTTCTACTGCTGCTTGCCAAATTGTCCGGAAGCTCAAGAATGTAAAACAGCAAATGTTCACTTTTTTCATAGATAATGTATAGGAAACCATAGCCTAGCCTAGCTTTACTAGGCACCTACAACCACTGTTTCTCTTGAGGTTATATTCAAGGTAAGAATCAGTCACATTAGGGCTTAGCTGGGAAAGGATCTGCTTTTAAGTTTAGCCATTCGGTTTCCAGCAAGATTCCAAAGGTACCATTTCTAAGGTCACTCAGAGTTGTACGTGAGACTACGTTCTTTCTGGCTGTGGTCTGGCGGCATACTGTTTTATTGTTGTTGATGATGTTTAATGCATAGGACTTGATAAAATAAAAACTATAAAAATAAAAGTCTATCTACATAGCAAATAAAAAAGAAAAGGGAAAAAAAGAAAGGAAAGGAAAAAGGGGAGAGAAAAGCAGAGAGAGAAAAATTATTTTGTAAGCCAGTCTTCAGATTAACATCCCATCATTGTTTTTTGTGATGATGGACAAGCAGCCTCAATCACTTGTGTGTAAGCTTTTCTTGTGATCTCATGTTCACATTTCCCTAGGATATATGTCCGAGAATACAAATACTATGTAACTGTATGCTTAGTGTAGTAAGAAACACCTCAATATTTCTGAAATTTTGTTTCAGAAGTGAGTCACTAGGTCTAATCTATACTCAAAGGGAGTTTATTGCTAAAAGGTATACACAATGGGAGACAGCAGTTATTGGAATCACTGTAGGGACTGCCGAGATATCGCTTACTAGGCTTTCAACGAGTTCGGGAATTTAGCTGTGTTTTTCTCAGATAGAAAGCCATTTACAAAATGGTCCTAAGGTGTGATCAAGCAGACCAGAAATTGGTACTAGAAAAATTAAGACATTGTTGTGACTATATCTGATTATGTGGTTTCAGACGACTTTGAAATGGGTTTGTGGAAGGAGTTTGTGAAGATTTAGATTCTAGCAACAGAAGCCTTTAATATTATAATGAGAAATTCATGGCAATTCTGGTTGGTAATTCTCTGGAAGACCAGAATTTTGTAAGAATACCTTCAGTGAAGGATAGGCTCAAGAGGATTCATCTAGAAAAAAAAAATTATTGCCAGTTGTACTAGCAGGCATACATTCTACTGTAGCAGAAAATCTGTCCACATTTTACCATTTTCCTAAGAATTTGCGGATGACTAAGATTAAAAACAGTGCACTGGTTAACTTGGTGAAAGGCTTTCGAGACTACTCAAGGTTCAGTCTATGACATGGGTACTGCTCATCCCTTTTCAGCCACATCCACCTCAAAGGTGAGGGTGAACAACCAGATGCAAAATGTGTAAAATTGTTTCAATTTTACAGGAAATTTTGAAACAATTTTACAGGAAAGAATATGCCTGCAAAGTTCGGGTAGAAGAGATGATAAGATTAACACTAAAAACAAATTTGCATCAAGACAAAGGAAAGATGGATTGAGGGTGTTTCAGGAAAGGACCAGACCCTACCCTGTCTAAGTTCAAGATTTTTAAAAATATTGCTTTGAGAAGAGACCCTCAGGACTCCTTGAGGGAACACTCAGGAAAGTGTGTCTTATATTTAGCCAGGTAGGAGCTGCAAGCCATGAGGCATTTGCAGCCATGGGTAGAAGCAGCCCAGTAATTACTTCTACTGTCAGCAGACCATGCCATCTTTCCTGTGGTGCTGGTTTTACAGGAATGCAGAACGCTAGGGCTGTGGAGTCAGGAAGGCTTCACTATGGCCTAAGAGGCCAAGCAGTGTGTCTCCGAGAGAAGAGTGCATGAGGCTAAAAGATGGAAGGTGAATACACAACGGAGACTCCAGGAAGTTAGAAAGGCCAAGAACTTGCACTGTCTGCTGAGGAAGTCACAGACTATGAGCAGACCTAGCTCAAAAGAGAAGCCATGCTAGATGCACCAGCAATTCCACAGAGGCAGGATTGCCAAAGCTTTCTAGAGTTATTGTCTCACCACAACTTGCCCCAGGTGTTGGCCATGGAATTATGGGATTTAATGTTTGCCCTGTTGAGTTTGCTGTTCTTTTGATTTGATTTCTTTCTGTCCTCCTAAATCTCCTTTTTAGAATGAGAATATTTATATTGTGGCATTGTATCTTGGGAATATTTATTGATACTACAGAAATAGTCGACCCAACACCCAATGGTGCACAGACCTTAACCAAAACATTGAGTGTTAGCAGTACTTTCTCTTTGACTTTTACAGGGGCTCACAATTAAGAGTTTGCCTTGTGTCTCATAAGATACTCAGATGTGACCTTCTTAGACATGTTACACTGTTAACAACCTGACTAAATGCATTATGTTTAATGATATGGACATGGTCTTTTGGAGACCATGGGAAGGATATTATGGTTAGGAAATAAAACATATCCCAATATTCTCACATTTGGTGAAAGGGCTTGGTTATTGAGGATGTGATATGGTTTGGATTGGGGTTGTCTGCCCAGAACTGTTTGAAAATGTGTTTTCACATGTGTTTGAAATGTGTTTGAAAAAGTATCAGATCTCAGGATTCAGTTGCATCAGTGAATTAATCCATTGATGATTCCCTGTGCTGTTAAGAGTCAGGGCCTTACTGAAAGCTCTGGATCACTGAGATATGCATCAGAAGGGCCTCTCATTCGTGGTAAGTCTACCTTTGACTTCTCCATCATAGCCAGGATAGGTTGAACAGCTTCCCTCTACTTAGGTTTTCTCTCATGCGCTTAAGCCATTGCCAGTGTCCATGAACAAAATGCAACTTTTTGAACTGTGAGCTAAAATGACTCTGTCCTACATGAAGTTGGGGGTGGCAGGTGTCGTGTCCCAGTCACAAGAAAGGAAGTAAAATGAGTGTTATTTGGAAGGGTATCCTCACTCCACTCTCTTTCTCTTTTTATTTCTTCATGGCTGTCCTCTGTTAGGCTGCTCTGGCAGGCCCATCCACCACTGCCCACCAGCCACGCGTGGGTGATGTCATTGGGTGTGTGAGCTGAACTAAACCTCTCCTCCATTAAGTTGTGTTAGTGAATGGGTCTCAGTGACAAAGATAATATGCTTTCTTAATGCTGTCAGCATTACACATCCAATTCCTCAACATGAAGGGTTTTTACTGAGGCTTCCATAGAGCAAAATCCTACAAAACGTCTCTTCTCCTCACCCATTGATTCATCCTTGCTTCTGAACATCTAACAGACTCCTATTTCTCTGCTACTTATTTGCTAAGAGACTTAATGTTCAGATTAAGGTCTCAGATGTTAGTGTAATAAGAAACAATGAATTGGATATAGCTGGAAAGAAGATAGGTTAGGCAATTGTACAAAGTCCTTGGAAAAGCATAAATGAAGATAACCACCCATCAATAGCGCAGTCAGGCTGATTTTTATTTTCTCTGATCAACTACTCACTTTGTGATACTAGTCGTTAATAAATGCATTCCTCTCTGCTTAAATTCTCTGTCCATGGTCATTTGGTTAATTTCTACTTCCCATCCCTGGCTAAATGTCCATTTCATAGAAGGTATTTATCTGTTATCACACACATGTAGAGCCCTTTCTCATGGCCCTCCACACTATACATTCTTGTTCTCTCCTTAAGTTTATTGTCAATCTATCCAATCAGTTTACTAACTCCAGCAAAATAGATAGACATTATGTTTGTTCATTTCTATATCTGTACACTTAGCACAGTTTTTGGGTCCTATTTTTGTTTGTTACATAAAAAACATTAAGTCATTAATAGTGAGAATGATTCAATAATAAAAGCCAGCATTTTTTTTTTCATAAAACGGACAAAATTCCAGGTAAGACCTCTTTCAGGATCAGTAAGTCCTTGAATAAGTAACAGGAATCGAGCCACAAAATGTGACACTTAAGAACGTGTCTAAACAGTGAGAAAGTTGGACAATGGCAATGCTTTTCACAGGGGGAAGGGTACTGGGTACTGGGTCTTCTTCCAGAACAAGTGCCAAATGCCTAGCATATTCTAGAATATAAGATGTGGACTTAGTTTTAGTAGAATATCTCAAGGTTAGTTTCAGGAGCTACATGTTCAGAGAGAGAGAGAGAGAGAGAGAGAGAGAGAGAGAGAGAGAGATTTAATTTGAAAAATAACACATTTTTAACTTAGGAGACAGATTTACTCCAAATACTGGACTGGCTTTGTCGCTGGCATTAGATCAGATCCTTGATGAGCCAACACAAAGGATTGAAACATGTGCAACACCATCCAAGCTCAATAAAAATCTTCTATTTTTAATAACTCTTCTAGTCTCTCCTGTTGTACAAAGAACAACTAAGAAACAGTCACTTAGAGAAACTTCCACATTCACTTTTTATCATCATTCAACCATACCAATGCATCACGTGTGCTTTTTGCTATATATCCAAACTGTTTTATCTCCATAATCATAAATAGCCTTCAACTAACATTTTATTTTTCAACTTAGAGTATAAATATGCAGAAGGGGATTTCACTTACTTTTGAGTTTTCAGTCTCTTAAATAGATTTGTTCAACTCGTATAGGGCAATGGAATTATATGAATTATGTTATTGTGTGCATGTGTAGTTTGCTGTCAATTTTAAAACCAATGTGAACCAGATAGTGTTTCCCTGTCTCTATCCGGAGAGTTTCCCCATTGTAGGCATAGAAGCCGCATTGACGTTCTTCCAACTAATCTACTTTAACTTCAAAGTTTTTTGTTGTTGTTGTTAGCATCAACTAAAATATTGCCTTGATAATTTTAAGTTTAATTTCCTTTTCCAAAACATCTTAAGTTAAAGGGACAAAAAGAGGAAGCAATTTCTATCCACACAAATAGACAAATAGCTACGGGATAGGAGCTCTATAAAGCCATTTGAGTTTTTTTTAATGAGATTATATCAGCTCTTGATTGAAGTACACAAAGCACTTTTTGCCAAATCATATTACATCCTTGGCAATATCCCCCATTTTAAAGAAAGAGCTGTTGTGGAAGGTTATTTTCCCGTATTATAAGTGCTACACTCTGATGAGTCCTAAGTACTACAAGATATCGCAACAGGCATCTTCCAGAAGTGAAATGATTTTTTCCACTGGTAGAATGATTGCTTCCCAACTTTATATAACATTTTTATACAGAATTGGTATTTTTCTGGCATTAATAAAATAACACAATCCTATTTGTGACAATCTCTAAATATCAAAAAAGGCAGCCTTCTCATGAGAACTCGCTGGCCCACAGTAGCCAGGCTTCACTCTTTTTTTTTAAGTGGTATAGAATATCTTCATACTATAGAACCCAGAGTGTGCCCTAAGCAAATAATTAATATTTGCTTCTAGTCATTAAATAATATAATCTTTTTATATTTAAGATATATGAATTTCATCTATTAGTATCCATTTTTATTTCTATGAATGGAATCAAGCTTTTTAAAAATGTAACTATTACTTAGCTGTCATCTGTTATACCATAAATAAAGATTAAAAATTCAAATACTGTGAATTTAAATAGTAGCATATCACGAGCAAGCAAGCTAGAACTCATTCTGGTTAAAATATTATAAATGTTTATTTATAGTAAATAATGAAAGGAATAGTCCTTTATTACTTGTTAGTTAAAACTTGCATAAGGAGTCAAACTCATAAAAATTATATACCTCTCAAAGAAAGAGTTTTGAAAACTGGCTATCATGAGTAGTTTATTTTTTAAATCAAATTTAAACTTTATGTTTCAGAATCTCTAGAGAAAAGAATTGAGCTAAAAATAAAGGTTGGTATACATAGCTTTAAAATCAACACTATTTTCAGCATTTTATTTGTTGTAATTAGCTTCTTTGTGACAAATTTAAACAACCAGTCTGTTAGGATACCTGTAAGACAGAATACAGAACACAGGCAATATAGTAAAGGCGTGAAATAGCTATCCCTTCCAAGTCGCTTTCACCACGTGTGTGACCTCGCACTTGTTTTGGGGAGCACGCCTCCGTGGCTCGGGTTGTGGTGGCTCCTTATGAAGTGTGTGGGTGAGATGTTACGCGTGCTCACATCAATGCTGGTGGAGGTGGCAATGACCAATTTCTGGTGAGCTCAACATAGATACATTCAATTAAGAACCAAAGGGCCAGACATAAAATACAAGTCGCGTTAGCTGTTTCGGGGAAACTTTCCTCTGGCCTCTGTGGCAACCAAAGCAGATGAACAGACGTAGCCAGGAGTGTGTCTGTGTGTCCGTAGTGTCACTTGCTGACTGTAGGGATTTGGGCAGTGGCTCAACAGATTCAAAACACATTGTCAGAGAGACGAAAACTACACATATTTCTGAGTTTAAGCGACTGGAAAGTTGAACTGCCTTTGTGACAACGGCAAGCATAGCCTCTTCTCCAACATGAGGGTTTGATTGTGTTTGAATTTCCCTGCATGGAGTATATCCACTAATCACTCGAAGATCAGTTCCACCTGTAGTGGACCTTCCATCGCTGAGCGTTTGGGCCCAGAGTTTATTCTTCTTAAACATGAGTGGTACCTTACTTCTTTGCTTCATGTTTTTCCTAAGTTTCTTACTTTTTTGGTTTTAATATTACAATCTTACAAGATGGTAGAGGACAATGCTCTTTTGTTAGTTTTTTTCTCCCATTTCATTGATATGTATAAGCACAAAATTTAAGGTTTACAATGAAGTTGAGCATTTTGTGCACATACGTATCTTGTCAAGGTGACAAGGGCTTTCCCACTCTGCTTTTGTCCGTCCCCCTACCCACCCCTCTCTTCTTCCCTGCCCTACCCCCCTATTTCACTTTGTTTTTCATTTTAAATTCCATAAGAGTTGTGATCTGGGTTTCTGATATCAGAGAAACCATTCCATGTTTCTGAATTGTAAACAATACCTGTACAATACTAATTAAACTGTTTTCATTTACTTTTCTTTTTCTTAGTTAAAAATAATTTGAACATTTTGCACTCAGTAAAATTTTGATGCTTGGATCCATCCATTTTGTTTGAAGTTGTGGCCACCCAACCCATCTCACATCTTCCGCTAAGGGTATACCTACCCCTGTGACAAAAGCCGATGCAACTAAAAAAAAAGTGATTAAAAAAAGAGAGTTTGCAAATTAGAACAAGGATCTTTCACCGCCTTTAGTTAATGCTAATGCATTTCTTACAATTCAGATCATTAAAATTCTTCACAATGTTTTTGGAACCAACAGTTGTGAGCACACTGTCAGCATCACAAGCAAACATTCATTGTGAGCTTCTATTTTAATTTAAAAAATCTCAGTATGCTCTTTACCTTATAGATATTATATAGTAAGCGGGCTTTGCTAGAGGTTCTGTTTTCTTTCATTTATACAAAAAAGAATCACCAATGAATGATAGAGTCAAATATGCTGCCTTTTACCTCACACTGGAATTTGCAGAAAACCTTGAACATCAAAAGTAATAAATGTTTGTAGGATTTGGAAAGTTTATTATCAAATTATGGATTATAAAAATCAGTTAATTAACAATCTGTTGTAGCATTAGGTTTGCATTTTACTTTTAAGTATATACCAAATAAGAAATATGTGTTTGTTAATCTAGAGACTGATATCTGTACCTATGATTTAATAGACCTGGATGTTTCTAATTCTCCACATGTACTGTCTCAGATACCCTAAACAATTTACACATCCTGAAGTTTTTAGAAACAGAATCACATAATGAGCACTTTGATTAACTAAAAAACATAGTATAGATGCATTTAATGAATCACAACAAGCAAACTTAGAGATAATTGTCATTTAGTATTATATACAATTTTCACAAACATTTGTTGAATAAGCAACTTATTTTCAAATAATTACAATTAATACTAGTATCTAATGAAAATGAATTTTATGTTATAATTCAGAAGATTTCCAACCAAAACTTGGAAAATCAACCTCAGTCTGGCCTGTTTGGTTCCATATGTTTCTATGTAATGAAAATACATGCAAAGAACCTTTGCACTTTATGGTTTTGTATTCTTCTCAAGGCGAAGTTTTATTCATGTTTCCATAAGTCCAATTTCTCACTTAAATATGCTATGCTTTTTACAGGAAAGCGAAAAGTGGAATGCTACACTTGTAAAAGGAAATCAGAGCAACAAATGACAATTAAGAAAGGAGAACAAATATACCTAGACTGCCTCAGAAAAAAAAAAAAAAAAAAAAAACACACACACACATCCTGGACACTGTCCAGGAGAGCTTTACAGTTTTCCTGGGCCAAGTGAGTCACATCCTGCAAAGACAAATTTGTCTACAGGAATTTGTGTGTGTGTGTGTGTGTGTGTGTGTGTGTGTGTGTGTGTGTGTGTGTGTTTGTGTGTGTGTGTGTGTGTGTGTGTGTGTGTGTGTGTGACGAATAATGCCCAC
Organism: Ctenodactylus gundi; assembly: GCA_004027205.1. Taxonomy (NCBI): domain Eukaryota; kingdom Metazoa; phylum Chordata; class Mammalia; order Rodentia; family Ctenodactylidae; genus Ctenodactylus; species Ctenodactylus gundi. The sequence continues at coordinate 991,069 of PVKB01000137.1, forward strand.
CTCAATCTTATTCTGAAAGAGAGAAAAAAAAAGGTAATTTTAACACACCCTGCTTGAACTCTGTAATAAATAGTTTGGAAAGATTAAAAGTCCTTGCACAGTTTTCATCACTAAAGAGTTATCTTTGGTAAAAGTACAAATGGTAACAGGAGCCATATCTGTTCTCTGCCAGGTAAACACCAACAGTATTTTAAAAGCTATCTCCTAGGGATAGTAGTAATCCATGCTGAGTTACATACGAAAAAATTTTCTTTGAATAAAATTACAATTTGGGGTGCAGAGACAGAGTTAGGGAAAAAAAGAATTATATATAATATTATGTACACCTCACATCCTTGTCAGAATGGCTGACTATGGCAAAAGTTCAATGCAGGGGTATTTCTGTGTGTTTTCTTTTTTGAAAGGCTTCAAATAAGGTAAATTGGTTTTTGGATAAAATATAGGACTGCCCAAAATTTTATGGTGCGTTTTTCTTTCCAGTGGTTGTGAACCTGAAGATAAAGTCAAATATAACCATCACTCCTCCCAAATAATCAGGAATTTATTCTCCTTACATGCCAAATGAGCTCGTTCAATCTAATAACAATTTTATTAGCATATACTGATAGCTCAGAAATAATCTAGCAAATTCTAAGTAGTAAACGTACATGTTGAATTTTCTTTTGAATTCTACAAGTAGTGGAGTTGCAAGAAAGGGAAATTTCTATAAACTACTAACAACATGAACTATCAATAAGAATACAACTGCTTTGAAATGAAAGCATTTTAAAATTCAGCAGAGATGTTTCTTGAATCTTAGGTACATTATTGTGATTTGGTGCTTTTCAGAAAGATGCAGTTGTCACCAGCACATTTAGCAAGCTAATTGTCATATTTCTGAAGCAGAAAAATATCTTAGGCATAGTTGGTACTTGTCACAGTTGAGAGAGGATTTACTATTTTTCAGTTTACTTCTGATGATCACTTAAACTTCTTTTAATAATACTTAACAATCAGGTACTTAATAGTGCTTAACAATTAGGTACTTAACAGTACTTAATAATTAGATTACTTGATAGTACTTAACAATCTCCTTCCCCACCCTGACCCTGATATTAGTTAGTTGCTTTTAATCTTACTTCATAATTGTAGATTTTTCAGCATATTGATGTGGATTCATTTGAGATATTTTTTCAATTAGATTAGAAAAATAGAAAATGACATTTGTTCTCAACAGATTTTCATTAAAGGAGATACTGAGGTCATGCTGCTTTTTTACCTGAATGCACATGCCATGGATGCTATGAAGTTATTTCTGCATTAGCAAATATCTGCTGAACATCAGTATCGTTTTGCCAGCATGAAGCTTTTACTGCTATCGTTTGGGCTGCTTTTAGGAAGAAAGAAACCTGGCCAATGAGTCTCATCACTTCATGGGTGACAGCCCGCCATGTAACAGGGGTTAACGAAAGTAATGTGGCAGAGAAAAATGGCTCACAGAAAAACGATGAAAAACAACAGGCTTTATGGAAAACTGGACAAAATAAGACACACAGGAATAGATCAGCTGACACTGAGTCCCGTCCCCTACGTGTCACCTATCAAATTGATCACAGTTGTCTGTGGGCCAATGAGGATCTGAAAATTATCTGCCTGCAGAGCTTCTTTTGGAAATCAATTTGTCAAGGATTAAATAACAAACTAAACTCAGCTAGGGTGTGTCCTAAGGCTGAGGAGCAGAAAGTTTACGTTACCTTTTCCAGAGCTGCCTCGTAGACTATCATCTGTGTGTATGTAGTCTCTAGGAACCCTGTACTTAGAAAGGACCGGTTCAGAGGGGTTTTTGTTTCTTTGTTTTGTGCTTGTTTGTTTTGCTTTTGGTTTCGGGTGTTTTCCCTTTGAGTTTCTGCTTCTGTTTTTGCCATGATCGAGTCTAGCGCGTTCTCACGAACACCGAACTGCATTGCTATTTCCCAGCCTATTTGCCTATTTTTATTTTTGGTTTAGCAACAGGGTCTTGATAAGTTGCTAAGATGTCCCGGCTGGGCTAGAACTTGTGATCCTCCTGCCTCAGTCTCACAGAGTGCTGGAATTACCCGACTGTAACAGTGGGCCTGGCCCAGGCTTCCTTTTAAATTCTGACATTGTCATCTTGGGATTCTTAACTGTTTTTGAGCAAAGACCTTCCACAGTTTAATTTTGCAAAGATTGTAGTAAGTGAGGCAGCCGGTCCTGATCGTTTTCAGGTATTATTTGAAACATTTTTCTCCCTAATGATCTAATGTACCTCTCTGCAGATGTGATTAACAACAGGGGAGTGTTAGGAACGGAGGGATTAGTGGGCTGTCAATTTTCTTGACTTGATTCCTGTGAAGATAGGCATGTGTAGATTAGAAGGAGAAAACCAATTCCCTCTTGTTTCCACTAATTTCTGAATCACCTGCCTGTAACTCATCAAAGAGACCAACGTAGAAAATCAAGAGGACTAGCTTCAAAATTGCCATCTTGGTTTGTTAGAAAATACATAGTAAGAAAGATTTAAGTGTTCCCCAAAGTAAAGAATCTCCTTTTATTTGAATTAATTATAAAAATGAAAAGATTAAGAACAGTTTAACAATCAATTCTACTGATAAATCTAGTTCTTCCCCCCTTTATGAATTGTCTCTTGCTTGTATGAAAACGTAGCATCATTTCAACTTGTCATCGCAACTGGCCCACAGGAATGAGTTGTGGTCCATGAGGGCATCTCTCCACAACATTGGAGCAAAGCACAGACTCACCTGGTGTTCACTAAAAGACCATCTAACCTTTTGTAGATCCCTAGACATCTATAATCCACCTATCTCCAGCTCATAGGGAAAAATAAAGTAGGAGCATTTAACTTTAAATCTTGAGAGCAGAAATCATAGCTGGATTAATTTATTTTTCCTACGCATCATGTTTCAGATTTATAAGCACTTTCCTGTTGCATTCAATGCCGGATTGCATCGTTTTGCTGTTGTGCAGGTATGAGTAAGTACCGTCTAGTTCCCTGGCATTGCCATCGTTTGTCTTGGGTTCTACAGGCTTGCTGCATGCATGACAAAGCACTGTGACAGTCATTTGCACAGATCGGCCCCCACTGCTAGTCCCGCAGCTACAAATAGCAATTGATTATTATGCCGCCGTGTTATTGACTGTCACTATGAACACAAGCTTTATTTCATTTTTAAAGTAACATGCTGCAGATTTGTTTAGTATAAAAGCAAAACGGGGAAATATTCATTTCTAAGAATTATTTGCAGTCACAAATGTAACTTTAAATTCTAGTCATAAAACATTTACTTTACTTTAAATCATCATGAACAAAAACTTTATTATGGTATTTATTTTAGTGCAATGTAAATAAATAACTTCTAAAAGCCATAAGAAAATCAGCATAAAACTGAAATATTTTTTTCTCGTCTCAATTTCAGGAGATAAATGCATTGAAGATGATGTGATACCTTTCCTCCTCTCTTATTTTTCTGTCTTCTTATTTTAAAAACTTAAATGTTTTCCCTGTTCAAAAGGAAGATTGAAGCTGCATAGATTTTGACTGGTCTGATGTTCTAAACATCTCTAGTCTTTCTGAGTTCAGTAGTATCATATCTTGTTCACTTACTTGATATTCCAAACTGAATATGAAACTTGTAATGTAATCAAATAGTCTTAGCTTAAAAATTGCAGTTATGCAGAACTGTAGAGCTAATATGTGTCCAAGTTCTGTTGCTGAGAGGTACAGTGATTTATAATTGTGTGGCTTTCTAAACTGCAGATTTGACTTCCAAATTATTAGTATTATTAGTGGTATATTATTGGCAGGTAGCAAAAAGGTGTGTGTGTGTGTGTGTGTGTGTGTGTGTGTGTGTGTGTGTGTGCACGTGCGTGTGCATACTTGTGTGTGTGTGTGCATGCTGTAACCCCAAGACTTAGTTGCTTGGCTGTTCCAGCAAGTACACCATGTGTGTCTCAAGCTGAAAATACAAACTGGATTTAAAGTCGTGTTTAGAAAATGAAGACAAAATAAAATCACATAGTACCTCAAGGACCTTAACTTCCAAGGCCATTGAGCAGATCATTTATTGTTGTTATTATTATTATTTATATACATTAATTCCAAATTCTATAGCACTTTAGGAACTTGGGGGATTCATGACCATCTGCAACATTTTTTGGCCTTTTTTTCCTTCCTTGGTACTCCTGCCACATGTGCCACCGCCCTACACACACCCCTGGCCATTCTCAGAGACTCATCCCTTTCCTAGAAGTCCATTGCCTGCTTTCTACACTGCCTCCCATATTTGGAAATTTATATGTCATTGTTTTGTGAATTTCATAAGAGAGACATGCATCTTAGTCATTCTTTTATGTCAGGTCCATTTTACTAAGCATTATTGACTCAAGGTGGCCCCTTTTTATTCAAATGCTTCCTACCTGTCTATCTTTATGGGTGTATAGTATCCCATCATGTTTAAGCACCACATCATCCTTATCCATTCCTCTATGATGGGCAGATGGGTTATTTCCATGATTTGGCTATTATGAATTGTGCTACTATAAAACCGGATGTGCCTGTGCCTTTATCATACACTGACTTTATTTCTTTTGGGAATGTGCCCAACAGACCATTAGCGGGATCAAATGGGATTTCTGTTCTCAGCTTTCTAAGGAATCTCCAAACTACTTTCGATAATGGTTGAACCAGATTGCAGTCCCATTAACACCGTAGAAGTGCTCTCTTTTTTTCCCCCAAAGCCTCACCAATAATTTAGCAGATTTTGTCCTTTCAAGAAGACATTAGGCAATCAGATTTCAGGAGACAACTGGCCACGGAGCTGTTTGGGATCGGCCCAAACGCAGTTGCCACGGTGGGTTCTCACAGCACCAGCACTGAGCAGAGCCACCATCGTGTGTTCTGTGTTTGGTACAACATAAAACATTCTGCCATCCACTGCTAACATGTAACTTAGACATGGCATCTGCTTCTTGAAAAATCTTCTTATCCCTACATGCATCACTTGTGCTATTGAATCTGCAGTTCATTCACATAATCATGTTTAGTAAAAAATAAATACTTTGTAATTAATCAGACATGATTTGAAAAAGTATTTAAACTTGATCTATTTACTACCCGGAAGTATACTGTCAAAAGAGTATAAATATCTGGAAAGCAATTTTCCTTTCCACTCTGAGACCACCCACTCTCTAAAAATCTGTCAAATTCAAATTTTCATCTAGCGTATTTTTGCATAATTGCCATTATCCACACACAATTTAATTTTCTATGTGCTGGCAACAGAGGATAAAAGTACAGAGAAAACTCTATGAAACAGAAATAGGGAGAGCCAATCCTGTGCTTCACTTAAGATTCAAGTAGTCTATGTTAAAACCCGTTCAAAAACTATTTACAAGAAGGCAGGGTCTAATTCCTAAATGAGAAATAAGAAGCATCTTGTATTTTGCATACACCAAAGTTGTCAAATATTATTTAAAGACTATTTTCATCAAATATTTTAAAAGTTATGACTATCAGTGATCTAATGCCAGCATCTTTTATAAGACAGTTACAAAAATAAATATGATGAATAATCATTTTCAAAGTGTGCATATTTATACACGTACATACACACATATATATGCTTGTATGCATATATTTCTTAATATTAACCTGTATAAAGAAAATGAAAGGTAATATTCAATTCACTGTCATGACATATTTCAAACTGATGCTAAACAACTATGTATTTGTCAACTAGCATGATTTCTCTCTCTCCCTTGACTGCCTGTATTGTAATTTCATCAAATAGTCATTTGCTTTCTTATGATAATAATCCCTTCAGATCCCTTCCTTTTATCTGTTTCTTTGCATGTGATTTGTTGTTCAGCTAAATCCCTATTATAGAGACCTATGCGTTCCAAGAGTCTGATGAATAATTGGAAATATTTTATCCTTGAGCTTCAAAAAAAATGCTACAAATAATTATAAGCAAACATCTTCTGTGGTGTTCCACATCAATCCAATTCTGCTTTATGCTGTTTGTACTTAGAGAAGAAAACAGCAAGATCTTGGGTAGCAGCACTTGCCGCATGAAAGGGACAGATGTTTTGGTCTCCATTCCCTTTTCTTCTCTCTTCTCTGTTCTTTCTGGCAGCCCGAGCTGCTCACTCCAATACTTTCCACAGTTAGTCGAGCTTGTAATTTCACAAGGTACAGTTAATTATTGATCAATCAAAATGAACTCCATAATCCTTTTGGCAACTCATGCTGCACTTGAACTTCTCTCCTGCCCATAAAATAGCTTAATAGTCTCCAGTATAATGAACATGAAGGACACGGACTAATGTTCAGAGATCAGGCAAATCCTACCTTTCCTGACGGTGCCTGCTCAGGATTGCCCTTCATAACACGCCGCGTACTCTGTTTTTTCCTCAGCTCCTCAGCTAAGCAGAAAGCGCTTTCCTCATCCCTACCCAGATCCGACATGCAGATTTTAAACCTTCTCCAGAAAATTTCATTCCATTAAAATATTTAATACTTGAATATATATTCTACTTTTAATTCCATCTGCATACATTAATTATAACAGCAGTTTCATCAGCCTCAGATTTAAGTTTCAATAAAACTATGTACTAGTTTTCCTGAATAATTTCTTGTATGTAAAAAAAAGGAAATGACTTCATATCAAAGACTAATAGTGACACTTCTTCTCTAAGTGAAAATGTAGGTGATGAGGGAAAATGTTTTTAAAGTTCTATGGCCAACATACCTCTCTATGCTAAAGGATATTACAGTTAATCAGTGCCTATCTAGTCAATAAACGCATACCACTGACCTAGTATGCCCCAGACTCTTGCTCAGTGGAACACTGAATTGGGGGATCTAGAAAGTAAGCTTCGTCATGTGCATAACAGACAAAACCTTCTCCGGGAGGATCTGGGGACATGAACACTTTACAAGTAAAAGTGAAATTATTGCAATATGAGTAATAAAATTCACTCAGTCTGTTGCCCAAATGGTATTTTCCTTTTTTGTCTGATACAGGCAACCCTTGGTCTATCTGTCCAGCAAGTGCTGAAGGCCCCTTGTGTTCAAGGTTCTATACTTGCTACTATGCGAAGATGAATGAGCCCTGCTCTCATCCCGAAGGGTTTATCCACAAGCTCATGGCTTTCTTATCTCCATAATTTTAATTTAATTTGTGGTAGAAAAAATCAAGGAGTTTGGTGAATTAGTGAGCATCTATGTCCACCCCTATTTTACACGTTCACCTCTTTTCTATCTGACGATTGCCTCTCTTTCTACCCTGCCATTCACGTTGGGACATGTGTATGCATTTCGTCCGTTTCATAAGAGAGTCATTCTTTTGTGTTTGGTCCATCTCACTGAGTATTATTGACTCTAAGTGGCCCCATTTTAATTCAAATAATTCATATCTGTCTTTGTTTATGCCTGCATAGTATTTCATTGTGTATAGACACCACATCTTCTTTAATCATTCCTGTATGGATGGGCAGGTTTGAGTTTTCCAAATTGGTTTCCATTCCAGGGAGTTCAATACTAGGGTTGCTTCTCCTTCCTGGTGAGATCTCCGTGTATATTTTTGCTTCTTTACAAACAGTAATATGCAAACAAAAACTTGAAAAAAATTAAATAATTGAATTTTTCATTCTTGTAAATAGAAGAGATCAACACAGACGCATACAGTGTAAAAGTGCTTAAGCAACATCGCAAAAGGCCATAAAGAGATGTAAAAGCAAAGCAAAGCAAAGCAAAGATCTTTTGCTCTTAGAAAAGAAACTTTATTTTAACTGGCATGTTGTGAAATTTTTCTACATTTTATGAGTAGCTGAGCGGGGGTTTTGTTGTTTTGTTTTGTTCTGTTTGAGACAGGGTCTTACTCCATAATGCAGGCTAGTGCTGAAAGCGTCACATAGTCCATAGTGGCCTCGGACCCACAGCAACCCTCCAGCCTCAGCTTCCTGATCGTGGGGATTACTGGCCTACACCACCACGCCCAGTTTATGCGGTGCTGGTGAATAGGACCCAGGACATCGTGCTCACTAGTCAAATATTTTAACCACTGAGCTAGTCCTCTAGCCCTGAGCTGGATTTTTTAGAATAGATTATTTCTTATCAACTTGTAGATAAATTGAAAAAAGAATAAATGATAAGCAAGAAGGAGTGGTCAGTGACAGGAAAAGTACAGGTGTCCATGCAGTGCTCACTTACCAAGGCCAGGCACCTGCTCCTAGAGGCAGTGATTCCTTTGCTAAGTACATCAGCAAAGGAGAACTTGAGGCCCAACATGGCCAGAACAGGAATTTACTATCTCCTCAAGATTGTTAGCAGGTTTTTCTTCACCGTGAGGATTAGGTACTGCATGTACTTGTATTCTGGCCAGAGTCCTTGCTGGCTTCTGCTGCATGTAGCCCCAGGAGGGGATCAGTTTCACCAGAGAAGCCCCTGAACCTAGGAGCCTTGAGTAGCTGCTATCTGTACTATGCCTACTTCTTCTGACCGGGCAGAAATCAATCCTCAACTCTTTCTAACTTGCCACAAGTGAGAAGACAAGAGAAAAGTCAGCATGAAGCCATCACCAGCACCACCACTGGTAACTGCAGATTTGGACCTATCCCCGGAATCTTAGATGGTACCAGGGACCCAGTTTTTCTCTGCATTACAATATGCAGCCCAGAACCATGACCAAGAAATGTCTGTTGTGTCTGAAGCACAGATTCTGGGACAGTCTTCAGATTCTGAGATGAGATACATCCTTTCTCAAAAACTTCCAACCACTTCTGAGCTTTACTTCTTCCAGGATGTCTGACGGCCTCCTTAGCATCATCATGTCCACAGCCCATTTAGACCTAACAAGAACTCTCAGCTACAAGGTAAAGGAACAACCAGAAGGGGGAGAAGAGATACTGAGAAGCAGAAAGGCCTTTTCCAAGGCACTGTTCTAATCCTGTTATATAATTTTATTTTGTTTTCTTAAAGAGACACTCACATTCTATGAACTTCAGGAACCATAAAACATGAATCTTAGTCTGTCTTCAATATCAAGACAGTCAGATTTCCATCTTAGGTCACACTATCAGTGGAAGCATCCAGTCTGAATACAAGCACTGTTTTCCAGAACAGACCTTTCTCTGTGTGCCACCTCCATCCTGCTGTGAGAACCCTTTCTCATATTGTTTCTGCTGTTCTTTTTCAACCTGATTCTCATAAACTATAAGGTCTGATCAACAAGAATGCAGACATACGCAAGCATGGGTGTGCACATGCATGTACACACACACACACACCTCTCTGCACCATCTCTTTGATCTATAGGGTGAACTATCGGAATAAATAGAGAAACCATTCTCCAGGAAAAAGAAAACAACATAACTAGCATAGAAGAAATTCTGGCTGGTTAATTTTTATTTATCTTGTTTATACTAACTATATTTTTATTTGAATAATGGAAATTACCAAGGATCCTCTGAGAAAGTGCGGGTCTCACCTCTCCCCACATCATTACTGAAATTGATTCTCAAATGTCATTTGGAAACTTCATGGCACAGAAATCTGTATTCAAACAGCAGCACCTAGCATTGTGACCCGGTCTCAAACTAATAGTCCAGATATGCTCTCCTATGACTTGTGACTTGCCAAAATCCTTAGCCTCAGCAGGGTCATCTACAGCCCTCTTTGCAGAGTTACTAAGATGATGAAGTCAAATGTTACACATGCGCTGAGAATCAACTCTGGGAGGCACTTTTCTAGCATGTATCAGGACCCTTGACTAAATCTCCAGCATCACCAAAGTTTAGACAGATGATAGCTAGACAGACAGACAGACAGATAGATGATAGAGGGAAAAAAAGGTTAAGAAAGGAAATGCCGTACCCAAAATTTACACTTAATATATGCTGAATAATTTATATTTACTTTTACTTAGTTTTAAAACACCTTGAGAAAGAATATTTGCTTTAGTTAAATAAAGCTATAATTTTCTTGCCTACAGTTCATTGATATAAATGTATAAAATTTAAATACATATTTTGTGAAACTATGTTGCAAGCTGATTTTACATAGCACGTTATCTTGCTAAATACAGAAAATATTTATTCACTATATACTATTCATAATCTATTCTTTGGAGAATATCAATTTTAAAATCTCTTTCAAATGGACATATTTGTTTATTAAAATATGTACAGTCACCTTCTTTGGGGATATATTTGACAGCTTTCTTATGACTGAGGTATTGTGCCCGAAAGCTAGAGCTTAAAGGTGAGGAGGCTTCAATGGGTTCACAGCATTGGGGGCTCAGACAGGGCAGAAATGTGTGGCAGTTGGGAATGGTAGAAGAAAGCTCATCAGTTGATAATGGGAGAACAGTGAAGGAACATGTCAGAGACAATGGCCAAGGACTTCACATTATAGCCAAGGTTGCAGCTCATGACCCACCTAAACACACCCAAAAGTGAGCCTCCTAGGTGTAGCTAATACAAGCAAGTTGATGTGTCATAATTAATGATAACATAGGGTAAACATACTTCAGCAAACACATCAAAGTGGAAATGTCAGGAGAGATACATTGGTTTTCTTGTGGCAGTGAGGACCAAACTTAGGGCCTCACGCACAGTAGGCAAGTACTCTATCATCTTTCTATATCCACAGCTCTTGGAAAGAGATTTTTAGTAGACTATTTTATGATGTCACCAAGGAAAAAACAACAATAAAATGCACAGACCTACATTTTTTAGCAACTTAATATCTCCTAGTATTGAAGACACTGTATAAGAGTATACATAGGAATGACAGTCAATTATTAATAAGATTAGAAATGAAATACAAAAGATACAAAATACATTTATTACCAGAGTATAGGATGTGCTTTTGCAGATGAATTGTGTTGTTTTTCAATTTCTTCATAAGAAGGCTGTTCTTTCATCATAAAATTATCCTCTGAAGCAGAATACTATATAGTTTTGATCTGGAGTATCCCCTCTACCCCAAAGCCTCCTGCATTTGGATGTTCGGATGTAACAGGACAACTATGGAATTTTGTGTTATCAGGAGGTAGGACCTGGCTGGAAGAAACAGGTGCATGAGGTTTGACCTGGAAGAATAATGTCAATTTCTTAAGACTGAAGATTGTCTAGGGTAGAGACTTCAGGTGTGTGCTGTTGGCTTGTGAGCCAGTAAGTAAGGGAGAAGTACCCACTCTGGGCACGGAGGTTCAACTGGCAGATTAATTTGAGCAGAGCAATGAAAAAGAAACACTGTTACAGCCTTTCCCTGGGAAGGCTCTGGCCTACCTAAGTATCCAGGTATCAACTCACTCCTCATTTCACTAGTCTCCTGTTCCACCTGTTTTCTGCCTACGATGCTGTGAGTGGCTCTCCGGCATGGTTGCCAGTTGCTATGAATGGACTTTGTGAGACCTTTTGAAACTGTGAGCCAAATGATTCCTCCCTTAATTTGGGAATGTCAGGTATTTTGTACCAGCAATGAATTACTAAGACAGAAAACAGGAAAGGCTTCTTTTTATTTTTCCCTGTAAAGGGACAGCTAATAAATACTTTCATTTCCCAATGACATGGTTAGTGTTATAGTTTGGGTGTGGAATGTTCCCCCAAAGCCTCATATATTTGGATGTTGTGGAATACCTATAGGACAATGTGCTTTTAAAAGGTGCGCTCTGGTTGGCAGAAGCAAAAGCAAACATCCTTGGCCTGGAAGGAGTATGTCATTGGGGCTTAATGCAGAAAGGACAGGTCACTGGGACATGATGTGGAAGGATATATGCTAGCTCTGTTCTTGCTAGCTTTTTTCTTCCTAACTGCCAGGGGTGAGTAGCTTTCCCCTCAGCCAGGCCTCCTCCTCGTGGTTCCTCTGTTTCTAGCCATTGACATATGGACAGAGACCTTCTGAAACTCTGAGCTTAAATAAACCTTTACTTCCTCAAGCTGTGGGTGTCAGGTGTTCTGCACCAGCAATGAAAAAGTAACTAAGACAGTTCTCTGCCATTATTTTTCTTTTTCATCGTGGTGAGAATGCAGTAATGGACAATGAAGAAACGGGTGTGGCTGTGTTCCAGTGAAACCTCATTTGTACAAAACGCAGCAAGATTTGGTTCATGGACCTTAGTTTGACCAGCGCTTCCTACAGTACCACATGGCAAAAAGAATAATGCAATCAAGAATAAAAGAATCTGTGGGGAGAAATGGTGAAGTTACAGGAAGTGGGAGAAATTTCAAAATTAAAAAAGAAAGAAACAGGATTTCAAATTCTTTATTCATTCTTCTACACTACGGCAGGAAGCTTTCATTTTTTATATAAACTCTTTTATTGATAATTAACATCTTAAGCAATAAGTTCTATTAATTCCAATGCCAAGGGCTCAAGATAGCTTAACTTTATTGAAGTTGCATCTGTTTCCAGGAGTTTCAATGCAATGCTTACAAGCAAAAGTTCAGCCCTGCCTCCCCCAGTCCATGAAAATCCCAGTTTTCAGAGAAGAGATAAACAGGATTTTGTTCTAGCCTCTCTCCTAGACAGCATTATGATACTACCGCAGACCCCTGAACCTGGTAACAATCGTTCGTGCTTAATACTACTTTGCTTGTGCTGTTTAAATACAGAGACTGAGCTCTGTGGATTCTCGGTAAAACAACTTTGGCAAATAGAAAAATAAACTTTGTCTCAGTGGAAGATTAGGAAGGGGGGCCCAGTGGAGGTTTCAGAGCAGTAAAATCCATGCAAAATGAATTTGGACAAGAATAGTCTGTCTAAGATATCAATTTGCCCAAATAGCATATTTATAGACTATTATTGCATCTAGGGGGGGGGGGGGGACCCAGCATATTCAGACTGTAAAATTTCACTGATAAAAATGATCCATTCTCAAATGTCAACCGACATTAAAAGGGAGAATTTGACACTTTTAAATAAAAAATGATGCACAAATTACACAAGAAATCTATGGAGACTCCGTCAGGTCTTTTTCCCTGTTCTATCCTGCTCTAAAACACGCAATAAACCTTTTTTTCAACTGGAAAGGTTTAATCTATGTGTATGCAGGGACTTAGCCGTGATGTCTTCTCTCTTTCTTGGAGGGATGTGTGCAGGGTTTTCTCAGATATTGATTGTGAAAGTGATATCACACCAGAAGGTACATTGATATGGTGTCGGGTAAAAGAAAACGGCCAAGGATCCTTACAGTCTAATCAAAGCTCTGTCCGAGCCCCACACTCTGATGAAATCCAATCAATAAAGACGATTAAATGACACACACAGAGTCATCAATATTAAATACACTCCATTTCCTGTACAAGGGCTGGGTAACACAAAGTGGACAAGATAAAATTTGACTTCACGGGTTTATTTACAGAGCCTGAGCTGTATTTAAATACAAGTATGAATGCTTGACTCAGCCCTCATTTTCCAACAAATTAAGGTGCAACTTATGCATTTACCATCCTCGTCATATCAAATGGACTTTGAAGGTAACAATTATTGAGTTTGCTACACATCAGTCAATGTGCTAATTGCTTTACAGTTATTATCTCATCTGCAATATTGCCTTCTTGCCTGCCTTAAGGTTAAAGAAACTAAGTGTAAAGGTGTGCATTAAAGTGGAAGAGTTGGAACCTGACGCACAGCCTCTTGACTACAAAAGACATGTTCCTTTCTCCTGCGGTCCAAACCGGTTGCTAATTAACGTGTTCCTGGAAACCCCACCAGGTTGTCTGTTTCCTGAATGCTTTTCCTTCTATAGAGAGTAAGGGCTGGAACTAAACAGCCTAAAGTGCCTCCGTTGATTGGAAGGACTAAGAGTCAGTGGTACAGCTACCACTAGGTATTTATAAAGTGTGAACATTAGCACTTCATTAAAATTGCCCATTTATTGCTGAGAAATGTTTGGGAAATAATTTTTTGCTCCCATTTTAACTGGGGTACAGTCTAAGAAAAATGAGCAAAGTTATTTTGAGACAAAGTTTACTCTACTATATTCAATATTTCTGGATTTTGGTAGAATGGAACCTTCAATGACTCAATGTGGTGTATATAAGAGAAGCAGTTGGCTTTTGGGCTACAGAATACTTCTCCTTAATCCCAGGTAGTAAGCTTCCAAATTTTTCTTTTATCACATTTTCTCATTTTTTAAAAAACAAACTCTGCCACCAATTTAGTCAAATTTTCAAAAGTAATTTAAATGTGCACTTTAAAAAAATTATACAACACATGTATTGCTTCACATATGCCAGGTTCTGTTTGAAAAATTTTACAAATATTAATGTATTTAATGCTCTAAGCAACCCATTGAAGTAGGTACAATTCTCTTTTCCCCATTTCATAGATATATAAACTAAGAGATAATTTAAGTGACCTTCACAGTCACCCATGGGGACAAAAGTGGAGCCAGAGATTGACCCCAGGTATTTGGCTGTAAAAATGACCCATTCACCCACCACAATCTGGCCCTGACCCTTTACATAACCTACAGGTCTCAGAGAGAGGCTGTATAAAGAAGGTAGACAAAGGTAGACACTTTACAGTGCCTATAGGAAATAAAATCAAAAAACATTGCAATGAAATGTACTGCAGGAATGTGATAACCACAGAAAATATTTTGTTTGCAGAAAGTCACTAAGTCACAGCTAAATTTACTGCTGGAGAATGGAAGAGAACAAGTGTGGTCATAGTCTCAGTTCACAGGAGCGCTTAAACAGCTGGCAGGGAATTATGAATTGTGACTAGTACTCCCCACTGTTGACATGTTGGACATGAGAGTGAACGTCAGGAAGTTCTTTAAAAAGATCAAGTTGTATGTCCAGTAAGCAGTTCTATGAAGAAAAAAATTACTCACTGATCACCCTGAATCACATTTTCTGTGCTTTTCAGAGCAAGAGTAACAAATATCTGCTTGTTTAATTTAATATCCTAATTATAGCAATAATTAATTAAAGTCCTTCCTGCTTTGGCTTAAGAAGAAGTATCATAGCTATCAAGCTCACCTATGTCAGAGTTGCTATTTTTGTCTTCTCCTTCTCGCTCCCCGACCCGCCCTGGATGTGTGTCTTTTCCTCCTGGTAGGTAATCTCACTGATTTCCTTTGTCTAGTTACGCAAAATAACAAATGTCAAAGCTTGGAAACTGGTAATTTGGTAAATTTAGACAATCGCCTCATAACCACATTTTAGTACACCTTTGAAGCGGTGGCGGTTCAAAGGCTTTGAGAACACAACTGTTGCTTTGCTATTACTATGAGTCATTTGAAGTAATTGGTCTTGTCTGATGTATGTTTTGAACTGAGGAAGTGGAGCTTTATTACCACAATCAGATACAGGTTTTCGGCCGAGGAAGTGGCGTTTTCCTTGCAGATGTAGATGCATTCTCGATAAGGCAGAAAACAGACAGATGTGCCTCTCTGCACTGGGGAAGAGGTGTGGAGAAGGAACATATAAAAGTTGAGAGAAGTCCATGAATTTACAGTAAAGTGCTCTTGGAAGCAGTCCCAGACAGGGAATTTCTCACAAGCAAGCAAGTCATAATTTAGAAACAGACTTTAGACTTTAATTTTGATACCAACCTAAACCTACCTATTATCTTCATCAAGTTAATTGTGGGCCAGTGATTTACACACAAGTCAACTGGTTAAACAAAATTATCTTTGTCAAAGAATATTAACTTCGAGCATTCATACTTTTCTGTTACAACCACAGCTTCTAAGATAAAGCCAGTTTTTACACTATCAGATTTTTAAAATGAGATACATTGTTTCAGAATCTATTCCATGAATAAAAAATGCAAAATGTGCAACTTCAGAGAAAACACCCATATATGCTACACATCATTATATCTGCTCACAATAATTTTTTGTTTTTGGTTTCCAATGTTTATATATGTGTATAGGTAGGCAATATAGCCAAATATAGAAAATAATTATGGGTATGTGTGCACATATACTCATATGCCATTTCTTTTGAAGATATGTTTATAGGTTTTAAAAATATTTTCTCAAAGCAGTAAATAAATGTTTATTAAATGTTTGTAGTGGGTCAGACATTAGGCTAGAAATCAGAATACATCGATTATAAGGCAAAAATCCTTATTAAAGGACCAAATATTCTAGCAAGTAAAATGACTAAATAGAACAAGCAAAAGCCATCAAAGATGTAGAACAACAGAAGAGAATACACTAAATTTTCCCAAAGAAATTATTTGACTACCTGTATCTGGGTGGAGTCTGTATCTAAGCTTTATTGAAAGAGGAAAGGCAGAAGCTTATCTATAGAAGAAGGGAAAGGTATGGTCTAAACCACCTTGGGTCTGTCTAGAGGATAGGAGAGCGAGAGGGTGAAGAGAGAATGGGAAAGGGAAAGAGAGGAGGTGAGCCCATCTGCAGCCAGAGGGACAGAAGAGGCCATCTTTGGGCCAGAGAGAGAGATGGGAGAGAAGTATATGATCCAATAATTTTTGTAAAATATTTATATCTGTATTCCAAATATGCTGCTGTATCTGTAAAATCAGGATGTTTCATGATGTCCTAGCAAAGTCACTTCACAGCCTTTGGGGGAAGCCACTGTTCTGACTTTAATCTACAGAATGCTTTCCTGTATTTCAACTTTATGTAAATCATATTATATATTAATATATATTAGAAACGTTTTGTGCCTAAATCCTTTTGTTTAGCAAATATTTAGTTTTGTTTGTTTCAGTCTCTCAGTATGTTTGTACATTGCCCAGTGGCATTATGGTCTAAATATAAAATACCCTCCAGAAGTCTCCTGTATTCAGAGGTGATTAGGTCTTGGGATGCTTTCCTCATCATTGGATTTGTGGTCTGACTGAAGGAATAGGTCGCGATCTGGAAATCCTTTTGCTCCCGGCTTCTTCCTTCTCTCTCTGTTTCGTGTCTATTATGCAATGAGTGGCTCTCCTCCATGCCAGGCTCACCATACATGAACAGAAACCTCTTAAACCATGAGATAAACTAAATTTGTCATCCTTTAAGTGTGTCAGAAATTGTGCTCTAGGAATGGGAAAGTGACTAAGCAGATTATTCTTACATAACACTCTATAGCATTCTACTATGTAAATGAATCAAGATTTTATTTTGAGGATATCTCAGTTTCCTCCAATTTAGGCCACTATAAGTAACTTGAGCATGGTTCTTTTGTCTTGTAAATATCTGAACGTTTGGCTGAGATAGTGTTACAAGATAATTACTTTGCAAATCATGGCCAGATGACGTCACATGGGTTTTTATTGTTTTGTAGCCCCACAAACAGTGTATGAAAGTTTTGGTTGCTCCAGATCCTAGTGAATATTTAGTGTTGTTAGTCTTTAACTTGGTCTCTCAAAAATGCCCATAGTGAAGAACTGTTCAATGAGCTTCTTGGCCTGCTTTTCTTTAATGTCTGTTTAATTATATTGTCTGTTTGTATTGACCAATTAATTTTTCATTAATGAAATGTGGAAAATCATTAGCAGGGATAGACAAATGTACAAATCTACAAATGTACAAATATACACGTGCAACTGCTTCATGGATTGTCAAAAGTGCATATTATAAATATTTTCTCCCGTGTTTCTACTGTGGTTACAGTCATGCCCTGGCGTGCCCCAGCTACTCCATTACCCTACAAAACTTTGAGTCTCCCCCAGCTGGAGGTAATGGAGACCATCGCACACGGAGGCACACGTACTCAGTTGTTAATCTCAGCCTTCTTTATCTTTTCCTTGCTTCCTTTTTTTTACCACTTCCCAGAACCTCTGCTAAAATTTTATGCTTTTTTAATATTCATGCCCTCCTCATAGACAAAATTAGAACTTCCCCTTTATGTTTTGACTAAAAATGTTTTTTTCTCATTCATTTTTATCAAATCTTTCTCCTCTAGTGTTTCACAACTCACTTGTTTCCTCGCTGACCGACTCTTCTGTCTTGAATTTTACTTCCTCTTGCTGCACAACAAGAGTCACTGTTCCTATTAAAATCAACATACACCCTGGACTTGCCTAGGTACAGTGTGACTGTCACCACCTGAGGTAGTTTCTACTGTATCTCAATTCTACAAATGTAGAAACTTCTGCTCATCGAGTTTGGCAATATGCCCATGGGCACAGCATGAAGGTAGATTGTCAAGGCAAGAAGCACAGCCCAGTGGTACACGCTTAACTGCCCTGCTTGTATTCAGTGCAATCTATTCTCCTTTAGAAAAATTGCTAGGTTTAATATTTCTTTCTGGGTCTAGAGACACAGCTCAGGGGTGAAAGTGCTTTCTGGGAAAGCTCAAGGCCCTTAGTTTGATTTCCTAGCACCACAGAAATCTGGGCATGGTGGTGCACACCTACAATCCTAGGACTCAGGAGGGTGAGGCAAAAGGATTACCATGAGTTTGAGGCCAACCTGGGCTCCACAGAGAACTTAGGACCAGCTTGGATTGCAGCGTCAGACCCTATCTCAACAGAATAATAATAATTAATAATAATAATAAATTTTTCTTTCCTACTTCATCATGTTGTTATCTTACTAACACATCACATCCTCCCAATATATTTTAGTATATATATATATATATATACACGTGCTCACACAAGTACTTCCAGCTCCCTTTCAACCACTTTCCCTTTCCATTTTCTCTGTTCCTCTTTTCCTATTGGGGGAGTTTCTGAAATTGTTACACTTATATTTAGTTTTAATGCCTAGATACAAACCTTATTTGAAATTTTGTATTAGACAAAATGGAAAGGTAGAACCAAGTGGACAATTACGCAATTGATAATATCACCAGTGATCTAACTTCACCCCACTCTACTGATGTCTTTGGCAGTCTCCTCAATTAGCTTATTATCCCTTGCCACTATAGCACTACCTTCATGTGGTTGTCTTACTGCATTTTTGGAAGAGTGTCTCTGGCAATCTATTTTTCACTGCTCTCTTTGTTTTCTTACATAAGTCCAGAGTCTTCGTTTTTTTCCCCTCTTCCTTTTTCTTTAAGTAACTTTTCTAACATCCACAAACTCATCGACATGCAAATGCTACTTCATTACTGGAAAAGGAGTGTTTGTCTTCTAGTCCACTTGCAAAGGGGGATAAACAAGTCATGCCAGACTACCTCTAAGAGTAACCGTATCCCTGTTCTAATCCCAGTTTCAGATACAGCTAGTATGTGTGTGTTGATTACTATATTCCAGGCACTTCTCCAAATGCTTTATAAGTTTTAATTCATTTCATCCTCACAATAATCACATGAGGTAGATACTATTATTATCTCTACATGAGATATGAGAAACCTGGGATGAAAGAAAGTTAGTAAGTCACCCAAAGGGCCCTTGCTAGTAAGTGTCGAAGCTAGGATTTAAAATAAAACAGAGGGACTCTGGAGGCAGTTTCTTACTAACTATGCCGCATGATGTTTAAATCATAAAAACTGTCATTGGTAGGATTGTGGCATTATAGAAGTTTCCCAAGGAATCTTTTACATAGATCATGTAGGAGGCCTGACTGATAGAAAGGTGATCTCTGCTGTGCGCCCATTGTCACAAAGCTAAGACAGGAGCAAAGTAAATACCGATTTTGCAGTTTCAGACACCATAGCTTCCTTACCACTGTCATGGAGATCAGAGAAAAGCAAAGGCAGTTAAACTGAGTCAACGATTTGAACAAAGAAAAGAACACTTATAATCTCCTTCAGTCTTCTCGGAGTCCTAACATGGAGCTGTGAGATGCATTTTCACTTTCTAGGGTATTAAAGGGACCGAAGGACCTGCTGCATTGTGCCACTTTTCTGCCTTCAACCTTTCCATGGCTTTCCACACGAAAATAAACAGGATACACACTAAGGAACACATAACTTCTAGCAGCGTCAGGCTCACACCGACTTCCCTCTCCTTCTTTCATCCACCTTTAATTATCTTTTTCTTTTGACACCCACTTCCCAATTCTTGGCAAGTCTAGCTCCTTCTCACAATATAAACTTTCTGTTCGTAAAAGGAATTCTCGGGGCATCTAACCTAAGTGCTCACCTTATCCTCTTCAGTGAACATCTAGTGTCTCATCTTCCTTAGTTCTTATCCTAATCTAGAATTGCTGAATTTCTGTGTTTTAATTATTATCTAATTATTCATTCTTCCTCTATCTGACTAGCCAGAAATTTAATTATTATCTAATTATTCATTCTGTCTCTATCTGACTAGCAGGAAAACTTCTAGAGAATAGGATTATTTTTCTTACTCAACATTACCTTTATAATGTTTAACATAGAGTATAGCATATGTTAAAAGTTTTATTTTTATATTAAGAACTAAAACTTACTGTATTTCATTGGGTTTCTCTACAATATTACTTTGTCTGCTAACTTATATGAATTTCACTTTCCTGTGTATATTTACTAGAAAAAAGCTTCAAATTTGAAATGACAGACTTCTATTCATATCCAGTTCTGTTAACTAAGAACCACATGATCAAGGGGGTAATATGAATTTTTTTTGCTTGTTTGATGAAAAAAAAAAGACAGAACTGAACATGCAAGTTCAGCCTGATCACTAAGTGCAACAACATGCATAAAGTACTTAGCTTAGTTCCTGCCACACAACCAAAGGCAACAATTGCTGATTTATTTTCTCCATCCCTCTCTATTCCACCTGGATACTTCCTTAGGGACTCTTGACTAGCATATCAAAGCGAAAACATATTAGAAAATAATAGTCAACAAAAATTAAGCTTTGTCTATTATAAAGACTCTAAGCCACATCTTAAAAGCCAACCTCTCAACAACACCTAGAAACTCTTATGTAGGAAGAAAAATAATTGAGAGGTAAAAGTTGACACCGAAGAAGCACAACCCTGAGTCTCTCTCATTTGCTTCACTGCCTTTAGGACTTTACTTCTGGCCATGTGACTCTTGAGAATATCATCTTAGTTCTCCACCTAACTTTGATCTTTAAAAGGCTGGTCACAGTACATTTCCTGGAAACCCAAGTCCAAAACCGTAGAATGATGGGGGAATTTTCTCAATAAAACTTAGGCAATCCATTGTCATTTTTCTCTCCATCTGTGGAAAAGGGTGTAGAAAACTCTTCATAAATTATTTTATGTTTGTTTATGTTGATTTGTTTGTTTGTTTTAGAGACAGATCTATTTCCATATTCCAGATTGGTCCTAAACTCACTATGTAGTCCAGACTGGCCAGCAATCCTCCTGCCTCACTCTCCCAAGTGCTGGGAATACAGGCATGTACAATCATGCCCAAATAATTTTTATGTAGTTCTGGGTCAATGCTCTAAGCACAGAGCTGTACCGCCCAGCCTAGGATTAATCTTTTAATAAAGATCTTGACAGATGTCTTTTAGTATGCCAGTAGGTCCAGCATGTTCATAGACTTGTGATAATTCTTGTAAGAGTGGGATCCAAGATCTTGTGGTTTTGACTTCAGGAAGAACAAGGAAAACCTTAGCAGGAACAGTGAAGCCCTATGTGCAAAGGAATTTGGTTGGGTATTCATGGCCTATTTCATTTCTACCCAACCATACCCTTCATGAATTCTGCTCCTGTGTGACCAAACCAGGTCTGTTTTAAGGTTGTAACTTTTAACTTGAACTCATGCTGGCTCTTTTTTTACTTTATTTATTTAAAAATGTTCACATGTATGTGGGTGGGTGGGTGTGAATGCTTTGGATTTTTAAGTTTCTCTCTCTCTCTCTCTTTTTTCTTTTTTTCCCACACATTTAACTGGGTTTATGCTTAAGTCCAAACAAGACTGACCTGAGCAGGTTCCCATGGTTTGCTCCCTGCTGGCTAGATCCCCACACTAAGGCATTCCCAGGGACTCAAGGGCTGGGACCCATAGGATTCCATCAACCAGGTGGCTAACAAACCTTTATTTTTTTAATGAATCACAATCTGCTGACGAAGGAAGAGAAAGTTGCATGCTTGGAAAAGAAATAGATTATGGTGTGTTTCTGTAATAATACCAAAGCACAGGATTTCATGTTTTGCATTCTCTGAAAGTAAAATAAAACAAAAATTATTTTCCTTTTATGTATTCCTAAATAACAATTTAGTTTTGGAAAACATTACTCTTTCTAAATTGAAGATAGTTTTCCTGAAAAGAAAAAATAGAGTGATTAAAACTTTGTTTTATGAAAAAAAAAATCAAAAATGTAGCATAAAAAATGAAAAAAGTATTAATTTCTGCTCAAGGATTTTTGGTATGATTTTATGAACATATCTTAATAAGTCCTCCTCCCTCCCATGATACAATGCTTAACATTAGAATTACACAAAAAAATACTTTAAAATTTATTCTTTGATAAAAATTAGTCAGAATGTATACCTTTTTTGTTTTCTTTGACTTTTTCGTGACCTCCAAAAAATAGAGAATGCCTCACTTTTATCTAACACAAAGCAATAAACCAATAGAACCGACTATGAGTAATAAATTAAGCAGAACTCCAGAGATTAATGAATTGCTGATTGTTTTTCTGACTAGTATTACCAAAAATAATAATCAGTGACATTCATAGAGGTTTTCCTCTTTTTTATTGTTGTTGATACTGTTTTCTATTTACAACGAAGTACAAATGTAAAAACTATTTCTACTTTCTGTACTACTACAAATTGGATAGCACTTAATTTTGGGGCTAGAGTTTGTTCACTACTGGTTTAATAAAAGTAAAATTAGTATCACCTCCATTTAGAGAGGAGTAAACTGAGGCATATAGAAGGAAGTTAATATACAAGAGTGACACATCTAGTTTCCAAGAACTTCATCTAAATATGCTGACAGTGGCAAAAATAAAATAATTCCATAGATCTGAGAATTTTTGCAAATAGGAAAAATATAGAACATTTCTATCAAATGTAATATTTACTGTAACTGGAAGAATCAACATAATCTTGGTTGCTTAATAGACATTTTGTTGGATATACTTGTAGATATACTATATCTTCACCTATGGTACTGGCACATATAATATTAAATGACATCTTTTTTGACACAGGGCCTTACTCTGATTATGAAATAATCCCTAGTCATGCTCACAAGTAATCAAAAGAATTTTTTTCCATTTGAATTTTAGCAATTCATATTTTCTAGCCTTAATTGAGTATCATGACTTATTTCTGATTTTAAGTTTTCCTGTTTTTGGATATCTTTCCTGTGTTAGAAACAGCTAAGTCAAGAACACATTAACAGTTTCTGAAGCACAGCCTCAGCATTGCTCAAATGGAAAAACTTTTTGGCCTTAAGATGATTTCTTTTAGTAGTCCTCAATCTTTAAATTGAATGGCAATCATTCTAAGTTTTACTGATTAGCCCAACTGTCAAAAATTGTCAAATTAATGTCTAGTAAATAAAAATTCATAATTTAATTCTGTATCTGCAGATTAATTGTAATTTTGAATTTCAATTATTGAAATCAATGTAGCCAAGGTTAAAAGGACACCTACCCATTTAAAATATATACTGTCATAGAGTTATTTTCTTTTCAGAAGCAATATTATGTTGACTATTGAAGAACAGAGTTGATATCTTTATTGCAACTTTTGAATGCATCTTTTTTATTACTGTGTATTTTGTTATAGATTTTGTTCTATATAAGACTGTTAACTCTGAATATAACAGCAGGATCAACTGAGAAATCTAAGGAACTTGTACATGGTAGGCATGTCTAAAATTAGAAGAAAAATATCCAGCAGATTTTTTAAAAGTGCTTCTTAACCATATCTATGCAATGCGAGTTTTAAAAATAACTAAATTAGAACTCAAGAGATGCAGAAAGAATGTCAGATTTCTATCACAGCTCACATTCCTGCCTGTGACACTGAGGTGCATTGTCATGCACAGGACAGCCGGGGGTGGGGAGTGGGGGAGAGGGCTTAGGAAAACAGATGGCGGCAAGGTTAGGCCAGACAGGAGGAAAAGGGAAGGTGTGACCACCCAGGAAGTGCTGGCAAATTACAGTTTATCCTCTCACCTTCAGGTAGAAAAGAATAAAAAAAGTACAATGTAAGGCGAATACCAGTCAGCCTCAAGGGCCAACACCACAGCTACATGTACACAGTTTCTACCAAGAGAACTAAGAACAGAAGACAAGACAGAAGTTGGGAGATTGCCACAGGAAGTCAGGAGATGGTAGTGCAGCCATGCAGCAAATGCCCTGGGATCATCTTTGAAGCACATGCAAAGCCCTGTTAAGTTCCCAGCCACAGTGTTTCCTTTAAGAACGTGGTGCTATTTGATAGGTAGGTGAGATGTAGTACTTTAGCAACATGGATAGATGCAGCCGTATTGAGCAGCCGTTCCTGCTTCTTACTGTAGAGTAATGAAGGAAAAAAAAAAAAGCTTCACAAAAGGAAGAAAAATACACTGGAAAGGCACTAATGTAAGACCTATGAAGTTCTGGGAATTGGTAACAAAGGAGATTTTGAAATCAAATTAAGATTATCTTTGAAATTCTCAAATGGTTGTATCAGCAGAATCAAAAACCTAGCTGTTTTGTGTGTGGGCAAAATGTAATAAGAGATAGCGTTTTCTTAAAGGGTAATATGTCAGAGGAATCACTTTCAGTCTTTGTACCAAACGCTAGATAGTTAAATATACCCTGTGTACCCTGCAGTGTCACTCTTATTTTTTAAACCATCATACCCTGCAACAGATTCCTCTTCCTAAAAGCGCTGCCTGACATTTGATGAGTACATTTCAAAACTGCACTCAGTGTCTACATCAAGATTCCTCTCACGATAAACTGATATCTAGAAAAAAATGAAAGTTGACTGAAATCTGTGCTCATAGTTCCTACAGCTACTTGCTTAACAATTTTCACCTCCTTGTATCTACCCCAAATTGTTTTCATGCACTGCAACAATGAGGAGGGTTGGCAGGAAATAGGAGCACGGGAAAGTGTTCTTAAAGAGATAACATCGAAAAGCAGAAAAAGAAGGAGAAAGCACGGACTTTTGAAAGAGAAGATGTGCAAGAACTGAAAGTAATTCAATGGTTGAAGACACCGTGGAAGGACAAAAGGAGGTGATGACTTAAGGCTACAGAGCCTGATGTTGACAGTTTGTGAGGTCTTAACAAACAGCGATGAAGGCCTGAGCGTGTTCTCAGGAAGTCGACAGGGAACCGTTGAAGGGTTTTAAGTAGAGAGACGAGAGGTAAAGTGAGGAAAGCTCTTTCTACTCACAGTGGGAGTGGAGATTGAAGAAAAACTAGATTCGAGGCCAAGAGGTGAGTCGGAGGATCTTTTCAGAATCCGTGTGACAAATGATGGTTAGTCACAACAGAATGCTACAATACAGTAAGGAACCTTGACATTGCAGTGGATGTGGGGAAAAGAGAAAAGGAAAAAGAAAAGGTGCTGCACACCCTCCTAGCTTCGAATAGAGATCACAATAATTAGTATAGGTCAATTGGAAAGGAAAAAAAAAAAAATGCCTGTATCTTCAGACCTATAACTTTTGTCTTGGACTTGAAGTATGACTTCCAGAATCTGCCACCGACTTTCTCACTGTTCATTAACTATTAGAGAATTCTGCATAGAGATCAGTTATTTGTATTAAAATTGAAGTGTGCAAATTATTAAATGCCCTAAATTATCACAACGAGTAACTCTAATTGCTATCAATTAAGACCTTGGATTATTCCCTACCTAAAATTAATCTTGTTCCTTTGGAAAGTGTTTCTGAAGCAAAATGAAAGCATTACCATCCTATGAACTCATAAGGTAAAATACATTATAAAGAATTTTCTTTTCTAAATCATACTTTCTACAACATGAATCCTTTTTATCAGTTATTTTAATAGTAACTATATATATAGTTATTCCTAAATTTTCCTAAATTGCAAATTCATTATTTTTGAATCAGTTCCAAACTTTCTACTTACTATTTAGAAGACTTCCTGCAAGACACAAAATCTATTGTGCATTTTTTTACCCGACTACAGGAGTGTAGAAGTATACACTGTTTCCTTTAAAAATGGAGTCATCATTCACAGCTGTAGATGTGTAGTTGTAGCGCCAAGATGAGACAGATGTGGTTCTATTCACTCGGGGACAGGTGCTACGGAAAAGGAGATAAAACATTTGTAGAAAGTGTAAGCAACTGCATCGCTGTTGCTAAATAAATAAACTCTCTGCCAAAAACTTCACTTGCTTATTTCTCCTTATTTCTTCTGAATGTTTATTTTAAGATCTGGTGGAGCTATGCTCTGTTTAGTTTTATTTTCTAGTATTAATCAAAAATGTACAGTTATGTACACGTGTTTGAAAAGGTTCTATAACGTCGAGGATCCATACCTTTCAGGGTGCCATTTTCTACCAATGTTAATTAATATAAAGCCTCTTAATTCCCAAGACACACACCAAAATCAGACATAATTTCTGGCAAAATCATGCCTCCAGTCCTCAGAAAAGAAAAGGTTAAAGGTTAAAAATAGGGTCAAGAGATCCCTAGCAGTAAAGGAAGAAAAAAGTAACCATATATATTATATATATGTATGTAATATATATGTATATATATGGTTATATATATATATATATATATATATATATATATATATATATATTAAGAAACAGCTTGGTGAGCTGCAAACTACGAACAGTACTGGGTGTTGAAATCTGCAGCTGCTAGTCTAGGGCAAAGAAACAGAAGATGATTTTGATTTTAAATATTCCTTTCAAATCTGACTCCAAAAGAAGGGACGGGTGGGAATCCGCAGCTGGGAGAGGGGAGTAGAAAAGAAGATTCTGATTTTAAATGTACTTAATCATAACGCAGAGTGGAGAAGGAACAAGAGTGATCTGCAGCTGGGCTGAGGACAGCAGGAGCTAGGTTGGAATATCATCTTCATTGTAAACGCACAGCCTTGGGTGTGCTGGGACCCTGGGGAGCCGGCAGACTTGTGAATGGACAGGGAGATGTATCCCCAGGAAGAGACTGCAGATGGAAAACTCTGCCTGCTAGTGTCGGCACGGGGAAATAGCAATAATAAAAATAAGGAGAGTTTGTTAATAGACTGAGATTCACTCCCAAATAAAATGTAACAGGAGTTGCCCGAGGAAAGTGTGGCCTAAAGGGCTAGCTAGTTTAAACAATCATTTTGATTATTTGGTAATGATCACTTCTATAGAGAAATATTTTGGGTACTTTCTCTAAGAATTTGCCAAAAATACACTGGCTATTGGAATCACAGTGACTGTAATTTACTTTTCTTTTGTTGTTGATTTTGAAGGCAGTATGGGAGGTCTCAGAATCTGGAGGAGCATTATACTATGAGTATAGTTGGGATTTGGTAATAGTTGCTACGTGACTATAAAAGCTAATAAAAAGCCACCAATCCCTAGGTAAGTTAAGTCTTGAAAGTGGATAGAGCTCAAAATATTCTCTGAGTATTGTTGTGTACATTGATTTACTTTCTTGTTATTAGTTTCACCAAATCCAACAAAACTTTCTCTTTTTCTGATATATTCAGTCACTGTGATTTGAATATAAAACACTTCCACAGCACATGGGAAACATTTAGCACACTAGTGATATACTGATCAAGCCCACACTGGGGGAAATTGGTACCAAAAATGTACCTGCAAATCTTTCTCTTCATTTCATCTTTGTTTGTTTATATTAAAAATTCTGACTCAGTTTCAAAGCTGAGATCTTTTAAATCCTTATTATAAAAAACGTAATGGATTTCTTACACCATCTTAGAATAGAAAGTTAAATTCTGTCACTATATCTCTGGAGTCAATTGTATCAAAAAATTTAAGTTGGAGCGTTAATATACACTAAAAATAAATTATTTGTTTTTAATGTGAAAATATAACTAGAAAGTATGTCCCTATTTGTCACACTCATTTGGTTGAGGATTATTTACTATTTTAAGATTTTTGGCAATGAGAAATGTTTTATTTTCAGGTTAAACTTCTATATTCACAATGATAAGCCTCTGAACACAATATATGATTTTCAAAAACGGATCATGTCTTATCTCTGGCCAAATAAAATTTCATTTTGGGACCAGGTTAAAAGACTGAACATCTACAAAATAATCCACATGATAAAATGTGTGGTGGTGGTTTTCAGGGGTTGGGGAGGAGGATTGCACAAGAACCTGTCTTTAATTTTTTCAAGTCAATTTTGCTCACCAGGTGGGGGCTTTATCTTTGCTTTTCAAAGCTTGACCAATGAATCCAGCTTAGTACAAATATTTCCTTTTGTGGGCAAAACAGTCGAAGCCTTAACCGGTTTAAACCCAAGTCAGAGATTTTTTTTTTTTTTTTACTTTGTCTGAATGCCATAAAGCATAGAAAAAAACAGTTATCAAGGGAGTAAATTTCATGCTTGTACCCACCCAGAAGGAGTGAGACAGTGGCCACCCCTTGCTCAGGAGTTTTCTGTCCACTCTAAGCAACACTCCAAGTGAAAATACACCCTTCTGTTTTTCTTATTTTTTCATACAATTTCTGTCAATATACATCCTGAAAGTAGGTTGTATGTTTTTCCTTCCAGTGTAGCTAGAAGAAGCAAGTGAATAAAAAATACTGTTCCTTCCTTACATTTATATTTTGTACAACCCAGCATTGATTTGCTCCTTATTTAAGCAACATTTTCTTGATAAATTAAAAAAGCAGCAATAGCCATTACTGCAGGCTATATACAGCCTCTAATATCACTTAAGCATATTACAGAATATAATATCTGGTACTTAACGACTAACTTGCATATGAAAGCTCACATAATGTCTCATAAAACCCTTAAAATGGCTTCAGTTTAAGAGTCTCTTTAAAAAAAAAACACCTTCAGGGAATATTGTAAATGAAGTAGCACTCCAGCCTTGGAAAAAAAATTCACACACTTGCAGAAATTTTTAATATAAATTGAACACATTAAAAATTAATTTTGCATGACCATTTCGCATTGCAGTGCCAATGCATAGTTAAGATAAGGCCTTAACTCTTCTTTGTTTAAAGTAACACGGAAGCTCCTTGCTTTCTCTTTTCGCTTTCATCTGTACATAATTATTATTTTCATTAATCAGAAAATGGACCCCCATTTCCTATTCTGACAGCCTCAGCTGGAGTTGAAGGAAACCCTACCTGAGTCACCAGGGTAACTTAACCATAAACTTCTAGGAAACTCATTAATGAAAGGTGTGAGCTAACGATTAACTAAAGCTGTTTTCTTCCTGCCTTCCCTTATTTTAAACTGAAGGGCTTCAGAGAAGAGCTTACTCATCAGAAAATCTCTTCAGGCCAAGGGACTTGCCCTTGTCACTCTTTGCTTTCCTGGTTCCTGATTTGTGATTTGCGTCTGCTGGTACTTTTTCAACTGGATCTGCCATCTCTTCGAAGATTTGCTTGGCTTTCGGCACTAGCATTAGAGAAGTAACATGATAAACATTTTCTGCTATTATTCTTTGATGAAAATAAAAAGGGGCAAAAAATAACAACCAACTGCCTTTTTTGTATATGCGCACAATTTTTGTTTA
Organism: Ctenodactylus gundi; assembly: GCA_004027205.1. NCBI lineage: Eukaryota > Metazoa > Chordata > Mammalia > Rodentia > Ctenodactylidae > Ctenodactylus > Ctenodactylus gundi. The sequence continues at coordinate 1,020,559 of PVKB01000137.1, forward strand.
TTAGTCTCACGGCCACAATTTCACAATAACAAAATTCCCAAAGTGGGCATCAGTTGCAATAAGACATTGATGAATGTCTTTTTCGGCGGAGAGCTGGCGTGTGGATCTGACACGCTGAGTTTTCTGTGGTTCTGACAAGAGCAGCCAGTGTACTACGCCAGTGGGAGCTTACAGGGAGTCACTGGGGTGATTCACAGATTACATCTCAAGTGATCCATTTGAAAAAGGTGGAAAAGGAGCTGACGTAAGAAAGAGCCCTAGACCTTGGGTCAAAGATGATATATAAACCTGGCAAACAAACAAAGACATACAGAAGCCAGAAACACACTTCCATTGTTCAAGTCAGAGATTTTGTTATGCAAATATTAAAAGCTGAAAATAAAATGAGAAACTGCGGGCTTAGTTCCCTATCAGTTATTTATCTTACTGCCATGGGGAGAGAGAATTTTAGTTCCTGGGACAAATTTCAGTCTATTTCGTTAGCTTTCTTAGATTTCCATAACATCTGAGAAATTAGAAAATATATTTGTTACTTCTCCTGATTCTTACATTCCTCTTAATGCAACTTACGGGACACATCAACACACACGCCAAAGCCTTCGAGAAGACATGCACAGCTGACTGCCGAGACGGTATTAGACTCTTGTGCTATCTTATCTTAAAAAAAAAAAAAAATCTTTTGAAATGTAAAAACATAGTGAAGCCAATATGTCTGGAAGAATTGGAAAGAACTGTTCAATTGCTTACAAAAACATACACACCTTCTAACATACTCACCTACCACAGTCTTTATGTTACCCACCAAGCATCAGGTACTTCGGACTTGTTTCCAAAAATACACAATCTGCTTTCCCACTGAAATGTTTCCAGTCAGACAGATTCTCAACCACCAGTTTACTACAAAGCCAGAAACAATCCCCTGTACTATAATTTTATTCACGTGAGTCCAGTATGTTCCTCTTTTAATGGGAAGGTTATGGCTAGATTAAATACTAGCAAGAGCTAAATATTTCGTAGTCGTGAGTGGACAGAATATAACGCAGGATCCTGAAATGCACAAGATTTAAATCTGTTCATCTGCAAGCAAAACAATCTATAGAAGAGCATATGCCTTTGGGATTTTAGTGATTTTCAAAACAAAATGAAACAAAAAGGCACATGATTTTTTCTCTCTCTCTCTCCTTCACTCTCCTGTGTTAGTGGAAAAATCACATAATTCTAGATTTAGAAGAGTTATATAAAATCATTTTTATATTCACAGGCTGTATCTTAATAATGAACTAGTATTAAAATGTTTAGCTGATGGAAATGGTAGTAGATATATAATCAACTGTATGAATACAATAAAGAAAACTTTTATTTATTGTTTTATAGTGCAAAATCATAAGGGACTCAAAGAAAATAAATATTTAAATCTTAATGGATATTAACACATAGAGTAATAGTTTTTATATAACAAAAGGTAACCCTTTGGGGATAGTTGTGAATATTTCAATAACCAATTTCCAATAGGCATGATCTAAGTCACATTCTCATTGCTGGACACAGTGCCAGACACTTGCAGCTTAAAGGAAGAAAAGGCTGTTTTAGCTCAGAATTTCAGAAGGTCTCAGTTCGTTTGTGGGTACCTGGCAGTAGTGGTAGTGTTTGGAGGAAAGCTTGGCTGGACAAATGCTGTTCACCAGACAGTAAGACAGGAAACGGAGCAGGGGACCTAGAAAGGGGCTGGAGCAGGAATGCCTCTCTCAAGGCCACACCTCCGGGGACCCAACCAGCCTCTACCTCACAACAGCACGTTGAGACCTTTGATGGATTGACCCGCTGATCTAATTAAACACCATAGGCTAGTCACCTTCCAAATACACAAGGCTTGTACAGGACATTCGGGGTCCAGCCTTGGCAAATGTCAAGGAGTTTCTAAAAGCTCCTCCCATCCCACAACTTCTAGAACCATGAAAGTTTGACAGAAGAATAACTAGATAAGTGTGGAACGCAGGTACTAATACCAAATTCCTACCAGCTCACATGTGAAAACTTCAACGATAAAAATGAAAAATTTATATGGCAAATATTTTTGATCATAAAACAAATGATAAATCTAAAAGGGACACAGACATAGAAGCAATACAATATGTTTCATGTATACTATCATCCCAAACATGTAGCATCTAATAATTAGTTCCCTGACTTCTAGAGTATGTGCCTCACTTAAAACTCATGAATAAATTTCTATCTTGAGGAGACACAATTGGGTATAGAAGATTAGGAAGCCATGATGCTGAACAATCATGCAAGGGCCATTTTGTTAGTGTCTTCTGTGTTCAATTTTTGGATAAGGAAGAAATATGGCTTGAATGGTGAACCTCAAAATTAATTTGTCAAAATTCTAACTCTCATCACCTTGCCTTAAAATGTGACTGTTAAGATATATAATTTGGGGGCCATAATTTGTAAAAAAAGTAGGGCATAATTTAGTAAAATGAGCTCCTAATCTAATATGACTGTTTTCTTCAAATAGGGTGAATGTGGACTCAGACATACACAAGTAGAACACATAGGAATGTGAAGGCCAAGGCAAGTGTGCTGTCTCCACAAGCTAAGGAATAAGGAAGATTGCGTGCAAACCACCAGAAGCTGAGGGTGGAGAGAACATACAACACGCTCTCTCTTATGACTCTCAGAAGAAGCCAATTGACCTCAGACTTATAATTCCCAAGACTAAATGACATCACATTTTTGTTACTGCCGTTTACACCTTTGTACAGATTGCTATGGCAGTTCTACAAAATAACTATAGAACATTTTCATTATCTTGTGGTTTTTTTTTGAGTTGACTTTCCATGGAAATATAAAAAATAAAAGCAAAGCATACTAGCATTTTAAGGGTTTATAAAGAAGTGTCTATCCCAAGTACTGAGATATGTGTGTTCAGAGTGCGGTAGACATACCAATAAAGTCAAAAACTAACTTTGGTCAGGGAAAACAGAAACATAGCTTTGTAAGGTGAACATATAAAAATAAACAAATAAAATGTTGAGACCATTATTTTTTAACTGATCAATTGGGGATTTTTTGCATGATTTTGTTGAAATAAAAGGCAAAGACAATTACAAAGTTCAAGGAGACAAGTCGGAATCAAATTGTTTATACAACACCAAAAACCATGCTTGTGTGTATGATATATATAACTTAGATGATTAAATAATAAACAAATGAAACCTAGCAATATTTCTAATAGGAAATAGTCCTAGGTGTCATGAGTGGTTAGAAATTATTTTATACAAAACCAAATAGTACTGAAAAGTATTTCAACCAACATAGCATTTTCCAATCGGAAAAATAAAGATTTAGAAGAACTTCACAACTTTTGGAAATACACAAAGTGTAAAATATGCTACAAATATTTACAGGGTTCTGTAGTCTAGCTGTATATTTTTAATTATTATTGAATTTTTATAGACTATAATAGTAAAACATCAATACATAGAATATTTGCTGGTTTTGAATCTTGGAGAGATTCTCATTACTAAAATAACACAATTCCGGTTGGACGTGTGTGTTTGTGTGTTCTTTGTAAGAAAGAACGCAGGTCGCACTACGCAGGGTGGTGGCTTTTGATTTCTCTTCCAAGGCTTACCTGATCTTTAGTTTCTCTAAAAAGACATAGTACTCACATATGGCACCCACACATGCACATATCAACATATGTATCCTCCTGTATGGATTTGGGCATTTTGCCAGAACAGTCTGGCACCTGCTGAGAACAAGTGGATTCTTTATAGAACCAATCTGGAGTGCTTTCTCTTTCCCGCTGGGCCTTCTAAGAAAAAAGATTTGAGCACTTTTTCTCCTCTTTCTCTGGCACCCAAAGTAAAAGACTGTGTGTGATTATTAACACAACCAACATTCCACTTCCTTTCTCACCTTCCTCATTTAAGGTCATTACAGATAAAGGAAAGGAAGATAAATCAACACTTCTCTTCAATTATTCAATGGCCTATGCAGAGTTCCTCAAAAAGCATTGTTGTAAATGGGTGGAAGTCGGACAGGAGTAATGACGTAGCTAACTGTTCCCGTTCATTTGAATGGTGTCATGCTCTGTACTTCAGACACTTGCAGGAAACTTAATCATAAAGATGATCCAGGAAACAGCTATAGTGCCTCCACATCACATGAAACATTTATATAGCATAAATAAATGATACATGGTGTAAATATGATTGCTTAGTAGTAACTAATGGCCGATACACAGGCTCAGTCTATGATCTATGTAAAAGATATTTGGAATTCAATGCAAAATGCACACTAGTATGTTTTCTTACTTTAAAACTTCAAAAGGATATGATCATTAGGCAGAATCATCAAACTGTATGAAGTTCAGATGAAAACCGAAAGGATATCATTCAACCTCAAACTTTTTTGTGGAGTGTAATAGTGTTATTGTACCCATAAAGATAAACATTCAAGTTATTCATGGTGTAAGAAAAAAAATGAGAAAAGACTAAATAAAATGCTTGGATAAAAATACATTTAGCATAATGGCTACTGTTAACTAACAAATGAGCCACTGGGTAGCAAGATATTTGGTTAAGGATTATTCTCCTGTAGTTCATTCTGGTTCTGAACTGACTATATAGCCTAGGCTAGCCAGAAACATATGGCAATCCTGCTGCCTCAGCCTCCCAAATGCGATTACAAGCATATACAACCTGTTCAGTTTATGTGGTGCAGGGAATCAAATACAGAGCCTTGGCCTTTCTAGGCAAGCCTTTAACTGCTGAGCTATGCCCCGCCCATAAGAATTATTCTCAATGCATCTGTGAGAATGTTTCAGGATGAGACTAACAATTCCGTAAGTAGAAGGAGTAGAGCAGGCTGTCCTCCCCATTGTGGGAAGGTTTCATTCAATCCATCGAAAGGCAGATGGAGTACCAAATAGTAAAGCAGACGTCACACTCTGACTGTCCCCTCTCACTGCTGAAGTATCTGTCTTCTCTTCAGACTCATACCCGACTGCACCTGTAGCCCAGATCTCTTCCTTCTGCAGTCTAGTCAGCGCACAACTTAGGACTCCCCAGCCTCTGAATCTTTGTAAGACAAATATTTATACCAAACTACACAGATCTCATTTTCTATTATACATATTACCTGACTGACAGAGACAACTCATTGGAAAAAGAACTTTAAAATGGAATCAATAAAGTAGTGTGAGGATTTGATGGAATAAGGAAATATTGAATAACATTAACTTATTTTAAATATGCTGGAAATAATATACGTTTTAAAGATCTAAATCTAAATCATTGGTTTCTGATGTAAAGTATCCCTAAAAATCTGTTATTCACAGGTGGGGTCTAGTTGGAAGAAGTAGGTCACTAGGGAACATGGCCTGGAGGCCACATTCTCATCCCCAGCTAGCTGTTTCTTTCGCTCTTTGCTCCTTGGGTGTCCTGGTCCAAGTGGCTTTCTTCTACATCAGGGCCTTTCGCCACTGACAGCTGATGATGCAGAGACTGAGATCTCCAGACCATGAACTAAAATAACCCCCTCCTCTGTAAGGTTTGGGAATTGGCTATTGTGAACTCGTGATGGAAACTTGCCTAACACGATTCTCTCATCTTCCACATTTGCGTATGAAACTCATTTCCCAGTTCTTCAGAATTAGAGAAGATATATCTTATGAACATATTTTATATGTTAGCACAAGGTGGCAGGTGAACCACATACTTATTTTAAAGCAAATCCTAAGTACCTAAATGGAAGATTTAAAATCTTTAGTATCATTCAATTTTTTAAAGGTTTCTAGGCCCAATAATAGATAGGGAACCCTGAACAAGAAAACTGAACAAGAGTGTTAGCACATTGCTGTAATGTGAGACTGTCCGCAAGGGGCACCTCTCAGGACTCAATGACTTGAGGACCTCCCCTCAACAGCTGTTAAAATATAGTTAAAATAAAAGTTAGTTCTATAAGTCAATTATAATTCCTTCCAAGATGAGTCTTTCATTAGTGTCTTTAAAACCATCTTTTTTCTTTTCCTTTTAAAGAGAAATTTGACACTCATTTTTTTTTTAAAAAAAAGGATCCTGAAATGTTAAGATGTTTTTTCAAAACATACATTTTAGGCTAAGGATGTAGCTCAGAGGTAGAGTGTTTGCTTGGCACACTCAAGGACCTGGGTTCAAACCCCAGTTCCAAAATAGAAAAAAGACACCTCCCCTCCAAAAACACAGTTAAAACTTAATTTTCAACCATAGAGAAAATCAGGAACGTCTACACACAAGATCGAACATGTAAGATAGAATCACTGCATGCTCTATTTCCTGAAAGAACAAAGCTGTTCTATTTTAAGGTGTGATACTCTGCAGAGTGTGTCCACAGTTCTTCTAACTGGAATCTGGTCTGTAGGAAGTAGAATCAAAACAAATATCTGCCTTTTCTTACATTTCCAAAAGACCTCAAAGTTTGGAGAGTTAGATTGGGAGGTACAAAAGAAAAGATTCAAAGTACTGATAAATCATAATAAATTTTCTATAAGGACTTCTCATTTTTAAAATTTGTTTAACTTCCATTTTGATAAATCCAGTAATACTCCTCTAAAAGAACCTGAAAAAGATACTAATGGAGGATATGATTTATATCGACTTTAAATAACAGACATCTAGAGACTGTCATGTTCAGTTAAGAAACAACTGCAATATATCAATGTGTTCTGCCCACGACTGATGATCAAAAATACCCGGAGCCTTTTTTTAAAAAGTATAGAAAATTTTCTACCCCTCCAGTCCTCTTGTTCTCTTTCCTATCTATTAAATTAAACTAGAATTTGCAAAGCATCTCAAGGTTGTGTACCTTAACAACTTATTTATTATTTTGATGAAACACTGGCAGTGGAAACCACTAACTACATATTCTAATTTAAGCAACAAAAAAGAAGGAAGGGAAGAGGGTCTGGAATAGAGGAGAGGCTTAAGGGTAGGAAAGGAAGGGAAGTAAAAATAAAAGAAGATAAACTCATCCATTACAATAGCCATACTATAATCTACATTTTGTGGTCACATCACTTGTGCTTTCTGTGTCCATACAAGCAATACCATGTTTCACCATCTGCCCAATCACTGCTCTAGCCTCAAGAGCCTCACCCCTGGAGGCACCGTCCAGTTTCACAAGGAGTTGATATCTTCTTTCTTTCTGATTCTACTCTCCTCATATTCCATTCTGCACAGAGCTTTTGGCACAAATTGCTTAGACACCCAATCTATCTAAGCAGCACTTTGAAATAAATATTTCATGTGCATTACCTTCAAAATTTTTTACATACAGAACATGAACCATGAGATATCACCATCTGCCAAGTTAAACAGGAAACTGTAAAAGCTGTGAGAGATTTTACTCTTCATATTTAAGTGATATGTACAAAACTGGACCCCGAAATCACCAAGATTGAGATATGGAGGTAGAAAAGCCACAAACGTATCTTACGAGGGTCCCCAATCCTTGGAACCATTGACTTTACAAATCACACAAAAGCAAGAGAAAAAGTTGAATGAGCGAAATAAAAAGGGAACTCACTCTTTCTCAAGTCCAACTGGAAATGATGCTATGCCTTGGAAGTAGTACCCTTTGGTTAAGTAGGTCATGAGTTTATGAGTGAATTACTCAAAGCAACCAAGGAACCCGTTAATTTTAGAAAGAAAGGAAAAAAAAGCTTAGAAAGAGAATTTGGATTTTTCATGGCATCTGATTTATTTATAATGTTACTACTATTACATCCAGAAAGTAAGCTTTACCACAACATATACTTATTTACATATATTACTTTTCCCCCGTATTAACTAACCGTGAGCCATCTTATTGACATTCCCCATGTTCTTCAGTGGTAAGTGATAACATAGATAAAACAAAGATAGGTAGAAAGGAGATGAGACAGTTCATTTTTTTGCTCTTCCTTTACTTTAAAACTGCAGATCAAATTTTCACTTATCCCTACATTTGGGAGTGTTAATAACTTAGGAATTGTTAGCAAAACAACATTTGTTAGCCCTACATGAGCCTCCCTTATCTCATCCTCTTTCAAGACTCAAAACACCTATATAGGAGAAACTAGTTTTCAGGGTTTACAGGGATATTTGATGACCGTTTTCAGCCTAGTTCCAGACTCCCTGAAGAGAAGCCTGGAAATCTCTAAGCCTGTAATCACCGCAGGACCCAAGAACAGTGGAGCGTTGCAGTTCACCCCTTCCAAGCAAGAACAATCATCACATGGGGAGGTGCAAGGTAGTGAATTGTCTACCATGCTACAAAGGTTCCTAAAGCTAAGAAACCAGGGCTCAGCCTAACGATCAGCCAAATTCTGCACCACCATGGCTAATTCATGCAAACTGTCCGCATGCTCTGGGGCCAGCATGAGCCCCTGCCGCAGAGTGCCCCTCAAGTCACTCAAGCTGTAGTCTTGTTTCTGTTCTCCATTGCTTCCTCCCAGTACGCCTCTCCACGCCTCTCACTGATACATCCTATAATCCTTTTCTGTGACTTGGGTCAAGGACCTGCCCAGTGGATTGAGTTGAAAACCTTATCTCCTTTTTGAGGGTGTTCCTTGGATTCTGTCTGGTAATGTCATCAGAGACTTTTCACAAGAAGAATCACCTCCTCCATTTCCACTGCCATTTAAGATGCTGAAGACATAGCACTTTTGGATCTGTCAAAAACTGCTACTGGATATTTAACTAAAGCATGAGAATAGTTTTGAGGGGAAGAAACAGATGCCACTGTGGTCATACTAGGCAAGGACTGACAAAATTTAAAGATCCAGGTCTTGTTTTCTCTTATTTGAGGATAAAAATTAATGTTGGCTAGAGACTGTAGAAAAATCAGAATGGTCCTAGGCCTATGGAAAGTGCTCAGTCATTTGGAGAAAGAAACACAGCCAGTGTACTCAGTGGAAGATTTTCAGTCGCCTTAAATTTTTAAAATCACTGAGAAAGTTTCCACATAGGCTCAATTCACTGAAAGGATGCTAAGAAGACAATGGTTTAAAAGTCTTATAATTAATTAATTTAACTCAGAAAACTACCAAAGCATTTGAATTGCAGTCATATAATACAGAAAGAATTTCTTTTTTTTTTTTTCTTTCCACAGAAGGATAAAACTAAAGCTAATGGTTCTCAGAGTAGAATTCCTGGTATAGCAGCTTCAACATCATTGGGAAATTCAACAATCCTAGCTCCCCTCTAGACCACCAAGTAAGAATCTGTGAAGATCGTGGGATTGGGAAAATCACTTGAATTTTAAAACATCTAACAAAGGATTCTAAAACATCTAATAGAGGATTCTAGTGCCTGATTGTGAGAAGTACAATTATGAACCATTCTGGGCACATGGACCCTTTCATAGCTTAGAAGAAAAGTAGCAGAAAGCATGGACCCCTTCTAAGAGAAATGCACGGCAGCACCTCAAGACTCTGAGAATTTTTCTGTTTCTTTTATCAAAAGGATCTGAAAAAAACATGGGTTGAGAAAACCTCATCATGCTATTGTAGCAATCTTCAAAAAAGATTCAAGCCAGGACTACCTGAGGGGCTCTCTCTTCTTGCTGACTTCCATTTAATATGCAAGAAAACATTAGAATCTTCAGGTCCCATCTAAAGATAAAGCTATACTCTTTCATTAAGCTATACTCTTTCATTAATTGAGGAGTAGAGAGGAGCAGCTGGTGGGTACAATTAATGTAAAAATCGTTAAGTACTTAATGTCTATCATTTAAGTCATTTCTATTTTTTTCTACAAAATAAAGAGAAAAACACAAAACCAAAAATTAATTTTCTCTTATTTTCATTCAATGCCTTGAAACAGTATGATTCAAGTTTGAAAAATCTGAACTAATCTAAAAAATCAAATTTCATTTAGAGAGAAAAAAACAGAATAAGTCTTATGTATTTAAAAAATGATACCTGTTTAAGAAATAAATATAAACAGAGCTTCACAACGAGATCTGCAACCAGACATAACCAGACGACTTCTAAAATAATCTGATTTTTCTCCGTTTCCTACCACATAGGTTGGGATTTTTAGTGCCTATATTTTAATCTCATTTTTAGGAAGAGATCATATTTCTAGAACATCCTGATAGCATCCAACTGTCTCCTGATTCCATCCAATGAATTCACAGCCACTCTTGTTCTGGTGCCTTCATTAGCTCCTGCTCTATTGCAGTTGTGGGCGTGCAATTCACTAACCAATCAGATCGCTGCCCCTTCTTAAGCATACACTCTTGTTCTAATTCCGGCCAGACAGAGGCAAATTAGATTGGCAGACTTGGTTGTCTGACTCTGAGAAAAGGTCTTTTTTCTCAGTTCAGTTTCTCAGAAAATAGAAAAGAAACCGTTGGCACCCATTTAACCATCACCTGGAAGGTCCATCAGCAATGAGGACAATACAGAGGAAGTAGAAGAAAAAGATAAGACACAGAGGGGGCAGAATTTAAATCATACATGCAGTCATGCCTGAATGCCTGAACTTTTTTGGTGAATGACTCAGTGTTTTTGTTTGCTTGGTTTTTGTTGTTGTTGTTGTTGTTGTTGTTGTTGTTCTTTATCTCAAATAAATTTATATTGTGTTTTTATTCACTGTCTATCTAATCTCCAGGAACTTGTAAGCAGTTTGTTAATGAAAGAGGAGAAATGTTGGTTTTCTACCCAGACAAATGGCCCCAGATTTATCCCTGGGATTTTTGATAGGACTAGAGACAAAAAGGCAGGTTTGGCAATCTCCATATAGGTGTGGAGAGAACATGGAAACTATGCATGGTTTTGAACATTTTTGTTCATGTGAGTCTGTGAAGCACCTTAAATGAAATAGATTATACATCATTGATCGTATGGATCTACATCTTCTGCAAAAGGTCTGGGCCAAATACACTTACTGGAGGATCATTGAGATGCACATGGCAGCTGGCCCAAGGAAACACCAAAGAGGGGACTGATGTCTAACGCTTATTAAAACATTACTGTACCCCCGTAACATCAAATCAATTGGGTAATGTAAAAAAATGGTAGAAAACTTTCCCTCTGACGTTATGATTCATTAATGGGATACCCTGACATAATCCAGTTGCTGTGGGCAGAGAAGTGGCAGAAAAAGAAGCATAGAGGAACATAGATCACTTTTTTCAAGAATCTGCCTTTCAATGGAAAGTGTTAGGTCGTTGTACCTAAATATGTTCAGGTAGTGGGATAGGATCACTCTCTGAATCATAACCCTTTATCAGGGCTATAATCATTTCTACTTTTGCTGCTGAAATTATCTGCTGCCATTTTGATTTAATATTACTTATTAAGAGGTGGGAACAGTGTTCAAGCAGATGGTTGTCAGTAAACTAATGACTACAGTTATGGATTAGTGTCCAAATATAATACTCGAAACTTGGTACACTGCATAGTTTCTCAAACCAGACTGCCAAAATAAATCTGGCTTGGAAAATGATTTTGAGGCTTTTCCCCTCCTGCTGAACTTTTTTTCTTCAGAGTTTTCAGTTAAAGACATCCTTGAAATCTGAAATGTATGTATTAAGGCAATCAGGATATTCATTTATAACGTCTAAAAACTTTCCTGACCTTCCTCAAACTTATTGAGGAGAAGACTATTCTAATAGTAGGCTCATAGAAGTTCTGTCATTTTCATCTATGTGGGCTTTTTTTGGGGGGGGAGTACAGAAATCAATTCGAAAGTCATAACTGAAAGAATCTGTGATATCTATATTGATCAACTCATGAAATACATTCTCACTCTCATAAGTGTATTTTTGGGGTAGATTTTGTGTTAAACAACCAAAATAGGCAACGAAATATTTCATGTGTGTCTCTTATTTCCTAATTATAATTCATATTTTAGCAGAAGACAAATTGTCTTTTATTCAGAAAAAAAAAATCACTGTCACTTTTTGCAAAGACCCACCATCTACTCCTGGTGACTAGTAAAATAGGTGAAAACACAGTGAATTGGCAACATAGAACTTCACCCTACATATTTTCTAGCAAGTGCAGTCTTTATCACATTCTTAAATCTCTTCAATGCTGTATATTTATTTATAAAGGCTCACCTGAAAGATAAGCAGTCCCTCTAAATTCTCTAAAATTTCCTCAGGATTAAGTTAAACCAGCAAGACTACATCATTAAATTATGGTTTCACACACCCATGCCTTTACATGGTAGTGTTTTGTTTTGTTTTGTTTTCTTTTCTTTTCTTTTGTTTTTTGAATGCTGCCACTGGACAATGTCGAGAGACACTATTCAAAACAGGCTGAAGAAACAAATGGCTGTAGCTGTGACAAAGGTGACAGTAAGGGTGATTTTTATTCTGTTACACAGTGTACTTTTTACAGTGACTCTAGGGAGAAAAAATATTTTCTAGCTTTGCCACTGGCAAGAGTCACTCTCTTAAGTATTTAGCTTGTTTTTATCTTAGTCACTCTCCCGTTTTGGCTTTAAGCAGAACTAATATGTTGTTTAAGATACCTGGCAGCACAGAGGTCAGAAGCAGGTCAGGATGTCTCCTCTGCAGTGAATTAGCAGCATTCATTCATTATCTCCCACAGCCTCATTAAAACAGCTTTAATGTGGTCACCATTTGATGGTAGACATAAGCTTTAATCTTGTGAATATCAAACCCACCTGGGTTACATTTCCTGTTATGGACAGTTAGCAGAATCAGATTAGTAAAATATTTTAACTCCTTAAACCACAGCACTTATGTAAGGAACCAGACTCACTAGATACCTACATTTGAGCTCAAATAGTCTATGCTGAGTCCTCATTTATCAGGTTCCCCCTTCAAATGTTAGGTTTCTTAAAAATGTTTTTAATCGTCTGTTTAATGTTAGACCTTTTCATTCTTTCCGGCTTCTCCCCCTGATCTATTATTTTCCAGGTTACTCTTAAGGCCTAGATATGCCCTATTTTTCTTTCTCATCTGACCTAGATTCAAATTTACACACTGTGAAATAGCTAATAAATCCCCATTAAGGTTGTAAAAGGTGAAGGTTCAACCAGTGTATAAGTCATCAAATCCTCATATAAAACTGAATGATCCTTGATATTAATAGGTTGGCAAAAGTGTGTTAACAGGTCCTTGGGATTTTTATGAAAAAAAAAAATTTAAGTTATTTGGCAAAACGCAACCCATCTACTCTAGAATTACTGCAGAGTATTTCTACAATTTCCACATCACCTAGGACAAATCTCCTCTCTCCCAGTTAATCTTAAAATATAAACTTTTTCCCTGGAAGCCTGCCCATGTTTCTAAGTTCACATTTACTTATTGTACATGTTTCTTTTGTGTGTGTCTTTGAGGCTGGACATTAAAGGGGAAAGTTTCTGTTTGTGTTTGGGCTGTTGGAGTCTAGGGAAAGTGGGACATCAGGCCTCAAGGGGAGGGCCTCCTCTCTTTTTCCTCTCCACAAGCAATAGAAGTATTACAATGATTTACAGAGACACGTTGAAAGTAAATTATGTTGTAAATGCCTGTCCCTTGGGTCAGCTAAGAATCACAGGAAAAAATGCAAAAAAGATTGAAATTCCCAACAGCCAAGGTTGACAAGAAAATATGGTTTTGTTTTTCTATGAGTAAAAGTAACTTTTATGTTGTGTTTTCCCATGAGAAATTATAAACTTTCAAAGGAATTTTAGTCTCTTGCATGCACATATAAGAGCAATTTATCTGGTACCGCCCCAGCGAAAACACTCTTAAGACTTTAAAGCTGTTAGAAGTGGGGCTGAATTTCTTCAAGAGTGCTACTTCCTATTTGTTCTTGCTGTCTCTTCTTGTCAAAACATTTACTGAGACTTCGAAGAGTCGCAAGTTGGCAACATGTTAATAATATGAGAATGCACTTGTGTAGCCCATGTGGCTGCAATTTTTGAGTATATTCATCACTTATCTAATGAATAATGAAGCCTTAGCAATAGCTATAGTTACACAGGACATAGTAGCAAGTTGAACCCGAACTGTCAATACAAGAAGCTACAGGTGTCATGGAGCTAGCTTTGTTTGTTTTGTAGGCTTCTTGGGCTTCAATTGCATCCTTTAACCAAAACTCTGTCCTTTTCTTCCTCCTTCAAATAAAGAACCGTTGTTATAGAAAGTCTCCAGCTAGGAAGATAGCTTAAATCACTCGAGCCTATTCTGTAGAAATGAGATTATTTTATTTCCAAGATATAAAAATCTATATTTATGTCTCACATTCCTTCTGTGTTTCATCTTCGTTAGAGATCATTGAGAATGATTTTTAATAGAAGTTCATATTACATTTCTTATATCTAAAAATGAATAAGTAATAGATGTCCCAAACTTTCACTCAGCTTTCTCTACAGCTGAAACTCTCATCTGTAGATTCTTCAGCTGGGTTGTTTAGTGTTGGGTGATTTCCATCTAGACATTTTTACTTTGATTCTGAGTACCCGTCTCCTCTCAGAATCTCTTCTTTGCCAAAGGCCCAAGTTTTTCTTAGTGTTTAGAGACACTTCCTTGTCAAAATACTAGATAATTTGTCTCACCCCTGACAGGAAGATTTATCCAGCCAATGTCAAATCAGGGGCTATGACCAAACACTGTGATTCTCTTCTCTCTACCTGTCATTTCGGCATTTGCATCAAAACTCCAGTGTGCATGACTAGGACAGATGTCTGTAGTTTCCCTCCATCTCACAGACCACTTCATTTCCCGGCAAATTCATCCTGTTCTGACCTCATAGCTTTTCTACAATTTCCGCAAACATTGCCACAGAATCGCAGCTATCATTCTTCTAAAATGCAAGGGCTGAATATTGAATTAGAGGAGCTGCTTGTCATCATAGACACACATTCAGAGTGCTGAGTGGAGTGAAACCTCGGCCAGCATCATCCTCATTTTCTCACACTCCGCTTAACACACACGGCCACCCTGCCGCTCTGCATTGGCTCCGTCCCCTCCCTTTCATTTTCTCTGCCCGTGATAGACATATCCCTATTTATGGATTAACAAGTACAAAGATCATGTCACTTCCTGACATAAATGGCAATATACCTTTGCTCCTAGAGACATATTTAGACACAAAAAAAATAGCCATGAAAAACATCAGGTTGAATTGTTGGGTAACAGAGCTACGCAATTAAACTACCGCAGTAAATGCTTCGTGGTAAAAGGAAACCTTATGTCTCGGGATTCATTTACAAATGCGTAGGGAAAGAAATTGCCAACTCTTTCCAGTCATGCAACTAGATGACTATTGTTAAAAGGTGAAATGTGAAGGGAGTCATCAGAATCGTCCTGATTCATCAATAAAGCCACATACATTTTTTTTCATCTTAAATCATATGTAATTCAAATTGTATTTCCTTCCCAAAGTTAACTGTGGTGGTACACAGAGCAGCTGTGATTTTGTTGTACATTGCAATGTTTCTAGAAAGAGAGAAAGGAGACAGTGAGAGAGTGAGGAGGAGAGAAAGAGAGAATCTAGTCTTCGTCTCTGGTTCCCAGCATAGAACCTCAGAACCCTACAGGAAGCTCCCATGACATAGAGGTTCCTTTCCTGCTATTGAAGTGATACTTGGAGAACTGGAAACCTTCAGCATAGTTGTTTCCAGGTAAATAAAGCATCGGAACTTTCCTCCATTCAACAAGAAAGGAAAGCAAGGACATCAGAGATTGTAATCAGGTGTCCAATGATGTAATTCATCCTGCTTCCTTAAAGAAGCCCCAATAAAACTTCCAGACTGAGTGGCTCAGAGAAGTTTCCTTATTGACAAATATGTTGCTGGACTAGCACGGTGATGGTCTACTTTTAACTAGGAAGGACATAAAATTCTTCTGTGTTTTGATATGCCTGATCTATGTTCTTTATAATATTGCAACTGAAAATAAAATGCTTTCTGTGATTTCTAGAGGTTATTTAACTGAGTTATCAGACTCGAAAGGATTGTGAGAATCCCTGAATTTAAATGAGGTCGATAGATGGTGATTTTAGCCGGTCTACACATTTTTTTAGCTGACCTCTTTAAGAATATTTGTGATGTTAACCAATGCGTGAACAAATAAATAAATAAATAACAAGGCAAATACCTGAATTTTGACTGTACAAAATCTTGCAAACTGAAATCTTATGTTTTGGAAGCTGTGGAATCTTTATATTTCGCTTCCGTCATCACTTCCTTAAGAGTTTTTGTATTTAAGGGGTCAGCTCATTAGTGCTTACTTTGATACTGACCTGAAACCCTCTACGTGCTTCCCTTGGTATTGGCCCTTAGATCTGTGTGCACAGATGAGGCCCTGAGAAACTTCCAGCTGCATGTCCCTGCCATCTCAAAGCTGTTTAATCAGGAAAGAGCAGGAAGCTCTTGGAATTTTTTAAGTGGCTTACAAGGTGTACATATAATTTGCTGAGAACTGAAATGAAGATCATAACTTTATAATTTCAATAATTATTCCCTTTCTCTCTCTCTCTCTCTCTCTCTCTCTCTCTCTCTCTCTCTCTCTCTCTCAGCCAATAAGATATTCTATGTGTTCTGTAGTCACAGTTAGACTCCCTCAGAAGGAAACCCCAATAGAACTAGAGATTTGAAATCCACTATAGCAATCACATGCTGAAATTCTTTCTCCTCACCTGCCCTGAAAAATCTGCATTTTTGTACTAGTAAAACTGCCTCTACGGCTTGAATTCCCACTCAACTTTGGAATGACAGTAAGAGAAGAAAGATAACTTCATACTTGTGCGTATCTCTGTGATGTGTTAATATTTTATTTTCTAACAAAAGTCTTAGTTGTAATTCAATCACACTCTTCAAAACTGATTTTTTTTCCTTTCAACATTTTTATAAACCCCAAAATATTATATACTTAGATAATATTTTCATAGGTCTATCTAGACTGGTGTTTTTTTTTTTCAGTCTGTCTTTATTTTTATTTCTTTTTTTAAAACAGGGTCTCATTCTTTAGTCTAGACTGTCCCTAAACTCCCCATATAGTCCACACTAGCTTTGAACTGAAAGTAGTCCTTTTGCCTCCGCCTCCTGAAAGCTGAGATTAGGCGTGCGTGCCACCTCTAGTGTAGGGTGCTAAGAAATCAAATCCAGGGCCTTGTGCTTGCTAGGCAAGCTCTTCAGCCACTGAGCAACACTCCCAGATGTGTGGGATATTTCTGACTTTTTTTTTTTTTTTTTTTTGAGACAGGGTGTTACACAATAGCCCAGGCTAGTTCTGAACTCAATATGTGGCCCAGGCTGGATTTAGATTAACAGCAATCCTCCTGCCTCAGCCTCCCCAGTGCTGGGATTACAGGTGTGTGCCACCACGCCTGCCTTATGTGGTGCTGGGAAATCAAACTTGGGTACTTAGTGCTTGCTAGGCAAGTGCTTTAACTACTGAGTCTTTCTTCCAGCACCAGGGATACTTCTGATTATTTCTTAAAGCCATCTTTTAAAAATATTCTTCATGAGCTGTCTATTTAGAAAACTTGCTGCTCTATATATTAAGTAATTTTGCTACTGCTCTTTCAATGTCTATGATATATGGAACGAGGTTTTTTCTCTTTCATTATAGGTATTATAATGTGTCCCCTTTTATCTTAATATTTAAAAAACATTTTAAAAGTTGATTTATTTATATAGATCACTTCAAAAAATAACCTGTGGTAATTAACAGAATGGACATCTTCCAGAAAATAGTCTGATTTCCTAAAATTTCCAATTTAATTCAAAAACACCACTTTCTTATTGAAAGGCTCTAAATATTTTGTGTTCAATCTCAGAATGGTATTATCCCTCATCTATTCTTATATTTTCATAACTCATTCACATATTATTTTTAAAATTTCATTTATTGAAAGAATGAATTCTATATTTTAAAACATAGATAAGTGTTGTAAAATATTAAGTAATATAGGAATTTTATTTGTTAATCATATTCACTTATATTCTATATGATATCCTTAAATATAAAGAATTGTGGAGATTCAGATTAATTAAATGAATTGCTTCTCACTTGAATACAGTTCGTAAAGGTGAACACACAAACACACACACACAGAATGAGAGAGAGAGAGAGAGAGGGAGAGAAGTCATAAGCTGGCATTTGGTATTTACTATATTATATTATCTCAAATAAAAAATACACCTAGTTACAATCTCAAAGAGTATTTTCTTAAGCCTTTCAAATAAGAAAACAAAAGTGGCTGGCAATTATGACAAAAAAAAAAACAATTTGCTGCATCTTCCCACCATATAAATTTTAATTCAAGTATAAAGATACCATAGATGTGTGCTCTGTCCCATTCTATCCTACTTTGTTCCACGTTGGTTTGTTTATTAGTGCTTGGGGAATGAGCCAAGCCCTTGTCCCTGAGCTACGTTCTAGAACCCTTACCCTTCTCTAGAAATTGCATTAGAGATGAGAGTCTACACATTTTGATGATTACCTACTCTGCTACCATGATCATTTGAAGTACTTTGAGGGACTTAAAGACTGACAACTATTTCACCAATGTGACAGTCCCCAAATTCCATCCTGCGCCAACTGTTCTTCAGCAGTACAGGTTCTCTGAATCCTTCATTTAGGTGCCTGAGGCACCAACAGAAGCATCCGTGTCACCACAGGGATGGTAAAGTCTCTCTAGTAGCACTATAAAGGTCCCATGTGACTCAACAATCACTCGTGTTCTCAAGTCACTGTTACATGTATAATGTGAAGGTGTGAAGATTAACAATTTCTATGAATTATGTGAGAATATTTCTCCTTTTACAGTCTTATATATTGCCAAAAAGCACAGTTGAGTATTGTTATATTTTAAAACACTGTAGCTTTGAGTTTTGAGTGCACTGTGTAGTTGACTCACAATAACGTCTAGAACAACTTTGGTTGTTCCACACAGCCAGGATAGCACCTAGCCATTGCCCTCCTGGTGATTTATAAACTGTGCCCTCTCAATTCCGCAGAGGTAAAACATAAATGATAAGCTAGGATGACACAAATGAAAAAAATAGACTGTTTCCCCCCGTCAGCATGATTTGTGGTACTTACTGACTAACCAAACGCTAGCAATGGATCAGACCCAAATAGTCTTTCAAGACTGGAGTGATGACAATTGGCAGGAGTTAGTGTGGTACCAGAGCATGTACAATATTTGCAATGTCATACAACAAGGTTGGTTCCAAGGGAAAAGACAGCATCTCTCCACAATGGAGACTGGGAGATGATGTGGGCACAGCCAATCGTCCTGGGTATAGGAGAGAATACAGAAATGTCATAAAATCCCTCTTTGATCTGCTGTCGCTACTGTTGGTTGTACGGAAAATTAACATATTTAATTAACTGTCTGACCAAAGCAGCTGTTACCTTATATAAAACCTTGAACATCGATGTCTGGCTTATTCCACTAGGTGTTTGAATGTGCCAGTGACACAAGACTGACGATATTTTTATACCACATGGCACAGCGTGACTCCCCTTACGATCAACTGAAGTCAAGATCTTCTTTAATTCTTCATGGAGAATAATGATGCTCCGGTCCAAACTGCTTAATAATGCACTATCGTCAGGCCAGCCAGCAGGAAGCTCCATGCATAAGCAAAGACACCGGCCAATCCTCTCACTCCCACCTTCCAGATAGGGCACTGCCCCATAGGCCTTGGCAGAGTCAGTCCGGCCTCTTTCTCCTTCATCATCAGGAAGCGATTTTATTCATAATTTACTTCTCACAATTTGGAAAGATTATTATTTATCTTCTATACACTTTTTAAGAAAATTTTTTCTCTGGCTGCAATATTTTCAAGTAGAAAGAAATGTTATCAAGTCCGAAGTTACTTTCATTAGTTTGCTAAGTTGTTGGACCCAAGCTATTATGAAGATCTTGTAAAGGAAATTTAATGCATCTAATTTCATACCGTAGATGGATTAGTTTGAAGGATTTCCTAGAGGAAGAGTGAGGGAAGGTAGAAGGTGGCTTTTCTGACCTTTGAAAAATGCTTCCTTTACGTGGCTTGTTATTTCCCCCATTTGTGAGAACGTAAGAAGCGAGCATTTTCTATTTTGGATGGCTGGAGCTGTGAAGTGATGAGTTTATCTCTAGGGAAGATGGAGGCCAGAATTTTCAATACCTTTCTCGGGGAGTAATGTGGTAACACTGGTTATCTTGATTGCCTGAGCTGCTCTTTTCTGAACAAATTTACTTTGCCATTGAATGCGTCTTCCTCATCCTACCTTTACTACTGGATACACTTAATATTTCCTTTTGTGCCATTTCTGAAATTTTTGGAAAGTCTTGCAAAGTCTGCAATTTCGACTAGGACCATATGTAACTTACAAACACTTTGCTATTTCAGCAATTGAAGGACTCAAAATCCTGATTAGAGAGGAAATTCTCACAAAAAACTATGGGGAAAAAGTTATCCAGCAGGACTTGTCTTCATTTTTGACATTTTCGTGTCTAAAATAATGTGCAATACTTAGGATATGTTAATGTGTTTTAATATAATTATTAAAAATTACAAATTATATTTATGAAATATAAAACTAAAGAAATGGCCAACAAATGTAAGAATGCTATTTACTATTTTATTAGTGTGGTTTTGGCTATTTGTATTTGCTCATGCAAAGGCATATTTTTGTTTTGTTTTGCGAATGTCACATAAAAATATCACAGGATGAAGAAAAAGCAAATTGGCGACTGGATACTTCATTTTTTACTGACTTGTTATAATGCAAATGAATATACAGGGATATGTAGGTTTCTATACGTACATATACTCATACATGTAAACATGTACATGTGATTATACATTTACCTTACAATTAAAAGTTTCAAGACGTAGTAACTCTCAAGTAATAGAATTATTCTTCAAAACTATATTATTAAAACAAGTGGGGGTAATATCAAATTGGAAGAAAAAAACCTTCAAGCTTATAGAACTTCAAGCATTAGAAATAAATCCCAGGGATTCATCTCATTGTTAAACTCAATCAGGGATAAGACCTTCAGGTATCCAGGTAATATTCATCATATTCTGCTATACTACTGATTCCTTATTTTTTCCTGGATCATGAGGTTCCTGACTGTTACATTTGATAGTTGCCTGGTTTGGTTCTGTTGTTTGATAATTATGTGCTTGTTATTTTGCTGGGCCCAGAGAAGGTGAGGGATAAATGTGTGATATTGTGTGTGTTGTAAACGGGACAGGACTAGCAACCAAGGACAGTAAGTGTACAGTTTCTATAATAGAAATTCTTAAAAATAAGAAAAGAAATGATTAATTTGTGTGAAATTATATGTAACTAGTGCAAATATAATTGGGATTAATAAATTATGGATAGTACAGAGTGAATACCTAGCATGCCTGACCTACTTGTTCCATTTATCGGACAAAGTACTCCGTTAAAGAATTTGTGTACATACACATGAAAAAAATTAATAAAAATTTGAACAGGTCCAAATATGAGTAAATGAAAGCGTCTTGGTAAATTGTCACCCAGAGTTTTCAAAGAACTTTGACTCCCTAGACTTTCTCACATGCAGATATTATGCACTGGCTCTTCATATAACTCTTACTCTCCTTACTCTCCAGTAGACTAGTAAAGACTCTTGATGTATGCTTTGTGCGTGGTAGATAGTGCTGCTTTACTTCCTGAATTCTACTGACCTTGGACTTTTCCCAGGTCAAGAATCTAGTTTTGGTATTGGAAGATTATGTTCTATTTTTTATTAATACCATAAAATGATTGATCTGAAACTACTCAGGTTTTTGTTTTGAATGATGATGAAAGGAGATTGCTTTATTCTTATTTTTGCTGTATGCCAGCCATTAGATATTTGTTATCCCCAACAGCCCCCCACCCCTTTCTGTTTTTGTGGACCTGTGAGTTTTCCTAGGCTTCGTGCTCCTATGTACCTGGTAGATCTGTGATGTAGGTTTTGCATTTGGATAGGACTTACAGGAAAACAATCCATAGTAGTAATCTCATTATTCCTGTCGTATTACTGCTGTTATGTGGGGGGAGGGTTGGGTGTATGGGATAGATAGGTAGGTAGGTAGGTTGGTGGATAGATAGATAGATAGATAGATAGATGTATTTCCCCAACTATATCATTAAGAAAGACAGCTCTCTGTTCTTTTATCAGCACAATTTCAAATCTTGGCACCATGCTAATCATGACTATAGCAGGAATTGGAATAAGTATGCTTATTTAAGCCAAAACACGTCTTTCTTTTCACAATAGCTCCCAAAACTTCTTTTTTGGAAGTCACCTCTCTCCAATGTACTCACATACTCCAAACCAAAGTAATACACTTTCCTCCCTGCAAATGACCTGACTCAAATCAGA
This sequence comes from Ctenodactylus gundi, assembly GCA_004027205.1. Classification (NCBI taxonomy): domain Eukaryota; kingdom Metazoa; phylum Chordata; class Mammalia; order Rodentia; family Ctenodactylidae; genus Ctenodactylus; species Ctenodactylus gundi. The sequence goes on from PVKB01000137.1 coordinate 1,042,901, forward strand.
ACAAGAGCAGCCCCACACACTTCCTCCGATCCCCTCATTTCAAGCATGATGACACAAAAATGAGATGGGAATTGTTGCAACTCACTCATTCTAGTATGACTTTAAAATTTGTCTTATCTTGATAAATATTCCATTTGTAATTGTAAAAATAAATATTTGAAAAGGATTTGATTTTTCTCTCAATGACATCAGGTCAACTTGGTTTATTCAACATTTTCTATCCACACTGATTTTCTGTCTACAGGTTGGTTCAATTAATTATTTAGTGAAGACTATTGAAATACCTGACTGTAACTATCAATTTATGTATTATTCTCTATGGTTTTCTGGGTTTTACTTCATGTGCATTTAAATTCTCTTAGGCACACACACACACACACACACACACACACACACACACACACACACACACACACATATATATATATATATATATATATATATATATATATATATATATTATTTCTGTTAGGTATAGAAATGCTTTAGATCATTATGTCTCTTACTCAGTTGACTGATTACTTATCCAATATAAGAAATCTGCTCTGTGTATGATAATTAACTACTTAATGTAACATACATTTTTATATCATTGAACTTTTACCCATTCTTGGTACTACACCGGAGCTGTCTTTTTTGGGGGGCTACATGAAGATGAGTCTTGGTTTTACTTTTTAGATATTTTTGGAGAGCATTTACATTGTTAACTAAGATATCAAATCATTTACCTTTTAATTAGATAATTGATATGTGTGCCATCATTCCTAGCTGATATGAATGAAAAAAAAAAAAATCCCACAGACTGAAAAGTACTTGAGCAGAGCTTATTCAAAGCAAGTCAACAGGAAGATTTTTGACATTTGCTGCCCACACGTTTCCTTGGCCCACATGTTTGGATATTTTTCCTTAGATTATGTGCATTTTCATTGATTTACATATAGGATTTCTTATTGTAAATTACAGCATTTAAATTTCTATCTTAAGTCTCTGGAGAAGCCCTTGAGATAGGTATATTAAAAAAGAGTATTGGTTTATAAAATAAAAGACTTTTTAATTAATGAAATTATATGATTCCATTTTATCTCTGTCTTTACCTCAATGACATTCTTTGCATTGCTATTTTACTTATTATTTTATGATGTATACATGACTTTCTAAATTAGCGTTCTTAGTACACTTCATCTTCCTATAAACACAGATTTCATGTTTCCTCACTTTCCATTACGTGACCATCCTTTAACATTTCTTACTATGCAATTCTGCAGGTGATAAATTTTTATATCTTAAAATAGCTGTTTTCTATTTGCCATTGTTTTTTTGAAAGATCTTCTCTGAACATAGATTCTAGATTCATAGATTTTGCTCTTTTTTATACTGGAATCATATTACCCCATTATCTTTTCATAGTCTTTAATTTGAGAAATATTCCATCTTTAACTTTGTATATAACATATTTTTTGTTCTTCGGCATTATTTACAAGTTTATGTTTGTGACATTTGCCTGTAACATGTCATGCGATAGTTTCCTGTATATTTGTTATACTGAGATTGTTGTATGGGCGGAGTATTGCTTAATTACATTTGGAAAATTTTGGTCATTGTTTGATCAAATATATCATTTCTCATATTCTCATCAAAAATTCCAAATAGTATGCATTAGCTCGTTTGAAATGACAGCACATTCCCAATTGTCTGGTAATTTTTTTTTTTTTTCCAGAGAGGCTCTTGCTATGTATTTCAGTCTGGTCCTGAAGTCACTGAGTAGCTTAAACTGGCCTTGAACACACAACTATCCTTCTGCCTCGGTCTCTCAAGTGCTAGGATTAGAGGTGTGCTTCAAGTAGACCAATTTATAATATGTTTAAAAATTGATCTTTTTTCCTCGTATTTAATTTTGGAATATTTCTCTTTTTCCCCTATTTTATTGATAGGTATAAGCCCAAATTTTAAGGTTTACAATGAAGTTGAACATTTTCTGCACATATGTATCTTGTCAAGGTGACAAGGACTTTCCCATTTTCCTTTGTCCTTACCCTACCCACCCCACCTGCCCTCCCCACCCTAACCCCCTGGTTCACTTTGTTTTTTGTTTTAAGTTCCATAAGAGTTGTGATCCGGGTTTGTCATATCAGAGAGACCATTTTTGATATTTCACCTTCTGCTCTGACTCATTTCACTAAGCATGATGTTCTCAAGTTTTCTCCATTTGCCTGCAAAAGCTTCCATGCTGTCAGACTTTATAGATGCATAGTATTGCATTGTGTATAAGTACCACAATATCCACTGGTCTGTTGATGGGTATTTTGGTGTCTTCCCTATTTTAACTATTGTTAGTTGTGCTACTATGAACATGGGTATACATATATCTCTGTTATGTGTTGTTTTGGTCTCTTTTGGATATATTCCCAGGAGGGGTGTCGCTGGATCCAAGAGGATATTTATTTCTAGTCTTTTGAGAGATTATTTCTCTTAATATATCACTAGTTTCATTGGTATATTCTTCTGCTCTATATAATATATGTTTAACATCAACCATCTAGTTCATTTTACATATTATAATTTTCATGTAGAAGTCCAGCTTGAATCAGTTTTAAATATTTTATTCTTTCATTTCTTGTTTAATTTTGCAAACATTTGAACATAATTATTTTCCATCTTTGTGAATTTCAGCTCAGTTTCATTTGGTCGGTTTATTCACCACATGCTTTTAATACTGTTTTACTTTATTTATTCCATTTAATAACAATATTTCTATTTAATAACATGCATTGAGTATTTCAATTAGCTGGGTGCTAGATGAATATATTATCATAAATATAATTAAGATATGTTCTGAAACATAGTTAAGTTTATAGAGAAGGTTTGATTCTTTTGAGTTTTATTTTTAAGGCTTATTAGGCAAAACAAAGCAGTGTTCAATCTAAATCCAGTTGTTCTACACTAGGAGGCAACACTGTGGATTTCTACTAATACACTATGAAAACAATAGCATCTCTTTATATAAAAGATGATTTATAACTTATTCACTGTGGGACTTACATCAGGGGGAGGACTCACAAATGACTAAATATTCAATTCTGATTACAAATGTAACTCAATAAAACAGAAGAGTTATAAGTTAAAGTCAAAGTGGAGTGTGACAAAAATAAGATAAAACTCATTTAAAATAAATGCAACTGTTGCTAGAGGAGCAGGCCAGCCTGTAGAGAGCTTACGTACCAAGTCTAGGGCCCTGAGTTCAATTCTGAGGCGCCACATAAACTGGCTGTGGTAGTGGTGCATACCAGTAATCTAGAACTTGTGAGGCTGGGGTAGGAGAATTGCCATTGTTTCTAGGCCAGTCTGGGCAGCACAGAGAGTTCGGGACCAGCTTGGACTACAGAGTGAGAGATCCCATCTCAAGTAAATTAATAAATTCAATTATGTGTATGTAAGATTTTAAATCTTTCATATCAAAATTGAAAATAGTAATCCCAGCACTCAGGAGGCTGAGACGGGAGAATTGCCATGAGTCCAGTGCCAGTGTGGGCTCCATACTGATTTCAGAACCAGCTTGGGCTACAGAGCAAGAGCCTGTCTCCAAAAACAAAACAAAACAAAACAAACAAACAATTAAACAAAAACAAAAAGAAAAGAAAAATTGAGGATAAAGGTCTTCCTCTATCAAGCTTGGAAGCATTTTCCTTCCCTTTGTCTTTTTGTTTGTTTTAAATGCTTTTTGTCAAATATTCATTTTACATACAATCTTCTAAAAATACCATTTGCACAGCAATATAAATTTGGCTGAAAAGACAGGTATATTTTTTCCCAAAAGCATTCCTCTGATTTGTATGTATTGGTGGCACACAGGGATCACTCTCAGTTGAGGACCTGATGCCCTGCTGGCTACACTGTGATCCTATTCACTTTCTGTCCCCTCCCACAACAGCAGTCGGCACATGTACATTTTCTCTCTTTAAAAATACCTATCTCCCTGTTTCCTACTGTAACTTTTATTTTGTTTTTTTTAGTTATTAAATGAGATATTTAAATGAATTTCCACAAATTCAGGGACAGATAATATTCATGTGAGGAATATACTCTTTGAAACTAATGAAAAATATAAGACATACATAATTTTACATGCTATAAATTCCACATGTACAATCTACCTAACATAAGAAAACTTTTGGAAAAAAGCATCTAGCACAGCATTTATGGACAATTATAATAAAATGGAGCCTTGTTTATGGTTATAAGTTCTCTTTTCAACATAAGCCACTATGCATTTCATAATGTGCTTGATTAATCCCTAGTAATTTGGTGATAACAGAACATAATCAAATGAACGAGAGAAACACAATTCTCATCATCCACCACTGCTAGGCAGTAACATTTCAGTTTCTTTTTTTGAGCAGAAAAAAAAAATATCATCAAACATAAAAATGTGGGATAAAACCCACAATATGAAAGTTACTGCCTTAATGAAATATTAAAATTGCATCAGGAATACTCTTCTGGCATTAAAAATAAACAATAACATTTCTTTCTAGTTATGGTTCACTTCAATTCTTTAAAAATTAATTATTACCTCTTTAAATATTTGATTAAATTAGATTTCAGTGGGCTATCACTGCTCACAAAACACATGCTATTATGTATAAATTCTCTTCTCAGTTTCTGATATACTTTGTCATGTCATTTAATTCTCTGATGAATTGGTGGATTTTTTTGTCTTGGTAGATTTAAAAAATGAACTTAACTAAAGCTATAATATTGAATACAAATGGTGTATACTGGTAAGAAGCACCGTGAAAAGTGAAGTATGTAAGAAATATTTAGCATTTCCCTGTCACACACTGTCTGGCTTTTCTCACAATGTCAATTATAATTGCAGTTTTGAAAAATATCCTGAAAATCTCATCTACTTATAAGGCAGAGTATATGTACAGTTTAACTTCACATTAAGTACTTTTTGGCATCTCTTCTTAGGTTAGTAATAAAAATATTATCAAAGAAAATGAGTATATTGCATATTGTGGTTCAATTTTCCTAGGTTCAAGGTGCATTGTCCTATCTGAAGTTAAAAATTTGGCACACAGATATAATCTTATATTCAGCATAAATAATAATCGCATTCACTATTTTTCTTTTTGAAGAATTGCTTAAACACAACTCACATCGTGATGAAATTTTCACAACTTTATCTGTTGTTCCATTTAAAGTCAATGAGTTAGCTTCAGCCATTATGGAAACAGCCCTAGGAAAAAGTTAATTTAGTTTATGTACATAAATCTTAGCAAAAAGAAAAGGAGGTGGTGAGGCAGAATGGAAAAGTGAAGATACGAGGTGTGACTGAAAATTATAGTGAATGTTTACACTTAAAAATATTTGTCCTAGTGAAAGACATATTGCCGTTAATCCCCTTCAAAATATACCCCCTTGAACACACTTCTCAATCTTGCAACTCCCAACTTGTCATAGCAGTTTTGACTTTGGGGAAGAGTCAGAAGTCACATGGGGCCAGATCTGGTGACCAGATGACAGGCGGAGATGTGACCAGATCTACTCAGCAACTCAACAGCAGTGGTTATCTTTTTTTTTTTAAGTGTACCTTAAAAAGACACTTACAAAAGGCAACTTTCAGAACAGCTTTTCAAAATGGCAAGAGTGACAGAATGTGTGTTCTAAGCAAAGAGGACTATTTTTAGAGGGATTAATGGCAATGTTCCTCTCTTTAAATATAATAAAGTGTTTTTTTCAATTAAATGTCTTATATCTTGATCACACCTATGTAGGAACTTTTATTAAGACAATGCATCGTTTTGCACACCCGAAGGAAAAATATTTATAGTTTGATGGTAAATGACTTAATTTTCTTCAACCTAAATCACAATGGCTTTCTCACGGTACAACAATATTCTTTTTAGCCCTTTTTTTCCCATCTCACTACTGCTTTTAATGATTTACTTCTGCCAGCAGCACTAAAAACTTTTCTAACAGCTCAGCATGGAAACGTTAGGCTCATCTCCTCCCTGTGGATGGTGTAGCTTCCCCACAGTTGTCTGTTGTTGAGCAGTCTCATCCCTGGTGCTACTTATCCAACCCTCAGCTCTAAGGATGACGACAATTTCAGTGTGTTCTGGGAGAGGAAGGAGTCCGGAGCTACGTTGATTAACTTAACCCTTTTGCCATAACTTCCCCAATCAAATATCCACACCCCACTGAAAATAGCATCAACAGTGATCTTTTCTCAGGAATGTGAAAAAAATTATAATAAAATGTTACATTTTGCCAAGTTTCCAAATGGACCTTAAAGGAGAGAGGGAGCCTGTCTTGCGAACAATGAAAGCAAACAGAAGCACAGAGACAAATGCTCTATGAAATTTTGCAGCCCCAGAGAGATGAGATATTGATCTCTACTCTTAATCTTCTACTCCCCGGTTTCATGGGCCATCAAAGACCAGATATTCTTCCTGGTCATGAACTCAAAAAGCAGCTCTTAGTCTCCTGTGCTAAACTCCCTGACCACGCTAACTGACCTTGCTTGTATTTTTAATGAAGTATTAATTCCCAAACTTTAGATTTTGAATGGAAATCTTGCGCAGATATATCACCTTATATTTCTCTTGCCTATACACTTTATCTTTGTTTACTGCTACCAGTAAACTGTCAATAGTTTCTTACATTCCCTAAATATTCACTCAATGGTATTTAATTGAGTCCCTAATGGATGCTACTTATGCTTCTAATCCTAGTATCATGATGTCTTGCAACTATTCAGTCTCTTATCTCCTGAAGTAAAAATTTAGTGAGCATATGTTTACCATGGAAATTATTCTCCTAAATTATTATATATTAATAAATGAAGTATCCAGGGGAAAAGAATATCTCTCTGCACATATAGAAAGAAAGCTAATGCCTGACCAGGGTCAAGAAAGGTCTCTGTGAGATCAACCACTGGAGCTGAGGTCCAGAAGAAGACGAGCTATAGATTTCTGTACAAAGACGTAGTGACTTGAAAATGTTTTTAGATGAAAGGAGCGATTGATGCCTGATCACCTAAGTGAGAGAGAAATCTGAATGCTCTGAGAACTAAAATCCAGTAAATAAGTCATGAGGAGAAAAGCAGCCAGACATAATTCAAGATGTCACTAAAAAGCATTTAAGACATTGGATTTTATCCTTAAAATGATGAAATACAATAGCAAGGAATTGGAAGAAGTGACTTTGTGTTCTATAATTAGTTTACCATTTTCAATATATTGTCCGAGCTTCAGTGTTAAAAAGAGATTGATGAAGACTCAAATTGAATGTGGTGGACAAATTAGTTGACAATTAAAATACTCTCAATTGGGGCTGGAGGAATGACTCAGTGGTTAGAGCACTTGCCTAGCAAACACTAAATCAAGCGTTAAGTACCTGATTTAATTTGATTCCCCATCACCCACCACATAAGCTGGGTGTGGTGGTGCACACCAATAAACCCAGCACTCTGGAGGCTGAGACAGAAGGACTGGCCTGAGTTCAAGGCCAGCCTGGGCTCCCTAGTGAGTTCAGGATCAGCCTGGGCTACAGAGCAAGACCCTCTCTCAAAAATAAATGAAATAAAATAAAATACTCCCAATCAAGCAAGGACATTAATTTGGACTTGGAGCTTGGAATATGGTAGTATAAATAAAGAAATATTCAAAGGACAAATTAATAACCCTTGATGGTATAGAAATAAAAAATGTTGATATTGCAAAATGACTGAATTTGATGACAAGGCCAACTGACTTAAGATGGTACAACTTAATGTAATATGTGAAATACATCTTTTTTTAAAAATTTTTGTGGTAAAGTAATATTCATAACCATACAGTTAGATACATTGAGTTTAAAGTGAATTTATATTTTGAGTAAAATTTTTATTAGATCCCTCCCAGAAAATATCTGCTTGAAGATAGAGATTGAGAACCTCCACATGCAGATTGTCACTGACACCACAAACAAGAATGATGCAACTGAGAGAAAATTTTATTATTTTTTTAATGACAGGATATGGAAGGCTGGGCCCACATCAAAAACAACTGCAAAATTCTATGGTTGGGTAGATGAAAGTAAACATGAAAAAGATCGACATCTCAGAGAGAGACAGTGTCATGAAATCAAAACCAAAGGTGTTTCCAGAAAGCGGGGATGTTTAGAGGGTGTCACATTAAAAAAAAAAAAAAAAAAAGTATACTGGATTGAGTGCCATTTAATTTTAGTTTACTGCTTACCTGAATGAAAACTGCTTAATGGGTAATGAATGCAGAGATATGACAGAGATGAGTGTTGCAAAAAATGAGAAAGTTCATGTAGGGGTAGGGCATTATTTTTTAAAGATTAGCTGTGACAAGATGAGGACTTGTATGAAGACACACAATAAAAGTATATCACTCTTTTTTGCAGTTGAATATACACTTGGCAATTGGCTTTAAAAAATACTAAGTTCATGACATTTTCGTATGGTCATTTAAGTACACTGGTTACAAGTGACCATTAGGCTATTTCCCAAAGGTCATTGTTGAAAGCAGCGAACCTAACAGGAAGTCTCACCCTTTGACTTCTTTCGCTACCCCTGAATTTGGCTTCTTTTATTTCTCTCTGTCCCCTATACTGAATTTTCCGAGCACTGCCACTTATGCCATTCCACACATTCACCCATGATGGCACTCTGGAATAGAATGAGACTAGTTCTACAAGCATAGTGTCGTGTATTTAATAAGCACTCTAAACAGACTTGCTAAATTTAATTGCCTAATTACTTAGTCAAAAATGATTGCATTATTAATTTTCACACATCACCTGGAAAGTATTCTCAGTTATAAGGTGGTGTAGGTGTTAGGAATCAATAACAGTGCTGAGGGTCTGATGTTAATGGATGAGTTGGGTATCTAACAAGTTTCTTTCTCCCTTTCTCCTTTCAGCATAGGGGATGAATATTAGTAATACTTGATTGTTAAAAACAGAGGCAGTTTTATGTCAAATAACAATTCATTTTTCCTAAGGAAACAAATATGTAACACTCACCCTCCCCAAAACATACCCATAAAACCCAGATGTTGGATCAAAATTACATCATGCAACTACGGATTAATATCAATACTAAAGGGCCCAGCTAAGGAATTCTTCATTCTTTTGTCTTGGACCCCAAAGGCACCAGGACACTCAATTACCATTTGGGTGTTTATGTGTCAACTCCAAATCTTATTCATTTACTTTGTTGCCTTGCTTAATGTTTAGTCTCTCTCTCTCTCTCTCTCTCTCTCTCTCTCTCTCTCTCTCTCACACACACACACACACACACACACACACACACACACACACAGACACCTCCTCAACTCTGTAACTTCTTGAACTTACATTTTGTTTCTGCTCCCTCACCATTCTGATTCTGTATGGCCCTATCAGAACCTCTTTGCTGTCACTGTTGTGTTCCTTTCATTTTTAGTCCCCAGAGATGCCTCCATCTTTCTTCCCCCTCTTGTTTATTTTTATACCAAAGCAAGAGAGAATAATTGATTCAGCTAACCATTCTAAACCACATTGCAATATAAGATCTCTGCCATTCTGCTGGTCAATTGCCGTGAGTCACATCATGAATGCATTCTGTTCTTTAAAAGGACTTTCGTATATGGCAGCTTAATTTATGAGAGTCTGTTGACAATTAGAGGAATAGCTCAGTGGTTAAAGTGCTTGCCTAATAAGCCCAAGGCTCTTGGTTTGATTTCCTTCTACCACATAAGCTGGACATGGTGGTACACATCTGTAAGCCCAGGACTCAGGATGCTGAGGCAAGGGAATTCAGTGAGTTCAGGACCTGTCTGGATTATAGAAGGAAACTGTATCAGAAGAAGAAAAAGAAGAAGAAGAAGAAGAAGAAGAAGAAGAAGAGGAGGAGGAGGAGGAGGAGGAAGAGGAAGAAGAAAAAGGAGGAGGAGGAGGAGGAGAATCTTTTGATTTACCAAGTAATAACTTTCTCATCAATAACAGGTAGAATGCTCAATATTTACTTAGTATATTTAATACTATGAGCTGTTTTGTGCTCAATTCCTGAGGTGCATACTAGAATCACTCTCAGTCTCAATAATCTAAATTTGGAATCTATTGACTCAATTTAAGGACATTGCAATTTTTTTGACATTGTAAATTTTAAATGCTTCCTAGGTCATCCCAATTTGACTTTTCAGCCATCTTGGGCATTAATCTCTTGTTATAAAAGGACCTAAAGCTTTATAAACCATCCTTTGCCAGTTTATTGTCATTTGAAAAATTTATCATATTTCTTAGAAATGACTGATTTCCATAGATTTTTACCTAGTTAAAAAAATTTATAGATGCGCCTACTTTCTTAACGGTCCTACACCAGGAGAGACAAATTGGTAAATATGAAATGCACAACAATTGGTAGAAAGAGTAGAATTTTCCTGAATTACAGTGATTTGTGGAGCTTTGGCAAATCAGAAAAGGTATGCACGCAGGACCCATCGCAGTTCAGTATATATGGTTGACCTACTATGAATGCAGGGAAATCTTTACAAAGATCTCCATGACTTACATACTAATAGCATATCTAAAATTTAAAATATTTATACTCCATAGGCCAAACTCTATAGTTGGTGATCTTATTCTTTGTGGGGCAATTCACTGTGGTGGAATATAAAACTTTCGTTTCAGATAGTGATACCTGAAACCTGTGGCTTGTGAGAAGAAAGATGTAGATTTAAAACTCCTGTAAAGAAGAAGAGTTTGAGACAGAGCCTTGTAGGGTATACATGAGACTGGGCAAGAGGCAGTAGGTCAGATACACTCTTACCTCAGTGAAGACGGTGTATACCAAGAACTCAGATATGTACAGACAGTGGTGATGAACCCGTTTACACTGATGGTTGTACTATAAAGCGGTACAACCACTATGAAAAGCAGTATGAATATTCCTCAAAAAGCTGAAAATAGCTATTCCTATTGTTCTAATGATAGTTTTTCTGGGGATCTTTCCACAAGAGTTAAAAGCAATATGAAATAGATGCATGTACCATGTTTATAGAAGCACAACTAACAATACCTAAATTGTGGAATATGCTGAGACACGCATCAATAGACCAACAGAGACACACAAAAAAAATGTAGTAGATGCAGACCAACACACACATAAAAAACGTAGAGTTGGGTCACTTGTAGGTAAATAGACTCAACTTTAGACCGTCATACTTAATGAAGAGAGTCAGACACAGAAGATTAACTATCGCATGGTTTCTCTGATATTAGAAACCCAAAATACAAATAAAGAATAGTGTCAAGTGGCTACGATGTTGGGAGTCATGGGAGATGAGCAAGGGAGCAGGAGGGCCAAAAGAGAAGGAGATTAAGAGGTTGATGAGTTGTATATGTGCAAGGAATTCTGAAGCTCAATGTAACCATTGTGTATCACACACACACACACACACACTCACACACACACACACACACACACAATAAAAACTAACTGGAAAGTTTATAAAGAAATAGGGAAATAAGGCTCTGGTTTTGCTTGGGGACAAATGATTGATATGTGTATTTATGCCTATTTGTGACTTAAATCCATCAACCTTATTCATATAAAAAAGGTTTGTGTAAATTGTATAAAGTCAAGCAAAATAAGCTGATTTTGTATCTATAGTTTAGCATTTTATATAGAATGAAAATAAGGAATGGGAATTGGCATGTGCATAGGAACTAAAGTTAGTAGTTTAGTAACTACATTAATCATTGAAGCACCATGAGATATAGGAAGGCCTTTAGGAATTTGCAGAACTTCAGAGTTGCTATTGAACTCCTCTGAATTTGGTATGGACACCAAGTTTCTTTTGACCCTCAGACTTACCCCAGATTCTCAACTACATGGAACATAGTAACAAATTTCACATGAAACTATTTGATCTTCTAAATATCCCATACATCTTATTAGGACTAAATTGGCTTACCTTTATTTTCTAGTCTTTAAAGTCTGGTATCAAGAGCCAATTGTATATAATATTTACTAAAGTTAAAGAAATCTCTATTTGCAGTGGAGAGTTTTTTGTTTGTTTGTTTTTTACTAAAAAACTAATCTAAAAAGACAAAAATAGAGGAGGAAAGAGACTAGCAAAAAAACCTTTTAGTATGTCAATTTAAACAAAAGCTTTGGTGGTTATAACCATAAAGTTAATGATAATGTAAACCAAGGAAAAGAAAAAGAAATGAAAAGACTGTGACATCACTATCAAAAAGATTGTCAAGAAAGAGCCAAGTGATGAAGATGCAGTATGTACAGGCTCCAATTTCTCCAAGTGATCTTGTTATTTGTGCTGGAAATACATACTAATAAAAATAAAATTTTTGGCAAAGCAACAGTCAAAAAACTGTTTTTTGTCATTTCGTTATTATGAGATAGTTTTAATTTAAATAGACTAAAAAAGCTCCAAATTTCAAGTATTTTTGATAGCAAATGCTGTGAAATGTAAAATGGAAGTAACAACAGAATGAGTACTGTTTGACATCAGAATTCAAGGATATTAATATTTGACTATTTTCATTAGTTACAGAATGACTTTCTTTTAATCTAGGTATGCATTTTCTGCTCATATCTTCCAAACCGTTTAAAAACTAACATGAAAGAATTTCTTTTAAAGTTAAATTTTAGAACAGTTAGTTCAAGTCATCATCAAAATGATCTTATTTGGTAAATCATTTGTGAACTAACAATTCTAAGAAACACATTTTTAAAACTCTGCAGTTATCTTCCCTTTGAAATAACTTAAAAGTTATAGTTCTATTTTAGACAACGGTTTCCACAAAACATCACAGCCTCTCACTAATGAACTGACCTGTCTTCTGGACTTCTTTTTAAACATACATTCAGAATATCATTACTCTAACTTGTATGTGCATGTCTGTGTGCGTGTGTGCGTGTGTATTTTTAAATTGTATGTATATGTATATATGTTTTGAAAAAAAAAAAAAGTGTATCTACCCAATCTGATACTCAGCCTCTGATTTCGACTCCCTGAAACTACATTCCTTACACTTACTGGACATTGTAATAAAACATATTCAAAATTTGAGCTGTAGACTTTTTCCAGTCAGAACTCATGGATTTATAAATACATTTTAAAGGAATTTTCGCTTTCTTTCATGGATTTCATACTATGGTAAGTGAAGGTCTTCTTACCAAACAATTCTCCTCTCTACGGTTTGATTATCCCAGATATTACAGTCTGATGAAAGGTTAGAATGAAACCCACAAACAGTATGAACTGAGTGCCCACCCAATAGTTAATACGTGTTATAAATTGACATTTTCATAAGAGCTTTGAATAAGTCACTTTAATTAATGAAGGGAACTAAGTAATTTCTTCTGATTAATATAAAATCTTTCTGAGTCATTGTCAGATCAGTTTAATTTTTTAAATGAATACAAACATAAATCCAGAAGAAAGATTTTAAGTACAAACTACAATGATTAAATAATATTGTCATTTTGTAAGACAAAATTATTTGTCCATATAATTCCATATTCTTCTTCTTAATACTTCCAAAGACTTCAAAATACATTTTTCACCTGGTTTTACAGTTTCTTTTTTTTTACTTCCAAAGAGTCTAAACATGCCTCTCGAAGTTCAGTCTAGAAAGTCAATTTATCTCGGCAGACTAAGCGGCTCATGAAGCTGGAATGACTTCTAAAGATCAGACTTGCTATCCATATAAAGTAATGCTAAATTCCAAACGTTTCCACATTCTGAGTTCCTCTTGCTTGTAACGTTTCACTTTTTTATTAGTAGCACAGATCCCGCTGAATATCTTATACCATATAACATTTGAGAAGCAATAACTTGTCATTCCCCGCATTTACATTATGTTTTCTCAGAGGAATCCGTCCCATAGATATTGTCTTATTAATATTCAAAACTTCCCAAAACATCGCTAGAGATGATGATGCTGACCTGTGATGAGATTTCCAAGAGGAGAGGGGTGCTGCCACTGCCAGCGCGCTGTCATGTGACCCTGACTTGTAAAGCCAGTAGAAAGAAAGCCAATAGCAGAAATCAAAGCTGCTGGGATAGAGAGCTTACTAGGCTTTCCCTGTTCCTAATACAGGATCCAAGACTCTAGGAAAGTATCCAGTAATACCTTATCCCTAGTAGTTAAGAAGACTCTCTTACCTAGAGAAATAATCCGTGAGATCTTTGCATGAATTTTAGGGCTACTTTTGTTCATGCATATACATCAGACATACTCTCTTGCAGTGCTTGGATTGTTTTACCAGAACTGTGGGAAAATACGCAAGAGTCAAGAGATATTTTGGCCTGTGCTCATAGTTTTTTGCATTTCAAAAATGAGGATTATTAATAAACATAAATTTTGATTCTCTGCATAGTTGAATAGTTTCTGGAATAGAAGTTAAGATAATCATTCTTTAACCTCAGGAAAAGGCCTAGATTTGATTCTTATCTGTTTAGCTACTAAGGCCTTTTTCTGTACTACTTGGTATTTTCAACTGATTCTAAAATTTTTAATCTTCCTTCAAAATATGTTCTCTGGGGCTGGAGGACTGGCAGAGCAGATAAAGCACTTGCCTCAAAAGTGCAAAGCCCTGAGCTTCCGCACCACAAAAAAACTGTACTTTGTGGCACACGTCTGTAATCCCAGCACTCGGGAGGCTGAGGCAGGAAGATTGCTGTGAGTCTAAAGCTAGTGTGGGCTACATAGTTCAGGATCAGCCTGGGCTACAGAATGAGACCCTTCCTCAAAAAAAAGTTCTTTATCTACAAATTCATTTGATGATTTTCTTATTTCAATAGATATATCAACAATTCAGCATTTCTTATTTTAGAAAACTAATTGGTAATGAATATAGAAAAGAAAAAGAAGAAACTGGGGAAAGATAATGCATTTTAGAAAACAGTCATTGATTAAGTTAATTTTCTGATCTGGCAAACGTTGGCACAATGCTCTACAAGATAGAAATGTGATGACAGTAATTTGGGATTTTCAATCATCATTCAGTTACATTTCATGCAGAGAATTCATACAACATGAAGAAAAAAGACATAAAAAATGAGAAAACAAAAAAGTTCCAAATGGTAACATACCTGAGACTTTTGTGTAATGGTAGCAAATAACATGAAAGTGTAAGGAAGTGCCTCTTTACAAAACACGGCAGTGCTGGAAGACCCTCCTCCGAAATGGCAAATGGTTCCATTAGTAATGATATCTAATTAGTTATGACCTGAAACTTCCAGAAAATCCAACAGTAAGGCTGGAGGTTGAAATGGAGTTATATTACAAGATTTTGTCTGATACATAATTCATTTCTATTTACACAAAGGAAAGTCTTGTGGATATCTATTTTTTGTTATGCATCTCAAGATCCAGTTATAAAGTAGTGAATAGTCAGAAATAAATGTAGAGATATCCGTGGGTTCTTCATATCCGAGCATAAAACAGCTCTCCAGGATAGAGTGTCCATAATTGGTCAGCAAACACCAAAACTGGACTCAACTTTTTCCTTTCTCCTGATTATAATGAATTGAACATCCATGCAGAATTACACATAAGGTAATATTTCTTCTGCGAAAAGTTACCACAGTGTTCAGTAGTTAATTTGTACCTTTTGCTCCATTGTGAATAAGGGAGAAATCACGGGAGCAAGCTGATGAAAATTAGAAGAAAGATTTTTAGTATATGATTGTTGTAATATTTTAAAAATAATTATATCCAGTATATATGGCTGGAGTATTTAGAGGCAGAGAAAAAAAGTCTAAAAATAATAAATGTAGAAGATAAAACCAAAAAAAATCTTTTAAAATCAACTCAAGAAAAATTGAACAGTGAAATTATTTTGCACCCACAAATCACCAATTCCAAAGATCAGGTGATGCTCTGTTATTTTTATCTCAGATAGGAAACAAATGATTTTTTTAAAGTTCCTCACCACTGAAAACATCAGAATCCTTATTACCTAAAGTCATAATGGCACAGAACAGGAATCCAATGAATACTTCTAGCGAATTGAGCACACAATATGCAAAGTTGATAATGTAGTTCCTGAATTGTGAGCCTAATAGTAATTAGAAAATTATTTAAACACAAGCTCTACATATTTATAATATTTTATCTCATATAACTGCATCATCATCAATCACATATTAGCAAAATCTTGTACATTTCAGAATTATCTAAAAACACCAGTGCCTGTTCTCATCCAAGAGAGATTCTATTTAATTGCTGTGGTCTGAGATCTGGTCATCAAAACTCGCAACAGTTTCTCAGGTTATGTTATAGTGCACATAGGTTTAGAGGCAGTGGAATTAGATCAAATTGGCTATGCTCCCAATTTGAAGTCATTAGCCTTACATGTAGATGGGAGACAGTCAATATCAAATATCCATTCCTACAAGAACCTCAGTGGAGCACACTTCTTTACATACTAATTTTATGAACATTGGCATATTACTAAGGCACAATGAGTAATGACTCATCAGTTGAATCTGCATATTTATTAAGCAAATACATATTGGGTCTCTATTGGTTGTAGACAAGTTTCTGAAACTGAAAACACAGTAAATGTAGTCAAGATCCCCACAGTGGGAGAGAGGCCAGCTCTCCTCCAAACAAAGTACGCAAGTAAAATTGAAGTGAATTCCAACAAAAATATGCAATGGGAATACATAATGGGAACATTTAATCTAAGTTAAGAGCTAGGACAAATCCTGAGGGAAAACCTGAAAAAGGGGAACTGTAGTAGAAAGGATTAATCTAGTCAAAGAGGTTGTTTTAAGAGAATGAAAGAGACAGGCGAGGCTGAGTTTTTCATGCTCCAGAACTTAAAGGAGAAAAAATACGATATCAATCATGGTCACAATGATTTAAGTTAAATCAGATGAAAAGGATTTGGTAAGATCATGGGAGATCTATTTAATTTAACATCCGGGACAAGTGTCAACTGTGTGCAATTTTCCTATTATCTCCAACTCATACTGTATACCACCCTCTTTCCCCTAATCATTCTATTTATCCTTTATTAAAATGAGCACAATTATTTAACAATAAATAAAATTTCAAGCTTGAAGTTTTATTTTTTTCACTGCCCAAGAAAATGTCCACAGCACTAACTGCTTATAGTAGACTTTCATCATCTGACTTTTTTTTCTTCTGTCTGAAAGATCACCAAGCCACTCATTGTCACTCTTCCATCTTGCTGAAGATGCGCTAAGTTTTTCCCAGGTGTTTAAGTTTGCCGAGTTCATTCACATTTCTTTTCCTCTGCTTGCTTGTCATGATTAAACTGGCCAAGTCAACTGAGACTCAGATGTGCCATTGTTTTGCTATTGCTTGTCTCCAATTAGACTATAAATCAAACTGTACCTTAAAACCCTACGGCAGAGCAGGTCTGCCTCTCAGATTCACCCATAGGAGGAAGGACAATCCCAGTAAAGATACTCTAAGAAAAGCTGTATGTGCTGGCCAAAAGAATGAACAATTTTCTCAAGGTAATTTTCCTCCAGAGGGATATTTTTAAATAGCATTTGGTATTTTTATTCTAAATGTAATGACAATTTTTTTAAAAAATTAAAAAGACTTGTAGCTTTTTAAAAAATAACTGGAGGTCCTTTTATAAGCCATTGTGAGGATCAGAAACTGATGCATATGGAGTAGATACCCTTCACGTAGCTTTGGGAGCATTGAAGTGGTCATTTACTACTTAGGCACTTCTATAGCACACCCTGACAAACGCTGCCACAAAAGCATATGTTCCCAGTGAGTGAAAGAAGCAAAATTTGTGGGGGCATGGCATTCCAGACACTTGTTTTTTTTCAAATGAGGATGCAAGGAGTCATAGAAATGAGAGTGAAATGGAATGATCAGGAGTCAGAAAACAGAATAACTGCAGGTCTGGTTCTTGTGAGGCACAGTGAGTTGTCCTCGGGATCTGTGGTGATCCGTTGTGGTGTTGTTTCCAATGGGAAGGATCTGGTAGGTGATTTCAGGAGATAATATGTGGTAAATATAGCAGTGCTCAATCTTTTTGGGGTGAAGGGTTCCATGTTTTATGGTAGTTGTTGTAGAGGGAAGCTGGAACACATTTCCGGTAGCAGTTGAGCTGTAGAAAGAAAAAGCACTATCAAAAGAGCCCGTGTTACTCTTTGTAAGGTGTCTAGACCACTTAAGGAATGCTGTGTTCAAAGTCAAGCTGTATTTGCAGTGGGATGAGGTTGTTGCAGTATAGCACAAAATTGGAGGAAGATGTAGTCACAAAGAATGCATGATATTAGCCGAGGACCTTGACTTCAAGCAAACATCCGCCATCCTACTGGCTGACAGGTTCTGAATTCCCAATACATGTAATTAATATGTCTCAGTTACAGCACAAGTCATCTGAGAATAATAAAACTATTTCTCTAACAGAGTTCTTTTTAGTTTTTTTTAGATTCCTCCCATGACTGATTCTAGTTTCTTACCACTGTAATTGAAAGAGTTATTGGTATTATTTAAATCTCAAATAAACTCGGCACGGTGGCAAATACCTGAAATCTCAGGACTCCAGGAGGCTGAGGCAGGAGGATTGCTGTGAGTTCGAGGTAACCCTGGACTGCAGGGTGAGTTCGAGGTCAACCCAAAATACAGAATGAGACCTTGTCTCAAACATACAAGCAAACAAATACATAAAATGTCAACTTGCTAAGACTTATTTAAGGACTTAACACATTTATGGGACAATATTGTCAGCACTTGAGAAGAATCTTTATTTTACTACTACTAGCTCGAAATTATGGAGTTATTTTGAAATTATTATGAATTAATTCTAATGAATTGTCCAGGAGAGTGTGTCTCCCAAAGAGTAGTAGCTATCTGTTTCATTACTAATTTAGAATACTAATATATATATATATATATATATATATATATATATATATATATATATATATGTGTGTGTGTGTGTGTGTGTGTGTGTGTGTGTGTGTGTGTGTGTGTCTGTGTGTGTGTGTGTCTGTGTGTCTGTGTGTGTGTGTATTCCATTAAATAATACCTCATGCAAAACAATAAGAAAGACTTATAAAATTATGAGTTTAAATCTTCTAAGTTCTTATGCTGAAAAGGTAGAGCCAGGAAATCATGTGTATGTGTGTGTGCATGTGCATGTGCACACATGAATGTGTGTGTGAGACTCTGTCTTGGCTCCTTTGATATAGCAGTGCTAGTTCACACTCCATTTAGCTAAATAAAAGATGTTTACACTTCCTTTAAGGCTGTTTCTCTTCTAGTCCCTCTGGCAGCAGATGTAAGAGAATCACATCCTGTTTTGCATGGGCAAACGTTCCTCTGTTTCAAGAATGTTGTCTGAATGTTTCTGAGGAAATAAATGGTAGACTGCTCTCACAAAGAGTGGATGGTGTTTGAGCGGAGTTTCGTCATTAGCTTTCGATTTTCCAAGCAGTTAGCTTTTATCCTGAAAACATTCCTGGGCTCCCGGAGTGTAGCTAGCAGCTTCAAGAACCATCAGTATTCCTAAGGCCCAGTTGAGTGTTTTCATTCCATTATCTCGAATTCCACAGAATATTTGTGGGTTTTGATGATGACTGGGATGATTTCATTCTGTAATATAGAAGCCTCATTTACCATTTTTAACACATATGCAGATGTAATTCCACAGAGGTAATATTTAAAAAGATTTTACAAAAATTAAATACTCAATAGGTGACTTACCACAACGTTTTTCTATTCCTCAATATTTTTTTTCATTAACACAGAAGTGCTTTTAAGTGTTATTATTAGGGAATTTGAATTATTGATGATAAAACATCTCTTGACTAATCAACTCATGTCAATTTTTTCTTCTTTTCTTTTCAAAATAAGAAGAGGAAAAAAGCAGTTATTTCTCTTCAAAGTAATTTTATATTAAAACCAGTCTTGTTTGAATTGATTTCTGATCAGTGATTATGAGTTAGTAATAATAATCTATAGCCCTTTAAGGTTGGATTGATCTCACATAGGCTCAGTTTGCTTTCATTCACAGTGTGGAGGAGGTTTGAATCTGCTCTCCAGATCTCTGGTCCTTTTGGGGCCAATGGTAACAAGTATTTAAAGCATGTTCTCCACTTACCAAAAAGCAGAAGTGGAAGGACACAAGCCCTTCGACACAAGTGCATCTCTAGGATCATGCCAGGAGCTCTAATGTGAAATTCGTCAAAATAAGTCAAGGAGTTTGAAAGTATATTGAATCTACCATGGGACCACAGACCATGCTGAGGGTTGGGGAGAGTGTTGACCCTGAGCGGGGAATAAATATGTGCTGAAAAGAATGGTCATGACTAAATAAACAAAACAGTAGGTAACCAACTCTTTTTCCTGAATGAGAATACCAGAATGCTGTATTCCCTCAAATTTGGTAATCACCAAACTTAACATTAGTGAGTGTAAATACAGTCATTAGTGACCCTTTTGGCACTCAAAGATCAAATGAGAATATCATTTCTCCATAATTTCTTCTTCACTTCACTATACACAGTGGTTCTTTGAAATCCCCATTATATATGCCTCAGCTTACATAAATTTATTTTTAGTTTTTATTTTATTTTATTTTATATATACATATCATATTAAAGATATGGGCTTGGGAATCAACACCCATCCATGCCCCTTCCATTATTCAGATATTCATCTTTCTCCCAGGAGCCCAGTGCCTGTCTTTCCACCCTGTCACCTGTGTTAGCCTACATAATCCTAAAAGGAAGTTTCTCCTCTTCTATAAACATACACTCTTCTATTTCTGGCTCTTTTGCTTCTGTTGCTGTAGCACAAAACCATAATCCATCTGATTTATTAGCGTTTTTAAAATAAAAAAGACATTTTTTTTCTAACGCTTTGACTATTGAAGGGATTTGAAAGAGCAAGAGGCAGGTAAGAAGGTAGATATGATCGAGGCATGACATGAGCATGCATGTGTCACAGTAAAACCCATTCATCTCTGCAATCTTTGCTATAATAATAAAATAAATGTGTGAATACAAGAAGAGTTTCACAAGTTATTTGTGAGCAATGAGCCATGCTAGATGGTGGGGATTCAAGAGTGAACAAGACAGTTACTATCCGTACTCTGGCAGAAAGTAACTAGGATTGGGGATGCAGACAGGCTCCTATATGACCTTGTATGAAAAATATTGTGATAGGGCTGGAGGAATGGTGCAGTGGTTAACACACTTGCTTAGCAACCAAAAACCCCTAGGTTCAATTCCCCGTCACCACATAAATTTGGCATCCTTGTGCACGTGCGTGCCTGTAATCCCAGCACTCCAGAAGCTGAGGGAGGAGGATTTCCTTGACTCCATGGCCAGCCTGGGCTCCATAGTGAGTTCAGGACCAGCCTGGGCTACAGAGGGGGTCCCCTGTCTCAAGAAAGAAGTAAAGAAAGAAACAAAGAAAGAAAGGAAGGAAGGAAGGAAGGAAAAGAATGAGAGAACGAGAGGAAGGGTGGAAGGGAGGAAGGAAGGAAGGAAGTTGCTATGATAAATGATAAGCAAGATGTGATGAGCAAGAGAAAAATTGCGTTCCATCTTTATGAAGTAATATCTAAAGGAATATGTAAAAAGTGATCTGAGAGGGACAAGGTGTGCGTAGGGCTGTGTGTATGCAGGAAGGAAAATTAAATTTAAGAAAGGGATAAATTCATGTAAGATATTATATAACCACTATAAAAAGTACAAAGAAGCCTCAGAAACAGACTGTAATACCACT